>LPNX010383407.1:313675-334782 GCA_001517045.1 Pseudotsuga menziesii
AAGAATTGAAATTAAAATTAATTACAGACCATCCATCATACATTTATCAGATATGCATTCCTCTGTTCGAAATAATAAGCATTAACATGGCATATATCAAAATGGAGTGGAAATGGTCATTGTTTGCTCATTAAAAGTCATTTTGACATACAACTCTTGGGAATTTAGACTTTAAACTTTATGAGAATGAAGAAAAGAGAATATTGAACTGATTACAATTATAAATGGACAATTAAAGGCTCTCCCAATTCTAAATCATCGGTATTACAATGGTTCACAACAAGATAGTGGGGACATGACACTATTTCTTCATTGGTCAACATTTTTACATGAATTATTTTGGGTATTTCAACCTGAGAGTATTTTGAACCTAAAATACAGATAATATACATCAAAACATAATATAATTGGCATTATAATCTTGCCAAAAGAGATCAACAGCTCACCCAAAGCGCAATCCCTCCATTGGCATGAATAGGGTGTGAAAACTGGAAATAGTTGAGAGAGAGTGATGCAATAGAAGAATACACATGATTTCCTGTATATTACACCTACAAATAAGACTCCATTAAATCTCCATGAAAGACCTGAGTGGCCTTTCCAAACACCAACTTGGATGGGAATCTTTCACCCTCGAAATTGGCTTAAGCAAGAAAACTAGTCATCCACTAGCTCTCACAATTCACAAATGACAATTTCACAAATGAGAAAAAGATTCTTCTCATGGATGATCCCTGTATTTTATAAACATTATTGGTATTTTAAGGTTCCAAATCCATCCATAAACCAAATCCAAGTTGAACTGGTTTGGATTCTTATGCTATGCCATGTGGCCTCTCTCTTCACCTTCTCTCTTCTCCCAAATTTGAGTAGGAGCCTCTTGGCCTTCTCCAACTCCAAAATTCGACTCCTAAGATGCTCTATTCAGTCCTGACATGTCAGTATGTCAGTATTTCATCCTTCAAATCTGAATTGTGTCATAACTATCATAGAATCTCCATCATTGGTGTCATAGATGTCATAAATGTAAGGAGAATCTAGCCAAGCGTCCATGAAACTCCCATTCGGCTCTTCCTCTCCCATGTAAGTTACAATTAATCTCAAATTCAACCTATGAAGTATATGGACAAGTATATTAACCTTATAATCCATACAAAAACATTAGGCTTCTCATATATTCAAATTTGCAAGAGAAAGATACCATTTAACATAGGAATTATAGCTAGTGTGGGCCCCATAGTCTCCATGTGTCTTCATGCTCCATTGCCACTTCCATTTTATCTTTTATTTATTTAATAAGATTAGTTATTAAATATTTATCCCCTTCTAATGTCTAAAAATCATTTATTATCCCCCTTATTCCAAATATCAAAGCTTCCACCCCTAACCTAGGAAACTAGTGATTTTCCTCGTTGGCAATTATTTGACTTTTAGCATCCCTTTGACAACTTTCATGAACATGGAAAATGTGATTTGTACATTGTGAACCAATGAAAAATTTGGGACATTACAAATCCTCCCTTTCCAATATTTCTTGTCCTCAAGCAATTTCAAACATGGTTGTTGAAGAACCTGCTTTCTGTATGATTCTTTGGAGTTGCCATTGAGTTTCCCACCTTGAGTCTTTGAGATTCCATGAATATTTCATAAAGGAACCACCATGGTTGCTGCTGCACTACTCTGATTAACATCACCTTATTAAATGGGGAATCCATCTCCCATATTGTTTGTTTCCCAAATAATTTGAAATCAATGGGACTAAAAACTATACCAGGGTCCTATTTCTTGCATTGCACTCCAACAATTAAGAGTGCTATCCAACCCATACCATTTGGAAAGAGAATTCCTGGATCCCATTTTCTTGTATGCATTCTTCCAAACATCATGAGTGCATAATATATATCATCAAAGTATATAACAACATAATAATAATGTACATCAAGGAAGTGCATCACCAAGAAATCATGAAAGTGTTTATACCTCCTAGTGAATAGACTACTATTTTCCATGTGCATACATGCTTCAAGTGACCAATCAAATCTACTCCAATGACATAGGTGAGGATCCCATCTCCTATAAAGTTGCTCCCAAATAATGTAATATGCATCAAAATTATAATCATCCATTTTTTCTATCAGCCAAGAAGTGAATGAAGAACCTCCACCAAAATATAAACCAAATAAGGAGCAAATAAAACACGAAGACTTCAAGTGTCTCAAAGAAGTCTCATCAATACAGCCATGAATATGTATATCATCATGAAATAACAGAGGATGTTGTTGCCAATAATAATTTTCCTCAATCATATCCCTCTTCACCCAAGTATTGGATGAAGTTCCACCAACATTAAATGAAACAAGTGTTGAGCAAGAAAAACCATGAGTCTTCAAGTGACTCAAATGAACATCATAGGTGCACCATGTAGATGTGTATAATCATAATGTAAATAAGGATGATGCTGCAAATGTAAATAAGATGGTTCTCTAATAATTCCCTCATCAAAAGGATAAATAGAATTTCTATGCTCTTCATGTGGCACCATTAAAAAGAAACCTTTAACCCATACTTCATTAGGATGATTGTTGTAAATTTTAAAAGTGTAGGATGTAGGAGAAAGAACCAACTCACCGAAATGATCAATAAGTGAAAAATTGTCATAATGTGAAGTATCCATAGGGGTAGGATTATTCACCTCCCTATAAAATGCAAAAAATTCCTCATGGGTTGGTTCCAAGTTGTTGGAATTATGCACTTCTTCAAAAATTGTGTAACCATTTTCAAGAGGCAACTCAAGTTCCTTTTCCACCATCACTAGTGGTTGGATATCATCACTATAATCCTCAAGCACATCAAGAACCTGCAATTTTTCATGTTTCTCATGATCCATCATGTCATGAGAATCCTCCAAGCAATCTACCTTATGAAAATCTAAAACATCAGAGGAAAAACAAGTGTCTTGCAACTTTTCAAGAAGTTGCTCATTTTGAATTGTGAGCTTCCCAATAACTTCATTATTCTTCAAGTAGGATTCATGTAACCATTCAATAAACTCAATGAAATTTTTTCTATCAAAAATCAAAGACATGAAATTACCTTTGATGTTGCACATTTCTCTTTGGATCTTCTCCATGTCTTCAAGGAAGGATGGATCCTCCAAGGAAGTAGCTCTCCAACAAGAATTTGATACCAATGCTTGAGTGTCATGGAGTATGCTAAGGGCCTCTTGGATCTTATTTTCATTCATCTTTAAGGACCCTTCAAGAAAACGAGGCTCTTGCAAATGAACCTTTTCATCTTCTTCCTTCTTTCTTGGAACAACTTCATGAAGCTCAAGTGGTGATGGGGAAGTTGATCTTGTTTCTTCTTCAATTGCTAGAAGGTCTTCATTTTCATGTTTAATGAAATTTTGGCTTGCAACAACATTTTGAAATATGATCTCTATGTCACCAACATAGAGTTGTGAGCACCCATCAGTAAGTACTCCTTCATAGTTCAAGCATCCATCAGTAGATGCTCTTTGTTTCATTTCCAAGGTAGCATGTATCTCAAAATTATCTTCAGTATTTTCAATAAAAACTTATTCATAATCATGTGATGTCTCTTCATATTTTTCAGAGTCACTTAGGAGTGAATTTCTATCATCTTCATGTACTATTTCTTTTACTCCACTTATTTTAGAACTAGGTGGTTCATGGGTCTCCTCTTTTTTCTCCTTCAAACAAGCTAATGCATTTTTCTCCTTGGTTTTCTTAAAATCAATATATTTTTTCCAACTTTGGATAGCCAAAAATTCAAGTCCTTTCATAATATTCTTGGTCATGTCTTCAGATATAGGTTCCATTCTTTTTATTATCTCCTCACCATCATATGAGGTTCTCTTTTCATGCCTAGTCATAGTTTCCAAAAAATTGCCTTCTTCTCCTACTTTTTTTTTTCTTCAACAAAAGCACTTTTGGTTTCAATATATAATGGTGATCACTGAATTATTGTACTCATAAATATAAGACCACATTAGGTGCCAATATCATGCTATGATACCACTGTAATGTCTCCTTTGTTGAATTTTATTAAATGACCATTTTTTTCACTTTTTCCCCAATTTTGGCTCTTGACTAGTTTTGATGTCTAGACCTCCAAATTGACCCAAATGCTTCCAAATTTTCTCTGAAGGTACATTACTGATAATATAACTTAAATATAATGCTCATGTATGTTTTGTGACCTCCCAATTACTTCTGCAAACTTGTTTAATATTCTGTTCAAAGTAGGAGTCTTTACTAGCAAATTGGGGCTCCAATTCCCCGTGGGTAATTGCCGGAAATGGCTTCACAAATGATCCCAAAGTCACTTGAATTTATGAACAGAGGTTGGGTATGTGTAAGGGACCTTTTCAAAGTCTCATATGCATTAGGTTTCAGTTTATATAGACTGTTATGACTCTTTCCAAAACAACTCCCAAGTAACAATTTTGACCCTTGGGGAAAATCCACCAAATCTTCTCCCAATGCAATAAAAATGAGTAAAATGGATTCCAATGTTTAAGTATTGAACATGAGACTTGAAATAAACATTAATTACAGTCCATCCATCATACATTTATCAGAAATACATTCCTCCATTCGAAATAATAAGCATTACCATGGCATATATCAAAATGGAGTGGATATGGTCATTGTTTGCTCATTACAAGTCATTTTGACATACAACTCTTCGGAATTTCGACTTGAAATTTTTTGAGAATGAAGAAAAGAGAATATTGAACTGATTACAATCAGAAATGGACAATTAAAGGCTCTCCCAATTCTAAATCATCAGCATTACAATGGTTCACAACAAGATAGTGGGGAAATGACACTACTTCTTCATTGGTCAACATTTTTACATGAATTCTTTTGGGTATTTTGAACTGAGAGTCTTTTGAACATGAAATACAGAGCGTATACATCAAAACATAATATAATTGGCATTATAATCTTCCCCAAAGAGATCAATAGCTCATCCAAAGCGCAATCCCTCCATTGGCATGAATATGGTGTGAAAACTGGAAATAGTTGAAAGAGAGAGTGATGCAATAGAAGAATCCACATACTTTCGTGTAGCTTACACCTGCAAATAAGACTTCATTAAAGCTCCATGAAATACCTGAGTGGTCTTTCCAAACACCAACTAGGATGGGAATCTTTCACCCTCAAAATTGGCTTAAGCAAGAAAACTAGTCATCCACTTGCTCTCACAATTCACAAATGACAATTTCACAAATGAAAAAAAACTTCTTCTCATAGATGATCCCTGTATTTTATAAACATTATTGGTATTCTAAGGTTCCAAATCCATACATAAACCAAAGTCAAGTCGAATTGGTGTGGCTTCTCATGATATTCCATGTGGCCTCTCTCTTCACCTTCCCTCTTCTCCCAAATTTGAGTAGGAGCCTCTTGGCCTTCTCCAACTCCCAAATTCGACCTCTAAGATGCTCTATTCAGTCCTAACATGTTAGGATGTCAATATGTTATCCTTCAGATCTGACTTGTGTCATAACTGTCATAGAATCTCCATCATTGGTGTCATAGATGTCATAAATGTAAGGAGAATCTAGCCAAGTGTCCATGAAACTCCCATTTGGCTCTTCCTCTCTCATGTAAGTTACAATTCATCCCAAATTTGACCTATGAAGTATATGGACAAGTATATTAACCTTATAATCCATCCAAAAACATTAGGTTTCCCATATATTCGAATTTGCATGAGAAAGATACCATTTAACATAGGAATTATAGCTAGTGTGGGCCCCATAGTCTCCATGTGTCTTCATGCTCCATTGCCACTTCCATTTTCTCTTGTCTTTATTTAATAAGTTTCAATATTAAATATTTATTCCCTTCTAATGTCTAAACATCATTTATTATCCCCTTTATTCCAAATATCAAAGCTTCCACCCCCAACCTAAGAAACTAGTGATTTTCCTCCTTGACAATTATTTGACTTTTAGCATCCCGTTGATAACTTTCATGAACATGGAAAATGTGATTTGGCCATTGTGACCCAATGCAAATTTTGGGACATTACATATATATATATATATATTAAGCCTCTACATGCTGATGTACCCAAGAAAACCATATAAAATCCTTAATCGTCAGAAATATAAAGAAATGTTATGCTCATTACCGGTTTAATCCTACGAACAGTTGAAACCATGTAATACAGAAATGATCAGTTTATCCTCTGAAACAAAACAGTTTAAACCAAGTACTTGGAATAAAGCAAATCATTAACCAAGGAATTGTAATCATTCCTTTATAATTTTGATGAATTAATATTGCAAGAACAATTCCAAGATATTTAAGCTACAGCAGGATGCATGCACCAAGAAATTAAAGGCTCCTGGGTTACTACATTCAATCAATGCCATTCGAGATAATAAACACACTTTGTACAGACTTAAAATATTGTATTGAAACTAATGTCTTCTTAAGCTGTACCAGCTGAAGGAAGAAAATGCAAATGCCATATTTCTATCACATATATATCCAGATATACAGCAAAAACAAATAGAGTGGAAGCCACTACAGTAATAATTTAATGCGCTTGGGGAACTAATCCTACTACACTATGAACTTCTTGGCTTACAGATTTATCGATGTTGTTAATACACAGTAGCTATTGAAAACCAAGACGAAGGTATTCGCCCTAAAAAATATCTTAAATTAAAATATAGCCTACTGACAGAGCTTTAGCCCTGTGGATCACGCCAGACTGGGAAAACGGGTGCATTTCCTGTTGCGAGATTCGCTGCTCCCTCCATCCCGTTGTTATACGCCAAATTATCAGAGGTGGCTCTAGCAAGACCCGAAGATTGTTGCTGCTGCTGCTGGGATAAGTAGTTGTATAAATTATTCCTTACAAAGTGCTCTGGAGGCATCATGAGCATGTTTCCATAAGTAACAGCTGATCCTCCTGAATTTTCACCGAAGACGACTGCGCTACGATCAGAGGGATTGGCTACCTGTAGACCATTGATTGGCAATGCATTGGACATATTGGTGTAAATTCCAGGAGTGGAGCTGCTACCATTATTCTTATTGTTAACAACAGCAGATCCCAAGCTGATCACGTTGTTTTGGTCATGAGTACTACCATTACCATTGAGCTGGAGATACTTGTGCTGATTACCAGAGTGCAATTGCCTGTGGAGATCTTGATTGTAAAATGACACCTTTTGCAGCTTATATGCTGGCTGCAATGCTTTTGCTTGCTGCTGCTGCTGCTGGAATGCCATAAGATTCAGCCACTCGGCTCTAGCTGCATTGTTAATATAACTGGCTTCATCTGTCTGTGAACTCAATGTACGCTCCTCATCGGTACTGCGTCCATTATTCGTTGGTCCTTCCAAAGCTGATTCGGTTTCAAGTCTCGCACGCTTTGCAGCTCCTATGGGCAACACGCAGCTTTCGATGATTTGCAAGTCGTATTTACTGATATCAAAGTTGGTCACAGCATTACTGCCTCTGAATTTGATGGCAGCAACATCATAGGCCTCAGCTGCCTCTTTCTCTGAACCTGTAAGTCAACAACCGAGTAGCATGTGAATTAACTATGTAGTGCATTGTATGCATGATTCATCAGTTAATTAATATATTACTGAACAGCGTTTCATTAATGGAGCTATTGAAGTTGATCATGGAAATTAAATACTCACTGAATGTTCCCAGATAAAGATCTTTGTTGCCGGCAACTCTTCCAATGCGAGCTTGCCACCTTCCATGTTGATGGTGTCTGCAGCCATAGTGTTAGTGTTCAGTTGCAGATAGATCTCAATAGAATTAGTTCAGAAAACAGTCCAGAAAATTCTATCAAATGATCAAAAGTATACCTGGTTACTCCCCTGTATTGTGATGCACCCCTTGAAAAGCCACTGCTCTTTCTGCAAAGCAGCAAAATTGATCAGATCAACTGTCTGTTACTTTTTTCTATGTAAAACTAATGGATTCATGAAAACTTTCTCAATTTAAAAAAAAATACATACCGCCTGAGAGACGCGACATATTCTTGCGTCGTCATGTTCTGCATCTCTTCGAGGGCATCCTTGTATTGACTAACCTGAATTCAAGCAAGGGAAGCTTTTCCGTTAGGAATGGGAACCTAAAACATCTACGCAACGCAGAAACATATATTATAATTATGTTGAATCCAGTATTAACAGAAATTCATACAGGAAAGTTTGTAGTTGTCTTCGCTCCCCAGTACTTGAGAGCTGCCATATCGTAGGCTCTTGCAGCTTTCTCTTCTTCATCGTAACCACCTAGAAAATAAGATAAAACGCGAGTTATCAGTTAATCTAACTAAATGCCTTAAAACTGAAACTGTAATTTGAAATTTTGGATCTGTTTCAGTTCAGAATCCAGTTCTCGTGACATATATTACAGAAAATCCCAAATGTAAAACACGATCCCAAATTCCACATAAATTGACACTAAAAACCTAATGAGATCAAACCAATGTTCCATCAAGTTCTTTAAAATTATATTTAAGACACAAAAAGAATGATTCAATTTTTTCCTACATAATAAATAATCCCAATAATGGAAAATATTAAAATTCCACATGACATTGTAAACCTAATGAGATCAAACCAATGTTCTACCAAGTTTTGGGCTTCATAGTGAAAAGCACTAGAGAACATATAAAAACATCTCCACTTATATCCCTAATATAAAAAGTCATTTTTAGAATTACATTAAAAAACTTTATTATTATGGAATATAAACTAAAAATACAAAATTATGGAATATAAAAAGTAAATTAAATATAGAAAATAATACTGCAAATAGTATTCATCAATCACAAATCGTATTTAAATATCTCACATTGAATAAAAAGATATAACATAATCATAAATAAAAATATTGAAATTGATCATTCTACATATCATACTAAATATGTCTACTAAATTGAGGTATGTCTCAAGTTTAGTTAAATTTTTTTATTTTAATTTTTTTAATATTTATAACTTTTTATATTTTTTAAAATTTTATCAATTACATTGAGGATATAAAGAATACTACTTTGGCGAGGGTTACACAAGTCCCACATTTTGACCTCAAGACCTCACTTTTGGGGAGGGCCCGGAGGGGTCCCACAAGTCCCCGTTTTGAGGCAGAGTCTCACTGTTTGGAAATTGGGTGCACACCTCCCAGTTTTTTGATGCATTTGGGATATTGACAAAACTTTTAATCAGAAGCCCTCAGTCAACTGATATATATACAATTGACATTGGAAAATGATGGATAATTATTGGAATAGTGTTAGTTGAGATCTCTTTCAAGGTTTAAGCTACCTTAATTCCCCAAAATATCAGGATTAACTAATCGTGATTTCTCATATCAAAGACTGGTCCAATAAGTAAAATAAACATTGTAGCAAAGCAAAAAAAAATTAGCAGTAATATTTAATAAACAAACCAAAATGCCTATTGTAAAAATTGCAGTACAATAACAGAAAATATTTACTCACCCAAATAGACTGGTGAAGATTTGAATGGGTATCCAGGATTCACAGATGGCAACAACACAAAAATCAGTAATCATATGAGTATCCATATCAGAATTGATACGTTCTAAAGGCAACAAAAGTATATAAAATCTTATACGTGAACGATATTCCAGAATTTAAACACTCACCTTGTCTTCCTTTACGGGTTTGGTTCTCTCTCCTGGTTGAATTATCCCACAGGTGCGCTTCGTATCTGCCTGTCCATCGATGCCTGAGAAAATCCAAGAGAAATTTTGCTTAAAAGCAGATCTCTCAATCCAGAAATTGAAATTGAAAACTAGTTTCTCAATCCAGTATCGTTGCGTTTTTCAATCTATAATCATTGATATGCTAAACAATTAATGCTCACAATGGTGGGTTTGATAATAATTCAGAGCCCACAATAACAAAAAAAGCAATGCCAATCCCAATGCTTTTATCAAGAATCAGAGATTAATATCGTTTTACCTGGTAACTCCACGATAGACTGAGGTCCGGTGGTTCAGCTGTGAGTGATCCACTGCCCTCGTCCTAACTGCTGCGGCGCCTGATTCGAATGGCGCGATTGCGTCCTCGAACGAACGTTTATTACTGTTCGGAGATGAGGAGCTATCGCCATGAATGTTAATTTCTTTTGCGGTTGAGGTGGTAGCTGCAACAGCTCCAATATGGGCAGCAAAATTGGTGGTATTATTCATATGATCAGTTTCTTCTGAAGCAGCAGCTTGGTTCATCATCAACCAGTTGGCATTCATATTGTTCCAATTCTCATGCATTGCCCTTGCAGCTTGAACGGAATCAACTTTGGCAGTTGTGGTAGTAACAGCTGGAGTAGTAATTGCATTACACAGAACTGAATTTGTGGTATTGTTCATCATATGAATTCCCTCTGAATCTGCTGGGCCGTTAGTAGGCATGAGCCACATGGCACTTGACGAGGGTACATATATCCTGTTCGCAGACTTCTGAGGAAACTGCTCCAGACTGCAGTAGCCTTGAACTTCGTCAGGTTCATCAGATTGAAAACCTGCAACATTGGAATATCAAGAAATGAATGCTTTGACAACATTCTTAAAGCAAATAATACTGTGCAAATAACAATGGGACGTTCATGAAGGAGATTGCACTTTACAGCAGAGATCTGAATATCTGGGACGTTTTAACAATGAAATATCAAATCTATATTTCATTACTCATAACTTGTGCAACAATTTTTTATTTAGGCTTCTCATCTCTCTTTGTGCAAGGGATAATATCCTTGATCATAGTACACTGCAAAAGCCCTATTATCAAGGCATTCTCAGATTAATGATCACCGGAATATGATCAGAGCAGAAGCACAAAAACCCTAATATCTGTAATCTAGTCATACTTCACCCACCCGCAGGGAGAAAACCATGAAAAGCTTTGCATCTTAATATAGGTATTCAGGACACTCCACTCATTTTTGGAAAAAAAACCATAAAAAAAATTGTAAGATCAAATAGCGTTTGAAAGATCAAACAATCTAAAACCTATAGACCCACCACAAAATGAAAAAAGAAAGCAAAGAATAAAGTTTGAGGCAGATCAAATAAAAAGCCCAGAAGCATGCAGTATGTTCCTAACACAGTATTGTGTATGGTTTATTAGTGACGATATCAAGTTAAAATGCAGGAACCTCTTCAAGCGTAACGAAGAGGTAAACTGCGTTAAAATAAAGAAAATGGGCCGGTACATACCTGCAGCATTGTTGGGTCTATTGAGGGTTTCCAGAAATGACAGTATCCCTGCATTATGACTCAGTGACCCTGCTGCATTCTGGCTCAACGCACTTGCGTTTACCGTTTCCATTGTTGGGGGCCTTAAGATTGAAGGGAGCTCATCGTTGTTGTTGTATCTAACACCCAGGTGGTGGCTGACCATGTTGTTTCGTGAAGCTGCCTGATTCTCATGGCCACCTTGGCTACCTGAAGCCATCGTGAATAACCTTCGGACAAGACAAGAAAGGGATCTTAAAAATGAATATGACTCAATTACGACTTTCAAATACTCTCAATCTCTGCAACACAGAGTATCAACTAACAGATATACACGTATATAGATGTATATATCTACTGTGTATATATCCGCCACAGACCCTTCAAACGGAAATGCAAAGTACCCTTCGTCACCAGCCCCACAGAGAAATTCCGAGAAAACCCTTCCCTGATCTCTCACGCGCAACCAGGCAAATGCACAAATACACTGTTCTCGGGTGGGGAGCCTGCTTCCTTTATAGCGCAAATATAGAGGCGCGGGGCGAAGAATAGGGTTATAGGGTTACGCCACACATGGGCCGAGGAGGACTATAGGGGCGGAGAAGGAATCTACGTCAAGTCAAGGCACACAAGTGTCCAATTCCGAGGGGAGAAGATTTGCAATTTTGACCAGCCGAATATTACCACCACCAACCATCCATTAATGTTTTCATGTATGTACACACATACATTTGTTTGTTTGGACTGGGGAGGCAGCCAACCAATGTCCAGACATAGCTACATCCCTAGCTAGGGTAACCTACCACTAATACTTAGGGTTAACCCTAGATTTTATTGCCTATATCACCAAATCTGAGAGAAACGATAACCTTACAAATATTTTTATGAAATAATCCCTGCCCATAACGTCCCTTTGCCATGAAATTATGTGATTTTTAAAAATAATAATATTTCTATTGTTAAACAACTTCTTCTTTGCTATCTTTCTCCTCATTATGTGGTTTTTCCCCATTTTGGGGATTTAAAGAGATGTAAATTTTGTAAGAGGAAATAATTAGATGGTGTTCATTTTACATGTTAGTTTTACATTTTGGGTTATGTTTAGGACTAACTTTATATTTCGGAATGATATGGTGTTAATATCTATGAATTGGTTTAACATTTGAATCATGGTTTTTTTTATTTTTACATTTACAT
The DNA here is from genome assembly GCA_001517045.1 of Pseudotsuga menziesii. Taxonomy (NCBI): domain Eukaryota; kingdom Viridiplantae; phylum Streptophyta; class Pinopsida; order Pinales; family Pinaceae; genus Pseudotsuga; species Pseudotsuga menziesii. The sequence continues at coordinate 326,143 of LPNX010383407.1, forward strand.
AATATTTAGATTTTTTATATGAAATTGAAATTAAATTTTTAATATAAAATTATAATTTTAAGGTGAGATTACTCATTTAAAATGGAAAACTTCAATTATTTAAGTTTGACTTTTTATTAAAAAATTGTAATAAATAACAGGTGGAGTGTTTGTATGAATAATGAGAGGATCTCTATAATTTAATTTGATTATAAATTTATTGGTTTGAATTTAAATTAATTTTATTATTTTTCATATTTGACTATAACTTAAAAAAATGAATCAGCTTAATACTTAATTATGGCCAGTTTTAATGGGAGTTAATAACCATTATCATCATCATTATCTACTATTGAGTTATGTTGCATACATGAAACTTACTTAATATGTACTTGTAGTTGGTTTTAGTGGATATCAATAACCACTTGTATTATTATCAATTGCCTAGTTGTATTACAAGCATGAAACTTTTGAATTTAGTTATATAAAAGTTGTAATTTTTTTGTTTTAATATATTTATGAGATTTTATTGGAAAATATAATCTTTGCCTGTAGGATTCTTTGTATGCCTGAAATGTATCGAAAATATAATTCTTATATAATTATAAAAGTTAAGTTTTTGTTTTAGAGATGTATATGTTAACTTTTAGGGTTTTGGAAATATAATCCTTAAGTGTAATACTCTTTGTAAATGTAAAATGTACTATTTTCATCATCATCATCTATGTACTTGTAGTTGGATCATCATCATCTATGTACTTGTAGTTGGTTTTAGTGGACATCAATAACCATCATCATCATTATCAATTGCTTAGTTGTATTACAAGCATAAAACTTTTGAATTTAGTTATATAAAAGTTGTAACTTTTTTGTTTTAATATATTAATATTTAACTGTAGGATTCTTTGTATGTGTAAAATGTATCATTATATAATCTTTATATAATTATAAAAGTTGTAAGTTTTTGTTTTCGAGATGTATATGTTAACTTTTAAGGTTTTGGAAATATAATCCTAATGTGTATGATTCTTTGTAAATGTAAAATGTATTAATAAATTTTTATAGGAAAATATAATCTTACTGTAGGATTCTTTGTATGTGTGAAATACAATAATGAGATTTTATTGATTCATCTTTCCTCTTAAAATATTAAATTGTTATTGTTCAAACTTTAAAAATTGAGGTTTCTTGAAAAAACATAGATGACCTTAGCAAAGAACATGGAGGTTTGATAAAAGAACATGGATGCCATCAATGAAGTGGATCCCACACAGTGGGGGAAGGTGGTTTTCACCCAGCCCACCAGGGAACAAATCCCACCGAGACATGGCCCGCTGTGATAAGGCTCAAAGGGTAGGCGCCCCCTGGATAGACTACCGCCCCTTGTCGGTATTGGAGTCGGGACGTCTCGGTCCTTGCTGAGTCACAAGTTTCTGGTATATCCTAGCTTACGGGCTGTCAGTTTATACCACAGGGGTTATAGTGGCAACAGCAGATTTGATCCTGGGCCTGGCCCAGACAAGTTTGACAAGTTACCCATTCCCCTACCTAAAAAAAAAAACATGGATGCCAAATAAGCGTGAAGTTATGTTTAATATTTTAAATTAATTTTTAACCCAAAAATTATATGTGATCCTTTAAAGTCATATTTAACATTAAGTTATGTTTGACATTTTATTTGTTAAATTATATTTGACCCTTTGCCAATATCAAAATCAACTTTTTAAATCTAAATGCTAATAAACAATATTTATAATTACAAAATAATAAGAGATAATATTATAATTACAAAATTATATTTGACCCTTTGCCCATATCAAAATCAACTTTTTAAATCTAGATGCTAATAAACAATATTTATAATTACAGGGTAATAAGAGATAATATTCTAATTACTATGGTTTTTTGTGTTTGTAATATGTTAAAGTGAGTTTTTTTAATACTCTATGTCATCTACGATCCACACAAGAGGGTAGAGTTTAGTTTTTATAAAGAGTATGATTTTGTGATTCATGGTTATGAAAATTTATTGAATATATGTATATATATATATATATATATATTTTAATCATTAAAGTGTATCAATGGGTTTTTATTGTTTTTTTGTTTTAGATTTTTTTTTAAAGAAGTAGGGAAGAGGTTATGTTTACAATATTCATGAAAATATGAATGTGAGCTATCTTTGACCATTGAATTATGTAAATGTTATTTAAGTTTATTTTTTATATATAAACTTTAAGAAAAATGATAGAAATTAATTAACTTATATTTTAAAAAATAACTCTTAAAGTTACACAAAATTAGAATTATTTTGACAAGATCAAAAAATAAAATACAAACTTTAATCATTAATATTGTTTGTAAGATCTCAAAATGAAAGCATAATATTAATGTAAAAATGTGTTTTCCATTTAAAATAACAAATAACCATAACCATAAGATAATAATCATAGGGATTTACAAAATATAGATGTGTTTCTTAGTGAAATTATTATCAAAGTAAGACTATAACCATAAGATAATTACCATAAGTAACAAGGATTTACAAAATATAGATGTGTTTCTTAGTGAAATTATTATCAAAGTGAGACCATAACCATAAGTAATAAGGATTTGCAAAATATAGATATATTTCTTAGTGAGATTATTATCAAAGTGAGAAAGAATGTTATCTTATTGAATGAGAGAGTTAGAAGGATTTTAAATAGTTTTAACTATAACTCAAACACCCCCAACTTACCTATAGGCTATAAGACACTTAGTTTATGTTAGTATTCCAATGTTAGAACAATGAAAGTTAGGAAATATCCAAGTGCAAAGGATATATTAAAATTTACTTTAAAAAATTAACATAATAATAATAATAATAATAATAATCTATTTTTAAGGTCACCGCCAAGCGAGACACCAAATTGGTGTATGAGACCCCCTTGTTTGTGGGACAAGGGACCCCCCTCTGCGCAGCGATTTAACTGCTAAAGTCTACAGAGGTGTACATACACTACCCCCCTCTGGATTTGAACCCGTGACCTCCTAAGAGGAAACACATGCTCTTAACCATTAGGCCCACTCATGTTGTATAAGTTTGTGATGTTATGGATGATGTAGATGATTAATACTAGTATAAAGACCATATATAGTATATATGGACTTAATAATTCGTTAGCTTTATGAGTTAATATGTTATGAAGATCCATAGTGATGTAACACATAGTTTTAAAATAATACTTAATATTTGTGTTTAGTATGACAATCTAGGAGAGAGTGATTTTCATCCTTCACTTTTTTTAGTATAGAAAAATTGCATATTCTAAATTCTTTGCATTGTTCTTTAGGTCTAGTTAAGTGCCTACCTTAATTAGTTAAGAACTTTATTGTATCAATACATCTATAATGAAGCCATGAAATTTTAGTTACTCAAGTTCCCCCGAATATCAAGGGTCTTTAGACACTCAACCAAAGGGAAAGGAAAAAAGTGCTCAACCAGTAATTAATAAATAGGGAGAAGAACTTTTAGTTGCTCACGTTATTTTTCCTTAAGGTTATTTAGAAACATAGTCAAGGTTTGCTATGAAGTTCATAAAATTTTGTTTTAATTTTAGAAATATTAATTTTAGTCTTTAAGTTTCTTATAATAGAAAGGTTATTTTGATCCTCTAATTTGGGGCTTATGATCTCCTTACAACATGTTAGAATTTATTATTCCCAAATTCTCCATTATACCACAATTTCTATTTAAATTTATTTTTAATTCTAATTTTATAGTGTTATAGTCTAAAGAGATACTTTGTGATTCATCATCTAGTGGTTGAGTTAAAAATTCGGATCTTTAATCCACTCTCTCTTAAGAAATTAGTGGCATTTACAAGAAACATTAAAATTAGTGGCATTTACAAGAAACATTAGGAAGCTCCCCATACTTCAGGGTGATTATAGTGTGCTTATTTATACATTAAATATATAACCATTGCCTTAAAGTACTCTTAATGGGTGTTATTCCAAGAGAAGGATTTGATATATCTTATTACTTTTAAGTGTAGGATTATAAATTATAGAACACTCTTGGATTTGCTTGATTTTTCTTTAAGTTTCTCTATAAATGTTTCCACACTAAATTTCATAACAAGATAAGATAACCAATGTAACAATTTTAGATAAGATGGCTTTCTTATTTACTAGAACCAAATATCTTCATTATTTCAATTGTCTCGAGATCAAATAAGTTTTCCAACTTCCACTAATACTTCTTTCTATACTATAGTTCCAATTGATCTTGTGTTGTTCAGGTCAACTCCATGATGATTGTATTCTCATGCACAAAATTAGGTAAGTGGTTTTCCTATATATTAAGATTAAAAACTGTGTCTTATAAGTTATATTTATTAGCATTCTAGAGCTATTTCAAAAATTTAAGAGTGGATCCTTATCAAAAGAATAATATCATCTATGTAAAGAAAATGACTAGAAATCAAGGGAAGGTACATAAAGTTGATTTCCAAATTCTTTGTAATGGTAATATGCTCATTATGAATTTGAGGAAGGTACACACTTTTTAAGAATATGTATATGTTCATATTTTAATAGCTATAAAATTTGTCGAACCTCCATGTACTCGCCAACTGACCTTTACATTGGTTCCATTATGATTATGAAAAAACAAGCACACATTAGTAATCCATACATGGTGCTCTACTTAAAAAAATATGACCCTATTCTATTCAGTTTCTCCTACCCACGATGGTTTTTCCTCCATCACCTCCCTAACACATGCATATGTTTTCTTGTTAAGTTCAACCCATATTTGATGAGGACAATCACAGGGTAAGTTGGCATCACTGGAACTGCACATTTGTTATAGAGTAAATTAAATTTTAATGTAAGGATTAAATTCCGAGTGTCACTTTTATATTTGTTAAATATATAATTCTAAATAGCTTGTAAATTTATTTTGTTATTGTTTAAATGAAATTTAAATTTCAAGGATACTAGAACAAAAGCGTAGTCCAAACTTAAATCCTAACCCCCAAATACCCCCACAAGACCTGTACCTAAAAACTAATCAATATTTAGATGAAATTATAAACCTAATTGGTGAGCTTAAGAATACTAGAGAGTCATCTCATATTTCCTTTTCCATTTCGCTCGACACCAATATTGCTTCCATTGGTCATGCCCATGGTGAATTATCTGATATATCTAAATATAGGGTTAGGATGAGAAAATACTACTCAACCAATATGATTAAGGAATATGTGAAAGGTCTACATAAAACAAAAGATATGATTTCCCCATTGTTTATAGACCCTAGAACCAATAAACCCCTTGATCTAAGAAAGAGGCATATTTGTATGGTGTGGTGCACATTTCAACTATTCAAAGGTAATTAGATGGATATGTGGTTCATGGTATTTTATAAAACCTCCCTACAATAATGAGGAGATCCCATTGTATTTCCTACATAAATTATGGGCTACCATGTCAATTATTTTGGTATTGGTGAATTACAAAGTGTTGCTATTGGCTCTACATAGGATTAATATAGGCTAGGTATAAATTATTGAGAATGTAACTCCTTCCTAGGTGTATTCTTACTACCCCACACCCCACTCCCACCCCCCCAAAAAAACCATCTTAGCTTACATATATGATTGATGTGACTGCTACTATGATATCCACCCTAACATGCAATGTACTTTATCATAGCATATTTGTTACATTGTATTATTAGGGTCCACCTATAGATGATGCTATACTATGAAGGGTAGGGCCTTCATGGCATGACATTTGGCTAGGATGGACATTATATTCTATGTTTTATTGATCATCGCCAATGCCCTTATTATGATATACCTACTATGTGATTATAGAGTTACATGGCAAGGATAGTTTATAGAATGTGGTCACTATGATTTTTTTCATTGATTATGTCTATAATTTTGTAATTGATAAGTACTAGAAAACACAATCGTGAAGTATTTTTAATTTTATTTAAGTGTTCTTTAGATACAACTCATATAGGATGATAGTCCTGAATCTAGACGGTAAGAGGCATATTCTCTTGTAGTTGATATAGTAATTTTATCAGTTTGTTCCTTTAGGGCACCTCACATTGCATATTGAGATGAGTTTATGTTTTTCCTAGAAACTATAACTTGGAGAAGTGTGTAACCATATCCATAAATAACTTACAATAATCACATGTGTCATTTAATTAGAACATAATTAAGAGAAATGCCAACATAGATTAGGATATTAAAAGTTGGACCATGTTCTTTATTGCTTGATTAGTCTTATTAGGTTTCAACATTTTGATTGTGCCTTGTTATTTATTTGAGAATTAATAAGCTACATTACTTCTTCTAAATGACACAAGTAGTTTATTCTAATGAAGGGACTCTCTCTAATTTATTATCTTTATCTTAAAGTAATAACATAATGGATTTAGAGGAGGTAGGCAAGGGGGGGATTATATTTGATCCCAGAGGAAACATTGTAAACTCCTATGCTTGGGGACATGAAACTCAAACCAACAATGAAGAGGAATGACTTTCCCTTCTCCTCAGGTTGGAACATGCAAGTAAGGATCACATCTCAAAGCTTTTGGTTTTCGGTGACTCAAGACAGGTTATTCAGAAGATGAGATCAGGGTATAAAAATGGCTCTGCAAGTTGCAAAGGAATCTATGAATGGATATACCAACTAAATCTTACTCCACAATTCCTATTTTATCATATCCTCTGGGAAAATAACGGTACAGTCAATAAGCTAGCCAACCATGGTGCTAGAAGTTCACAAGGAATTGTAGAGTTTAAAAATCAAATAAATATACACAAACATGTCCCCTAGACATAACTTATAGTATTATAGGCATATTCCAAGGTTGGAAACTTTAGGAGTTGGTCTCCCTCCATGAAAAACAACCCAAGGCGATGATCTTCCATCCTCCAAGATGCATGGCATCTCTTTTCCAAATGTTGGTACCCTTCACGATCCTGGATTAGCTCGAAGTTCATTACAATAGACCTCCGAGGATTGGAGAAGACATCATGTACGCGTGATGGGTGATTTATCCCATTGTTAAGAACCCATGTCAATCTTCCTATTTTATTCATTAGTATATTTTGTTGGATCCATATGCTTTGTAATTCGTCCCATTAGCATGTTGTATTATCCCACATTCATGGGGAGTAATAGTTGTCTAGATTAGAATTAGTATATAAGTGAGTGTTGAATCCAATGAAGGTATACAAGAGTTATTTTGTATTGAGCTTGCTTAAACGAGGTTTCCTCCTCGAACTGGCCTGCGATCAATAAAATATCTTTTGTGCTCCATTATTTATGTTATATCGTGCATTCTCATTGTTTATTGCAAGAGTTTCTCCACATATGGTATCATAGCACTTTTCTTGGCACAAGTGGGAATTTTTTTTCTCTTATTTTTGGAAAAAACAAGAGGGCAAAATTGGTGGCAAATTTCAGATCAATTTATGAAACCTTTTGCACAGAATCGGAAGAAAGAAGTTGCAAATCTGAATTCTTCTTGCAAAAATACTTAGTTCTAAAAAAATAGTCATCTCATTTGGAGTTCTAAAAGTGGAGATATCGCGAATTTAAAATCAGTCATTTTCCAGAATTTCGGTGTCAGCCGCGGAAATTGCAAAGAAAAAACATTTTGACCGGGTGCACAGATATTTATTCCGATCATGTGGGAAGATGCATAATGGTTTTTCCAGTTCCAGAAATAGATTATACTAGTGATTCTGAGCAATATAGATCAAATTATGCACATTTTAAATTTTTTGTCTCAAAACCCTAGCTCTATTTACGGATTTTTTGGGCATTGGGTGGAATTTATGTCAGATTTTTCCTGGCGCTGTGATTATTGTAGTAGTTCTTATGGGAAGTACTTGTGTCTATCCCTAAAACTCATTGTGAGGAGTATGACAGGAACCCCAAAGTAGCTGGTCATTGAGAGGACTTGCCAAGTGAAAATAGAAATGACCCCTACCTGATTGATTAGTTCCACATGTGAGGTAAGCCAAGAGTTTTCATTTTTGGCAAAGCGGTTATCTGTTTTACCCGAGTCGTGGAGTGAGTGTAGTTCCAAAATACGCAAGTCATTAGACAACATTGGCGGTCGAGTGAATCCCTTGAATCTATAGGAATCCGCAGATACCTGGGGTCCATATCCATTTCCAGTTGATAAAGTGTAGAATTCCATAACCACCACAGATCATTTTCACCAAACCAAATAAAAAAAGTATAAATTTATAAATTTAGGCCATATCTTCTTTGATTTAGCTCCATTTACCTTGAGAATTCCTTGTAACCCCAGTAATCACATTCTACATATTTCCTTCCTTGAGGAACCTATCCCGGATTCCACTTCTCGAAGCCCGAAATTTCGATTCTCACCCAATTTCCTTCAAATTTTTCCCACTATGTTCGTTTTCCATTTCTTCTTCCATGTCCCTATTTGACAAATTTTATCATTCTTTCACCCTGCTTCTAAAATTCACATTTTTTGCTTCCCTATCCCTTAGAAAGTGTCGAAAACCTAGTCAAACCCCAATTACCCACTTGAGTTTTTCCTAACTCAAAATTTTCCTTTTCAAAACCCCTTCCATTTTTGTTTCTCTACCCATTTCCCTAATATATATA
>LPNX010383407.1:354506-505579 GCA_001517045.1 Pseudotsuga menziesii
ATTGGATATGATATGATATTATTTGGATCTGATCTGATATTTATTGGTTCAAAATTTCAAGTTCATAAACCTTCAGTACTGCTTGTAGCTGTTCTCATCAACGGTGTGAAGAAACAAGTACCGAAAGTCTCCTTCGAAACTGCTACTGGGGATTTGATTTCATTTCACAGTTTTGGATCTGTTGTGAACTTATTTATATCTGATTTACATTCTGATCTGATATTATTTTGTTCATTTTTTTAAAATTCAAGAGCTTTCAGCCATGCTTGTAGCTGCTCTCACCAATTCCTGTGTGAAAAATCAAATACCGCAGTTCTTCTTCAAATTTGCTTATGGGGATTTGGTGTTAGTTTCCTCTTATGAGGTTGATAATATTTTATTTTTTGAATCATTAGATATTTATTAAGCTATATCATATTATGGATCTCAAGCATTCGCTCTCCAGAGTCCCAAGGATTCTCTACCTTTGGTCACAAGCTCATCTCCTCACAGAACTAGTAAAGAGGAAGACATTCTGCATCCGCTTGGACACTTGATCCTAAGATTTGGGGCTGATTTTACCACTCACGGTTTGCTGTTCAAGGCTGCAACATATTAGTTTCTTGAGTGTTTCACACATGGTTCGAATCCTCAAGAATCTTTGCTCTCTCTTCAGATGATTTCAGTTGCTCTACATGGGTCCATTTTTCACTGTGCAATTGTTTATATTTCGGATTCAGTTGAGTGCATTGTTCTTCTTCCAAAGTGGAAGATTCCTCCAGACATATTCATTTAGTTTGGATTCAGAGGTTCACATGCACAGTCTCAGGATGCTGCTGCATAGAAGAACCAATTCTTGATTTACTGCTTAGTTTGAGGGGGGGTATTTTTCCCATGAGGTTTTCCCCATTTCCTTGGTTATATTAAGCAGTTACTTTATTGTACAGAGTGACCTATGGCCTTATTTTCCAGGGCCCTAGCATTTTATGCATCTATGTTTTCTAACTCTTCCTGAGTATAGCTTAAGGGGGGGTGTTGGAGACATTTACCATCATACACACTCTTTTGGTCAAAATGGCCTAGTTAAACCACTATCCTAAGTTTAATTGACATCAGTGGAGCATTAATTGCCATCATGCAGTCACACCCACACCTACCTATAGTCAAGGAGGCTAACTTATCCTTCTTCTACAGTCAAGGAGGCTAACTGGAGCACTCTGGGGTGATCTGAGTGATATTAATGCACCTAAGTGCTAACTGGTGGTTACAATCAGTTCAACCAGTCAGTTAGGGTGCCTCCTCTCATTAAATATACTATTTAATGATTATTTATTATTATTTAATGATCTGGAGTCAACAAGGCACCTCCACCAACTTCTGATGGTCAGTTCATCTTCAGTTAAATTCATCAAGGTTCATTGAAGTCATGGAGCACTAGCACTTAATGGTTGGATTGCTATGACATGTGTTTGATCTCCTTTAGTTGAGATTCAATCATTTATTGCACTCCAACTTCAGTTAGGGTTTGGTGAGTCAATTAGGGTTTTGGTCAAGTGGTTAACTGAGTGAGATTGAATGGTTTAGAGTCAGTTAAGCTAGACTCACTCACTGAATTCGAATTGTCTCCTTAGGTATTCGAATTCTTCATGGAGTTAAGCCATTGCTCAACATTGGAATTGTAACCCATTATTTTTTATTAAATATAGGTTCCGATAATTTCCAATTCATGAGTATTTGTTAATTATTCTTTGATGATTTTGATTCCTAGTTCCTAGATCATGTGCAAGGATTAATAATAAGATCTAGAATATGGGCTTTGAAATAATATATCTATGTAAGTTTTAATTTAATATGACAGATCTAAATGATAACAAATCTTGTACCAAAGTAACCAGGTAAGATTTGGATTTTTATAAGGAGGAAGAGAGAGAAAGAGCGCCGGAAGCCTTGAAGATCAACCATGGAGCTTTCTGGTGGAATGTCGAAAGACTATGCCTTTGAGAATTTTTTGGAGAAATTGAGGAAGCAAGCTAGATCAACACCCTCTCCAAGCTAGGAACCTGCAACTGAATCCAAAGACTTGCCAAAATGCTTGTGAGATTCGGTTAATACATAAACATAGATTTTAGAGTAGCATGCATATAAACTTATAAAACATGTTGAATCTAGATCTCTAAACATGCATCAAAAGGAAAGATATGGCCAATACACTTATTAACAAACTTCTTTCCTATCAAGATCATAATAAACTCATTATCAATCTTTTGCAATGGATCCACAAACAATCAGCAAATTACGAACATAGATACAGGTTACCTCATTAAAACATGGCAATGCTCATCCACACACACAATAACATGACACCGTCATGCCTCCAAAGCCTCTCTTTATTTCAAATGAACAATACAAACAGTAAAATAGCAACAACACCTCAACCCCAGTTCTAACTATCTTGGAAGAGGTAATCTGTGCTTTATTTATAGCAAAAATAGGATATCTAGCCCAGGGGGTGCAAATCCCAAGGAGAGAGAGACTGCAGCTGCATTTGGAGTGAATCTAGGCCTGATCTATGTCTAACTGACCTTGATATGAGTCTCACTGAGTGCAAATATCAATCAGAGAGCTGATTTGTTTGACACCTCAACCTGCTGACTGAAGCATCCACAAAAACTCAATTAAATGGGCCCACATGTGTGGAGGAGAGAGAGAGGGCACAATTCCCAAGATTTCATGCTATGGTGCACTCCCAGATCAGCCCAGATCACCTCCTTTAGTCAAGGAATTGTTAGATCCAGTCAATCCCAATCCGATGAGGCTGATTTCAGTCAAATCAGAGCAAATCCCAATGATTTAGGATTTGGGGTTTTTTCCATTATTCAATTAATTCATCAATTAAATAATCAATATTTGATTTTCAGGGATTTTTGACCTGAGTGATGGACAAATCACTCAAAACTTAGAAAAAGTGGGTCTATGGGTTTACATGGTGCTCTAAGCTTGAAAATGAGCACCCCCATGTCTGAAACTAATTTCCAAGCCCACTTTTATTACAAAACCAATTTTTCCAATTAGACTATTAAAAAATAGCCTAAGTTTTGTGGAAAAATTAAATTTAAAAAACTTAAAAAAATAAAAATAAAAATAAAACCTAAGGGGACTTATACATGTTCATATGACTAGACCATGATGCCTAGCATGTTTATACATTAACACATAGACTCTAATAACCTCAATAGGCCTAAATGCCTTTCCAACCACCCCAACTTTTGAGGTATTGAGTGAAAAACTCAGAAATTATCAGTCGTTTATTCAACAACCAATAATAAACAAGGGAAAAACACCCTGGGCTGATCGGATTGACAAATAAAGTCTAAGAGACCGAGTCTTTTACAGACACTATCATGCTAGAACATTTTATTATAACTCTCCCACAGGGTACGAACATGTGATATAGTACAACAAGCACTTCCCAGAAGCAATTGGGGATGTCTTCTGAAGCTCGAACAAATCATCTTTGTTCGGTTCACTGGGCTCACTTGATAAAAAAACACTAAGTAAAATTTAGGTGGTAACATCTAGCTCCAACTACGGGACATGTGCTTAATTTGGTCATATGCCAAGGAAAGCATACAAGAACAACATAATCTCTGGTTTATACACCTTGTAAAAACATCTCAACTTGAAAATAAAACCTCAGTAGCACAAGATTTATATAAAAACCAAATGAACCATTAAGCTAATTTATTTAAACAAAATAAATGTAACTAACTAATGAAAAAAAAGTTTTATTATAGCTAAGTACAAAACAAAAATGCGGAAAGTAAATGCTCTTTTTAAATGAGCTTATTTTCCTACTCTAAGAATGATATAAAAAGGATTAAGTGTAATCATAAATCCAATGTAACCACCTAAGCATTTTATTAACATAAAAAAAAATTTCCTTGTCTTTGGTTACCAGTCAAAGTAAGGATACTTTATTCAGAAAATGCAAACCTACGTGATGATCTAGAATGGGCGGGATGGATGGGAAATCATAGGCATGAATAATGTCGTGAAACTTCTTCCCAAACTAGTAGGTTCTTGCACAGGATGCTTCTATCTATTACTAGATAGGGTTGATATACAAATCGAAATGATGATGCAAATTGACTACACCATCATACTCATCATGAAGGCTTAGCGGATGATAAATCATTGTATAAGCCCCAAGCGGCTCCAAATCATAAGGAAACTCTATATGTGAAGATGATAGTTGAGACTGATATTCTACTAACTGCATCATATCCATATTTTCACAACATTGCTTCTCAATGTCTTCATTGTTGATATCTTTGTGTGGCTCTGCATGATATGACTCTGAATGACCATATAAGAGTTTTGAATGTTGCTCTTCTATAATAGGATTTTCCCAGGTCTCCACATCCATGCTTCCCTCTATGAAAGTATAGTATATTGGACTTCCACAAATTTCTAAATAGACACTCTCCTTGCTGGATATAACATAGATATGATTCTTAATAAGATATCCACAAAAATCCCAATAGTCATCACCACCATCTATGTCATATGTGATGGATTCCCCATTGCTGATATCAAGTTCTCTTTGTCTTCATTACTGATACTAATATATGGCTCAGACTGATCATATGGATAAACTGCATGCTCCTTTTTCATATCAAATTTTCCCAATGCCACATGGTCCATGCTCTCTCCTTTAGAATTTCCATAGACAAGAGAATCAACAAAACCATCAAAAGTTTCTGGTTCATTATTTTCCTCTTTATTTCATGTCATAGACTAGATTTTCTATGAATGTCCAGGACTCCTCATCAACATCTTTGTCGTAGATAAGGGAGTCTTCGTCACTTGTATCATGCTCCAAGTTATACTTGTCCTCATTTTCATACTCATCTTCTTCAGAGAAAAGGTCACAAGGCAGTAAACCTTCCAGACTGTCATCATTATATGGAGAACACTTAGGAGTCCCATCATGCACATTATGATTTTCATCATAATTTTCACTATAAGATTCTGCAATGGTTTCATCCTTAGGTTTGTATTGTTTAGCTGGTGACAAAGGGTAGGCCTGGCCTACCATGTATACATGATCAGGCTCGCTTGAAGTTGTTTCCTAACTACTGACCTCAAGAAGTCCATGTTCCATGACTTGATTTGCAACATAACAAGTGCTTTCTTGGTGGAATTGTTCATAGGGTCTACACCATGGAATTACTTCTTCTACCATGTTAGTTGAGTCTAACTGGTTTGGAATCTTAGGCTCTTGCTGAGGAAATTTGTTTTGATACATCTGATTCTGGTTGGGCTGAAAGTTCCTAGGTCCATTATTCCTTTCCATTGTGATTATTCTATTTTGCATATGATTCAATTGTGCAGAATGATTGGCCATTAGTTAATTTTTTGACTAGTAACCAAGTTTTTTATCATGTCCATAACCTTTTCCATGGGATCTTTAGAAGTTCCCTTTTCCTCTGATTCAATGGCTTTACCCTTCTCTTTGTTGTAGGAAGTGTTTCCCCTAGTGTAACCTATAATGTTGGACTTGCCTGAAGATTGCATATTATTTTCTATTTTCTCGGCCAATTCTTGGGCAGTTTTCAGATCGGTCAGTTCTTTATCTCTCAACTGGTACCTTAAGTCACCAGTGAAGGCTTCAATGTAGGATATGAGGATAGAGGCATTTTTTGGCTTGATGTCTCTAGGAAGGTCAGCAACCACACTCCTAAATTTAGTGTTAAATTCATCCATGGTTTCATTCTCCATCTTCTTTATGCTATAAAGGGTAGCAAGCAGATGTCTTGGTTCCTTCTTTTCTCCCCACTTCTTCCTAAAACCATATTGGAATTCGCTAAGAGTTTTATATGAATCATCATCTAGGTAGAGGTACCACTCTTCAACATCATCTTCTAAGGATAAAGCAAAGAGCTTCATTTTGACATCGTCATGGTCATGGGAAGCATCATTGCAATAAATGACCAGGTGCTTTTCAAACGTTCGAAGGTGAGACTCGGCGGTGATGGCATTATTGCCCTAAAATATGGGGAGCTTCTTGATAGCATCTTTTGGAATGGCATGGGGAGCACCTGCTATCTAAGAAAAGTCAAGGGGTTTGAATAATTCCGTCATTTCTTGAGATTGAAGAACATGAATCTCTACAAATAAGTGATGGATATCTAAGAGGGATTGGCCTCCTAAATTTTCAAGGTTTCTATGAGAAGTCTGCCTATTCAATATTTCCCTAATAAGCCTGTCAGGATCAGGGAGAGGATTGAATAATTGATGGCGGTTTCTTTGGGTAGAAATTCTTGGAGGGATGTTAGACAGTGGAGTCGCCAGATGGATCAAGTTTTAATTTTTATGTTTTTTTAAAGAAAATATCAATCAATTTTTTTTTATCTTTTAAGTTGTTTAGAAAAAAGTTAATCTAAGTCATACTCGGGAATAAAAATATTTATCCCCGGCAATGGCACCAAAAAGTGTTGCCTCCTTTCACACACCTGGGGGGAACTTGGCATAAATATTCAAGCCACTCGGTGTGTCCTTGGGGGAAATTCTCGAGTCAAGGCTGTCACCTTGTTCTTGACTCCTTCGTTTAGGCTGACCTCCTAACGAATCCAAGGGGGGTAGACCCTATTAATTTACTAAGGAAAAATTATTTAGTATGTTGATGTTAAACTGAAAGAGTTACATAGGAGTTTTAAATTTAACCATAAACAAACATAGATGACAAGATAAAAAATGAGCACACAAAAGCACAATTCTAAGACTTTAACCCTTGATCAATAGGAGGGTTACCCACAATGACTTAACATGACTTGTTTACATTATAGAACCTCCCGATAGGAACATCGGCGCATGACATGACTCAATTACATTACAGATACTTCCCAGAATAAACATCGGGGTACAATACATGAAATATACAAGTGAATACATTCCAAAGTTACATATACATCAACACTCCCTCTTAACTAGGAAGGTATTATCTTGACACAATTTTTCAGCACTAGTCTTCTTCAAGTGATATTCATCTTGGATCTTCAAGTGATCTTCATCTTGGATCTGGATCATCACTAGATCTGGATCATCATCACTAGATCTGGATCATCACAAGGACATCATCAATGGATCTGGATCATCACAGGGACATCATCATTGGATTTGGATCATCACTGGATCTAGATCATCACTGCTGGATCTGGATCATCTCGAAGACATCATAACTGGATCCGAATCATCACTCGATCTGGATCATCACCGGGCCATCATCACAGGTGCTATCTCATGATTCTTCTTGTCACAAGAAGTTCTATAGAGCCAGCCCTTTTTCATGCTGGTTGTAGGCCTAACCTCCTTGTAGGTCTTGTTTAGCCCTTATATCTGACCCTAAGTCATAATGGCCAGCACTCACATTTGACCATGAGAGGATCACATCCAACATCATGTCAGAAAGGCACAACCCTTACATTCATCAGCATGACAGTACTCAACTACTATCATCTGTGAAAATGATCAGCACTCACATCTGACCTTGAATCATTAGAAAGGCACACAGTCCTAGACTGAGGGCTCCTGGTAACTGACCAGATGCCTCCATTTAGAGAGTGGAAGTAGCCCTTATATTTGACCCTAAGTTAGAATGGTTAGCACTCACATCTGACCTTGACTCGTTAGAAAGGCGTAGCACTCACATCCACCAGCATGACAGTACACAACTACTATCATCTATGGAAATGCACAACACTCACATCCATCAGCATGGCAGTATATAACCACTATCATCTGTGGAAAGGCACAACACTTACATTTGACCTTGACTCATTAGAAAAGCACTCAGTCCTAGACTAAGGGTTCCTGGTAACTGAATAGGTGCATCCATTCAGAGAATGGAAGTATCCCTTACATTTGACCCTAAGTTAGAATGGTCAGCACTCATGTATGACATGGAAGGAGCCAATCCTCTCACCATGACAGAATGGCAACAACCCTTATATCTAATCAAGTGGGAACACATCCCTCAATCACATCAGAATGGCCATGCACTCATATCTGATCATGTGAGAACACATCTCACAGTCATATCAGAATGGCCCTTAGTCCTAGATTGAGTTTTCCTGGTAACTGACTAGGTACCTCCATTCAAAGAACGGAAATATCCCTTATATATGATCATGTAGGAACCAATCCTATAGTCACATTAGAATGGCCAGAACTCATATTTGACATGGAAGGAACCAATCCTCTCACCATGATAGAATGGCTCAGCCCTTACATCTGACCATGGAAGGAACCAATCCTATCACCATGTTAGAATGGATCACGGAATCATCACTTCCCCTTGGGGGAAATATCAATTTGGAGAATACCAAGATTCTCCCTGAAGTACTCAAACTTCACTCTGGATAATGGCTTCATCAACACATCAGCTATCTGTTTGTCCGTCACAACATACTGGAGCTTCACTGCTCCTCTCTACACCATATCCCTGATATAGTGATACTTGATCTCGATATGCTTCGACTTTTCACAGAACACCGGGTTCTTCGACAACTTCACACAACTTTGGTTGTCGCAATATATACAAGTAGCATCCAACTGGAGATCAAATAAATCAAATAGTAGCTTCCTCAACCATACTACCTCACAACTAGCTGAACAAGCTACGACATACTCTGCTTTAGCTATACTCAGTGCCACACAAGATTGCTTCCTGCTAAACCAAGAGATCACACCTGATCCCATACTGAAGCAAAACCTTGAAGTGCTCTTCCTATCGATGGAACTACTTGGCCAATCTGACTCAACATAACCCTCTAGGTTAATCTTCTGACTCACCTCATACTAAGCCCATAATCAACTATACCCCTCAGGTACCTCAGAATATGCTTTGTAGCAATCAAGTGAATATGTCTTGGATCTATTAGGAATTGGCTCAAGGTGTTCACAACAAAGCAAATATCTGGTCTTGTGTTTGTCAGGTACGTCAAGGACCCAATCATCTGACGATACATCATGGCACCAACCACGTCTGATGAAGCATCACTTAATAGCTTCAGGTTCGATGCCATAGGTGTGGTCATGGCCTTGAAGTCCTGTTGGCCTGATTTTCTAACCTAGGCCAACAAGGAGATTATGCCCACACAAGTAGCTTAAAGTAGCTCCCGGTGTGTTTGGGATAGCAAAATATCACAGGTTATGGTCCTGCTACCAACTGAATTTTTCTCTTAAGGAGAAACTAAAATTCAGTAAAAATCTATCCTAATGTTATTTCTATTTAAATAAATCCTAAAATTAGTTTTCAACTACCTACGTTATCCTATAATTGATTTCTTAAGGAAAGTCTTTGATTTTTATATGATTTTGTTTTTAATATTCTAACTTTTAAGGAAAAACTATTATAATTATTCTAAAATTACCCAAATTCTATTTAACAACTATTAAATGTAAACTATACTAAGATAATACTAACTGAACTATCTTAACTATCCTATCCCAGCTGAGAGCAATTTTGAATATTATATTAATTATTAATTAATATAATGATGAACAGAAAGATATAGGGGTAAGATCTAAATGAAAATATTTAAACCATCCACACTAAATCATTCTGCTATAAAATATCTTGACAGAGAAACTGAAATAAGCAATTACTTCGAATTTTTCTGAAATGTTTAATTAATTAACAACTAATAAACAACATTTAGATATTTGAATAAAAGATAATGTTCGAAATGAAATCGTCGCAAAAATACAAATGAAATCAAACAGACATAAATATATATATCATTATATCTTGAATTTTCAATAAAACACTGATTAATTCAACTATAACAACATACTAATTCAAATAACAATATTGTGTTGACAAAGTGTAATATCACATAATGAGTGCAAGCATAACCAAGTATACTACATCAATATTATAAGCAGAAGATTATATATTGAAATATAAAAAAGAGAATCCAAAATAATACCGATCAACGATATCAGTCTGATAATTTCCAGTCACATTCCACTTCCAAAGATAAAACTTCAGTCAGGAACAAAACTAGTGCACAAATAATATTTCAATGATGTTTCTCTTCAGTCACTCCATCCCTTTCTCATAAAAATTACCAGTTTATATAATTCTACTAGTCTTTCGATTCAGTTTTTTTTTATAAATGTTGTATGCAATACTATAGGATTCCTATCACTATCAAAGAGCATCGAATGTCTTCAATCGACACTTGTCACTAGAATATAACAATAATAAAAAACAACTATCCTGAAACATCTGTTGATTTAAAGGAATTGGCACATTCGTGGCTATGTCGAAATTCCAATCTTCAAGCAGCATCAATGTCTTCCAACTGAAATCCAAAATATCCTGAATCAGTAGAGGATAGTGATAACATGCCCACATGTTTAAACAAACAAAAGAATCTTATTAAAACCAATTTTAACAGAAATAACAAAAGAAACCATAAGTTATATGTGTGCCTGTAAAATCTGCGATTTTACTGAAAATGGAAACAATCATCAGGTTCTACTTTGTAAATTGATCACTCTTATGGCCTCAGAGAGTTTGGCTTTGAGCCTGATGATTACTAGCTTCTGTTGTTCCACTTGTTCGAGCAAGTGTTGGTTTGTACCTATCATTAATGTTTTTGCCTTCTTGTATTGGTTCTTCTTGATGTTCACTTCCTTCCATTTGTTAATCCAGTTTAATAACTCTTCCCTGAAGGTCTTATTTTCCACCTCTTTCAAAGTTGCATTAGCTTGACATAGTTTTAGTTCATTTTTCAATTCTACAATTTTAGCCTTGTATACCATGTCAAGGACCGGTTGGAGAGTTTCTTCCTCCTTGTCATGACCCGAGTCATCTGCTTGAGAAGAATCAATATTATCTATGTCTTGACCAGGTGATGGAAAGCTCATAAAAGATGGCTCAGGGCCCGAACCATAAGCGTCCATACACGATGGAGCAGCTTCAAATTTACCTGACTCTGTAATGTCTTTAGCTAATTTTTCACGATTATTCTCTACAAGAGTAGGTTCATCCATATGAGTGGTTTCGGGAACCAATGATGGAACATCGTCCTCAAGATGGACAATCACTGGCTGGATACTCTTTTGAGTGGCCGTAGGAACATAGGCTGTAGGTGTATTATTCATACTTCTAGTAATTCTTCTTGTACGAACAAACACAAGATATTTTTGATTCAAAACCCCCTTTGTCACAACACACCTGCACTAGTTGTTCTAGTTTATGCATGGACCCATCACCATGTTTTCGAGGAGTATACAGCTCAGAGGGGTTTTCATAATCAACAGCATCAACATCTTCATTTTTGGTTAATTTACCCTCTGCTTTTGTAGGTGTACTATAGCGTTTGTTAGATAGGGATTGGTCCAAGGTTGTCTCAGTGTAACCGGTAGCTACATTCATGACCCCATCATCACTGATACAAGTATTTATAGCTACATTCATGACCCCATCCTTTGATTCAGATTTATTAACGTCATCAACTTTGGATTTTACTGTAGCCTTGCATTTCCTACGGTTCTTTGGGGGAGGGTTTGGCCAATATTGAGTTGGCCCTAATTGACATTCAATCAAAAACTCATCCCAAGGTTTACATTTAAGAGACAGTTGATGTTGAATTAAAATTTTAACTAGTCCATGATGGAACAGACTTCTATCAGGATTACCTATGGTAGTTTGAACCGAATGCGCCATTTTTTTCAGACTTTGCAATAGGTAATATGGAAGATTAAGTTTAAAGCCTTTCAATGCTAACAGTAGTCTCAAATGATAATAATGCAGATGAGAGAATCATCCATCACATGATATGTACCTTACCAAGATCTCATATAATGCTCGCCATTCTAGCTTTAGAAACTTAATCGAAACCCCAATCTTCAATTTTGCACTGGCCGGTAAGGGAAACAATAAGGACTGATATTTCTTCTTATTCACTTTCCCACCTTTAAACCATCGCTCTCTAGTTTGAGGGAGTTTCGTAGCCTCTGCAATTTTATCTTCATCTATGATAAACTTGAAATCTCCAATCTGAGCTATGTTTTCTTTAAAACTCAAAGCAAACTGTTTAGTGACCTCCATGTTATGGCCACTAAAACACCTGAAGAACTGCCCCCATCCAATCTTTTCAAATAATAGAGCAGCTTTCTCATCGGCTTCAACAAGCTCTCGTCCTAAAATTTCAAATCAACTAAGCGGAGCCATAGCTCCCTCACTACTACTATGGTTACGAATTGAAATGAATGGAGTCGTGATGATGGAAGGGATAGGCACCCAGGTATAAGACATTACGCGAAATGCCAAATCCTCACATGCTTCATACCTAACAAAGATGAGAGCTCCAACTTTGGCCATTTTAACCAAATTTGGAGATGATTAACACAACAGCTAGTGCTTTTGCTATGATAAATGAAAGACTAGCCACGACTAACTGTAACTCTTAACCAATAATTCATATCAGAAATCATTCGATTCATGGTTTACAAATCAAAATATTTATGACATTAAATATGGAATGATGAGCTCGTACAGCATCATGAAATGGAATGGTTATCCGTCATATATAACATTAAATCATACTGATACGATTCCATTATTACATTCACAGTTGTCAATTAAAATGAAAGGTGTTAACCAAATCTTCATACCAACGCAACAATCCTGGTAACAGGTGTTTTTTATTAGGCATATGGGTCATGTATCTTCATAAAACTGTTAATTGATTATTTACTCCAGATTACACGTGAAAGGTGGTCGTGTTTATTAACATGACGATATAGTGTTAAAATAGTAAACCCTAATGTTCTTGAAATGCAACTAACTAATGATCCGAATTAACACTCAAACCATGTATATACATAAAGTTTCATTCCGAAATATAGTTTTAAAACTTTACGAAATCCCACCCATTTATGTCCCAAAACCAAATTCGATAGGATATAAAGCTTATAAAACTATGACACATGAAAATTTCAAAATGATATCCATTTATTTGCTCTTTCACTAGCTATATATATACAATTTTTACAAAGTAATGATATGATATTAAGTTACATACGAAATGTGAACTTTTAGTTCTAATAAGAATTTTAATTAATAATCCACCTTTAGTTCTAGGGATTTCAAGAACTTATAATATCTTATCAATACCAAACCCCAAACAAATTCAAAATATGTTTTCTTTAAACACCAATTAGCATACTATCCTTTTGAATTTTTTAAATCAACATATATAATCAGATGAATTAATTAATGATAGAATTGATCATATATAAAATTTATGAAACTGACAGCTGCTAATTATCAAATATATGAAAATGTTTTCATAAACCTCTAATATGTCATTTGAATCTCCTACAATTGAGAGTACCTTCAGAATCGAGGATTCTGAATGCACTCTTTTATAATCTTTAATAGGTAAATCATAAAAGAAAGCTGATCTCCCTTCATCTCAATGAAAAATGAAGGGGTTGTTGCTGACTGCCAACAAATGGCGACGACCTGGGAGAACCAGTTATCTCTGCTCATACAACTTATAAATGATATAAACAAAATCTTAAAATTTATTAAAAACAATAAAAAATTCTTTATCTAAATAAAAACCATTATTTTTATCATATTTATAAGTATAACACAGAAATATTCCATCTTTTGAAATAGAGATCTTGTTAGAGATAAACTTAGAAATATCCTGATTGAAACAAAGTACTTTATAGTAAAAATAATCTACACCACCAGTTTAGGATATAAAAATTTACTTTTCCGAAAACTTCCAGAATCTGTTCCATAAACATAATAATTTTCTTTTCATTTCTTTTAAACAATAATTTTGACTGAAGACTACTATCTAGGTATGGTATCCTAATGTGATAGTATCATTCACGAGAGCTGTCTGGAATAAGCAAGCCGACTCGTGATGAGACCTCTTGTCTCTTGGTATTTTAAACCAAAAGCCATCACCCTGGTGATCAGAAATGAAGTTATTCTAGACAGCACTGATGATCATGATTAGGCCAGCTCGTGATGAGACCTCCTATTCTTCAATCAAAATTATGTTTTCTTTACTAAATTTGAACTTTTAATTTTATAAAATGAGAGATCATTACCCAGCATGGTGACCAAATGGTAATGTCGGTCATTAATATCACCAGAAAATGAATCAGCTGGCTCGTGATGAGACCCCTTATCTCTTGGTTTGTTAAACCAAAAGCCATTACTAGTTTCCTAATAATGTCATACTAGTGATATTTATGATTTTGATTAGATTGGATTATTACTAAGACCTTCCATCTCTCATTTTAACATTTTATTACCTAGAACAAATTCTAAAAAGTTTTCAGATTGTAAATAATTTTGAAGACTGATGGTAAAGATCTGTAAGAGTTTTTCAAAGTACAAGCTTCAAAAAAGACATTAATAAGCTATCCCAACTTTTATAAAAAATAAAAAGGTGAGGAATAATGTGATTAATACTTAAAAATAAAATAATGATAGGTTTTTTATAGATTTTAAGAAACTTTGATCATCCTGAACAAATTTTAAAAGATTTCAGTCTAGTATCAAAATGAGCAAACTGACTCTTCTTCAACTAGAAGATTTATTTATATTTATTTCTTCAGTTGACCTCTAAAGATTACTGACTGATTATATACAAAAAAATTGACAGTCTGCAATATTTGACTAAGAAAATCAAAACTGGTTGCAATAGTGGAATGATGTTGAAAGTTACATAAGTCTTATGAATTTATCATCATCCTTCAATTTTATAAAATATAAATCAGTTTATACAAAATATAAATTTATTTACAAACAACAAGCAAATTATATACATTTTAAGACCTAAAATATTAACAGAAGTATTTTTTTCAGGATCAGTCCATTCACTGGGAATGTTTCAAATTGACCTTCTAGTGTTTGCAATCGAAAGGTACTTGGAGCTATCTTCTTGGCAATAACAAAAGGACCTAGCCAAAGATTTTGAAACTTAGTATGATCTCCCTTTTCGTCATGAAATTTATCCCATTTTAAAACTAAGTCTCCCACTTGAAATTCTCGATTGGAACTAAAGGATTGGTCAAACCAAGACTTCACAATTTGTTGATGTTTTGTACAGTGTTGTTTTGACTTTTCTCTTTCTTCCTCAAGCTTTAACAAAGTATTGATCATCTTTTCCATTGCTGGACAATCTTCATCTTGAACTGACTGAGCTAACTGTAATGAAGGTAAAAATAAATTTGGTGGTAAAATAGCTTCAGTTCCATACACTAAGAAGAAGGATGAGTTACCTATTGCAGCCTTAGGAGTTACTCTATCTGCCCAAAGGGAATTGACTAATTCTGTATGCCAATCACGATGGTGAACTGAAATAGTTCTTTTGAGAATTTTCAATAAATTTTGTTTGTTGATTTAGCTAAACCATTTCCATGAGGATGGTAGTTAGCTGAATACCTGATTCTTATTTCCTTCTCTAAGGCAAATTGAGTTAACTCAACTGATGAAAAATATGAAGCATTATCAAAGACAAGGGAGTCTGGAACACCAAATCTTGTTATGATAAAGGATTCTAAAAATAATATAACCTGATTGGTATTTACAACCCTTAATGGTGCAGCTTCTGCCCAACGAGTAAAATAATCAGTTGCAGTTATTATATACTTGTGTTGTTTAGATGAGGGAGGATTTATTGGCCCTCCTATATCAATACCCCATTGCTGAAAGGGTCTTTCTACTGAAACTGGTTGTAAAGGAAAAGCAGGTTTATTAACCCTTCCTGCAGCAAGTTGACATTCCTGGCATTTTTTGACAAAAGCATAGGAATCTCGAAATAAGGTAGGCCAATAATAGCCAGCCCTAAGAATTTTATGCGTAGTAGTTTCTCCACCAAAATGACCTCCTGCTGGTCCATAATGTAACTCCTTCAGAATTACTTCCGTTTCATCTTTGTCTAGACATCGAAGCAATACTCCATCTGAATTTCTCCGAAAAAGGACATTATCAATTAATAAATAAGGAGTAGATTTTAATCTAAGTGCTCTTTTCTTCCTTGGTTCTAGGTAATCAGGGGCAGTTCCTATTTCCAAAAGTATTCTTATGTCTGTATACCAGGAATCCTGTGGTGGAGGATAGAAATAGATTTCTCTGGTAAGTAAAACCTCATCAATGATAGTTTCAGCTTTATCATTAGGTAGATGAGAAGCTTCAGCAGCTAATTTACATAATCCTTGACCTTTGACTATCGTTGAGGGTTTAATTTCTAATTCATACTCTTGAAGAGCTGTCATCCAAGGCGCTCTTTTCTCACCTAAATCTTTTTGTACTAACAAATTTCTGACTGAGGAATAAGGGACTATTACTTTCATTTTAGATTTCAATAAATATGGACGAAAATGTTTGACAGCTTTAAAAATAGCAAAAGCTTGCTTATCAACTTCATGGTAATTAAGCTCGGCACCTTTAAAATTTGAACTCATGAAGGAGATTGGTACCTCGTTATTTTGCTTATTTAATTGGGTTAAAATTGCTGCATATGAGATGTCAGAGGAAAAAGTATACAATATGAAATCTTTGTTAAAATCTGGGCTTAGAAGGCTAGGAGCTTCTGAAATAGCTTCTAAATTTTTTTGAAATGACTCTTTTTCAGTTTGTCCCCAATTAAAATAGCATCCTTCTTAATCATTTTTTGCAAAGGACAAATGATCTCGGAGAAACTGGGAATGAATCTTCTAACAAATTTTTTTTACTGAGAAATGATTGCATTGCTTTCTTGCTAGAAGGGTAAGTTATTTTTGAAATGGCTTGGGTTCGTTCAGGGTCAATCATGATTCCATGTTTTGAAAACACACAACATAATAATATACCTTCTGAAACGACAAATATTGTTTTTTTAGGATTTAAGGATATTCCAAATTTTCTACATCATTCAAATACCTTTCTAAGATGATTAATATGATTAGGTCAATATTTAGAATATACAGTAACGTCATCCAAATAGACAATGACTGAATGATTAATTAAGCCTCTAAAAGCAATATCCATTGCCCGTTTAAAAGTTTCCCCAGGATTGATTAACCCAACGGACATCTTGCGGTAAGCATATGTTCCCCATGGAGTTCTAAAAGCTGTTTTCAATTGATCATCTGGGGAAACTAATATTTGGTTGTATCCTGAGAAGCCATCAAGGAGTGACAGTATCTCAGACCTAGACACTTTTTGAAGAATTTGTTCCATGGCAGGAACTGGGTAATTATCCTTTTCAGAAGACTTATTCAGATTTCTAAAATCTACACATAACCTAATATCTCTGTTTTTCTTCCTGACTGGAACTAGGTTGGCTACCCACTGAGTATTTCTGATGGGAAAAATAATCTTGGCAGCTAACAATTTATTTAGTTCCTTCTTAATTGTTGGTTCTAGTGACGGGTGATATTTCCTTAGCTTTTATTGAAAAGGTTTTGACTCTTGTTTAATTGGAATTATGTGTTGCATGACTTGTGTGTTGAAGGTTTTCAGATCGTCATATGTCCATGCAAAGACATCCTTAAATTATTTAAACAACTTTATAAATGTTGTTTTTTCTGTAGGGTTGCAATCTACTCCTAGATTTATAGTTTGGGGGTTTAGTTTTGTTCCTAAATTTATGCTTTCATACCTCATTTGAGAGCTATTAGTTTTACAGTTAGGGACAGATCTGAATTTATCTTGAAGATCAAAGAACTTTTCTAATCTTAATACTGAATTAGGGATCGGTTTTACCTTTTCAAAAGCCTTGTCTACTGAACAAAAATAATTTATTACCGAAAAATCCCGCAGATTTTTGTCATGAGTAACTTCATCAAAGGATGAATCTTTAAAGGTATCCTCATTCATCAGAAAATTCAGCACCTGCACATCATTATCAAATACACGCCAGTTAAAAATATTATCTGGTATAGAAGGCCTAAAAATCAATTCTACTGAAAAGAAATCTGGTGTAAGATTTTATGACGGAATTAGTTTTGATGCTACATTTGCTAATAGATCTGCTTCTTGATTTTGAGTTCTTGGAACTGAAATTATGTTAAATGCATCAAAATTTGAAATAAGGTTCCGTACCTCTCATTGATAATTCTGTAAATGTTCAGATAGGCAGTGAATAGAGTTACGGACCTGTCTGACGATGATTTCAGAATCACTGTATGCAATTAACTCTTTGATATCCAAATCAATTGCTTTTTTCAAACCTTGTATTAAAGATTCATATTCCACAGTATTGTTTGTACAATTAAATTCCATCCTACAAGCTATACATGTTTTATTTCCCTGGGGGTCTACCAACAAGCAACTAGCTCCGGCTCCTTCTTTGGATTTCGCACCATCAAAATATAGAGTCCAAGTAGAACTATTAACAACTACTTTAATTTCTATAATATTTATAATATTAAGATTATCTACATCATTAATAATTTCCTTGAATGAAGAGTCAGGAGCAATAGATGTCACATTGCTAATTTCTGATTGCTGTTTATTTTCAGAAAAGGCAGAATTTTCAGCTTTAAAATTACCAAATCCTAATTCATACATGTAATTCCCCATGATGCAATCTGAAAATAAAATAGGTTCACTAGGATCATGTAGTTCAGTCATAGTATGCTTCATATATCTTTCTCTATTTATCTTTATTTGATTTGACTTTCCGTTCTTAGGTAACCATAATGTTGACCAATCCGTGGCAAAGAATCCGTTCAATTGTTGAGACCAATCTCTACTTAAAAATAGCCCATATGCATCAGGAATATCTGCAACAACAATATCTATAATTTGATAAACTGAAGGATTACAAGCATTCCCGACTAAAACATCTTTCATCTCCCCCACAACCCTCACATTCGTTCTGTCCAATTGAGTTATTTGGGAATTTGATGGAACATATTTTTCATTCAACCTTTTGCATACTGATAAAGGAATCACATTGGAGGATGCTCCGGAATCTACCATGCAATTGTGAACATTCCTATTGAAAATCTTAAAGGTAAGTAAGAATGGGGGCGTAGTTGATTTAGAATTCTTTCTTATTAGCGAAGCTTTATCAGCTGTTGATTTTCCTTCATCAGTTGCTGTTAAATCTTGATTAGAATTGTTTGCAGCAACATTTTGTTTCGCATTAGGAATAATTGAACTCATGGAAGGATTTATAGCATGACTGTTAGGCATTGGGTAAATATGAAGAAGATCGTACATGCTGATGTTTGCACGTGTCTTCTTTAAATCTTCAATTATATCATATTGCAAATCTAATTTTAAAGCATTTTGAATGGGTTGGGTATTTTTGGTTGATTGAGTTTGTTTGCCTGATTGAGTTTGTTTATTAGGTTGTGAATTATTGTTGTCATTATTTGGAGTAGAACTTGACGAAGCTCCAAGAGTGTTTGCGAATGTTCTACTACGAGTATTATAGGCATGTTGTCCTGTAGGCGGATTTTTACTCTCATATTCTTTTACAAGACTGTCCCATAAATGACCATTAACATGTTGAGGTTCTTTTGATTCTTCATCATTTTTTGATTCCTCTTCTTCTTCATTTTCAGTTATTTCTTGATTAGAAGGAGTCTCAGATAAAGATAAAACATCTCGAATTGTATTAAAAATTTCTTCATTTGTTGCTATGTCACGTGGTGTATTTGTTTTATTATTTGTATTCGGATTTTGTCTAAACTGATTTCTGAAATATCCCCTAGAAGAGGAAGCTTCAGAATTGGTTTTCTTTAATCCTACAACTTCATTGGTTAATGCCAGAATAGCATTTTGCAGCTGTTCCACATCAAATGCTTTATCTTTTTCTGAATTAATTTTTTCCATCTTCCTCCGGGGAAAAGTATCAGATTTCCCACTTCTATCTGGTTCATAGGACATAGAATCCTTCTCGACTTTAATGGCTTCCTCAAAAGTTTCTACTAATGTTGTTTTCCCATATCTCTTAACAAACATCCCAGAATATTTTGGTAAAGATGAAGTATAATTTTCAATAATTATATCCTTGGGTGGTTGAGAAGCAACTGGAATTTTATTTTTTAATGTTAGAAACCTCTGGTTAAAATCTTTAATTCTTTCTTTAGACTCCATTTTAATCCGAGATAACTCTAGAGCTAAACAAGCAGGTGTTTTATCTTCCCCAAATTTATCTAAAAAAGATTTATTAAATTCACCCCAATTTGTGATTGATCCCTGTACTAATGAAAAGTACCAAGTAGAGGCTCTTCCTTCAAAATTTAGAGGAAACAATCGACAAACCACATCTTCATGTTGAACATTCAAGGTTTGAACAACTAACATGAATTTGTCTACATGCACCTCTGCAGGTTCCTTATCATCTGGGTTAAACTTAGGAAGAAGTTTATCTGAGTGTTTAGGCAAAGGATGTTGTATACCAGGGACAACCACAGCAGCTGTTCTCAGCCAAGGGAGTTGTGGATTAGGTGGAGGATTAACTCCTCCTCCCATAGGTACGTTTCCCACCATAGGACTTCTCTCAGAACCTGAGGAACTTCCTGAATTGGATGGTCTTGGGCTATCAGGTGGTGATTCTGGAGGAGAAGGTGGCTAATCAAAACCGCCTTCTGCAGTTAGTCTTCTAGCAGTGTTTGTTTGAGTAGTTTGTCTCTGATGACTTTTAATTTGATCACGTGGAGTGCTATCAACTACTTCCAACTCTTGAGTAACTATGTTCAATTGCGGATTATGGCGCTGTTGTCTAGGTATACCATAATCTATTGGAGATACACCAAGTTTATTAGCATATGCTCTCGTAAGAATATGTCGTGATTCTTCTAAAGTTTGGGTACTTTGTTCAGGAGTAAATGGAGATGTGATAGGATCATGTTCGAGGATGCTCCTAACAGTTTCTATAAACGGTGATCTACTGACTTCTGGAGGATGTTGACCGGTTGAAAGTTTATCATTAGTTTCACCTGCCATTATTCATTGACAGGCCCTCCTTCTAGCGCCATTTGTTGGCATGATTTTCTGACCTAGGCCAACAAGGAGATTATGCCCACACAAGCAGCTTAAAGCAGCTCCCGGTGTGTTTGGGATAGCAAAATATCGCAGGTTATGGTCCTGCTACCAACTGAATTTTTCTCTTAAGGAGAAACTAAAATTTAGTAAAAATCTATCCTAATGTTATTTCTATTTAAATAAATCCTAAAATTAGTTTTCAACTACCTATGTTATCCTATAATTGCTTTCTTAAGGAAAGTCTCCGATTTTTGTATGATTTTGTTTTTAATATTCTAACTTTTAAGGAAAAACTATTATAATTATTCTAAAATTACCCAAATTCTATTTAACAACTATTAAATGTAAACTATACTAAGATAATACTAACTGAACTATCTTAACTATCCTATCCTAGCTGAGAGCAATTTTGAATATTATATTAATTATTAATTAATATAATGATGAACAGAAAGATATAGGGGTAAGATCTAAATGAAAATATTTAAACCATCCACACTAAATCATTCTGCTATAAAATATATTGACAGAGAAACTGAAATAAGCAATTACTTCGAATTTTTCTAAAATGTTTAATTAATTAACAACTAATAAACAACATTTAGATATTTGAATAAAAGATAATGTTCGAAATGAAATCATCACAAAAATACAAATGAAATCAAACAGACATAAATATATATATCAGTATATCTTGAATTTTCAATAAAACACTGATTAATTCAACTATAATAACATATTAATTCAAATAACAATATTGTGTTGACAAAGTGTAATATCACATAATGAGTGCAAGCATAACCAAGTATACTGCATCAATATTATAAGCAGAAGATTATATACTGAAATATAAAAAAGAGAATCCAAAATAATACCGATCAATGATATCAGTCTGAGAATTTCCAGTCACATTCCACTTCCAAAGATAAAACTTCAGTCAGGAACAAAACTAGTACCAAAATAATATTTCAATGATGTTTCTCTTCAGTCACTCCATCCCTTTCTCATAAAAATTACCAGTTTATATAATTCTACTAGTCTTTTGATTCAGTTTTTTTTATAAATGTTGTATGCAATACTATAGGAGTCCTATCACTATCAAAAATCATCGAATCTCTTCAACAGACACTTGTCACTAGAAGATAACAATAATAAAAAACAACTAGCCTGAAACATCTGCTAATTTAAAGGAACTGGCACATTCGTGGCTATGTCAAAATTCCAATCTTCAAGCAGCATCAACGTCTTCCAACTGAAATCCAAAATATCCGGAATCGGCAGAGGATAGTGATAACATGCCCACCTGTTTAAACAAACAAAAGAATCTTATTAAAACCAGTTTTAACATAAATAACAAAAGAAACCATAAGTTATATGCGTGCCTGTAAAATCTGCGATTTTACAGCCATGCACAAAAAAGCTTTTATTACCTGTTGACAGAGAGATAAACCATATAATTGAAAATGGAAACAATCATTAGGTTCTACTTTGTAAATTGATCACTCTTCTGGCCTCAGAGAGTTTGGCTTTGAGCCTGATGATTACTAGCTTCTGTTGTTCCACTTGTTCGAGCAAGTGTTGGTTTGTACCTATCATTGATTTTTTTTCCTTCTTGTATTGGTTCTTCTTGATGTTCACTTCCTTCCATCTGTTAATCCAGTTTAATAACTCTTCCCTGAAGGTCTTATTTTCCACCTCTTTCAAGGCTGCATTAGCTTGACACAGTTTTAGTTCATTTTTCAATTCTACAATTTTAGTCCCGTATACCCTGTCAAGGACCTGTTGGAGAGTTTCTTCCTCCTTGTCATGACACGAATGATATGCTTGAGAAGAATCAAGATTATCTATGTCTTGACCAGGTGATGGAAAGCTCATAAAAGATGGCTCAGGGCCCGAACCATAAGCGTCCATACACGATGGAGTAGCTTCAAATTTACCTGACTTTGTAATGTCTTTAGTGAATTTTTCATGATTATTCTCTACAAGAGTAGGTTCATCCATATGAGTGGTTTCGGGAACCAATGATGGAACATCGTCCTCAAGATGGAAAATCACTGGCTGAATACTCTTTTGAGTGGCCGTAGGAACAGAGGCTGTAGGTGTATTATTCATACTTCTAGTAATTCTTCTTGTACGAACAAACACAATATCTTTTGATTTAAAACACCATTTGTCACAACACACCTGCGCTAGTTGTTCTAGTTTATGCATGGACTCATCACCATGTTTTCGAGGTGTATACAGCTCAGAGGGGTTTTCATAATCAACAACATCAACATCTTCATTTTTGGTTAATTTTCCCTCTGCTTTTGTAGGTGTACTACAACGTTTGTCAAATAGGGATTGGTCCAAGGTTGTCTCAACGTAACCGGGAGCTACATTCATGACCCCATCATCATTGATACAAGTATTTATAGGTGGTTTTGCTTCCTGAAGCTCTTTATCCTTTGATTCAGATTTATGAACGTCATCAACTTCGGATTTTACTGTAGCCTTGCGTTTCCTACGGGTCTTTGGGGGAGGGTTTGGCCAATATTGAGTTGGCCCTAATTGACATTCAATCAAAAACTCATCCCAAGATTTACATTTAAGAGACAATTGATGCTGAATTAAATTTTTAACTAGGCCATGATGGAACAGACTTCTATTAGGATTACCTATGGTAGTTTGAATCGAATGTGCCATTTTTTTTCAAACTTTGCAATAGGTAATATGGAAGATTAAGTTTAAAGCCTTTAAATGCTAACAATAGTCTCAAATGATAATAATGCAGATGAGAGAATCGTCCATCACATGATACATACCTGACCAAGATCTCATAGCCTGCTCGCCATTCTGGCTTTAGAAACTTAACTGAAACCCCAATCTTCAATTTTTCACTGGCCGATAATGGCAACAACAAGGACTAACATTTCTTCTTATTCACTTTCCCACCTTTAAACCATCGCTCTCTAGTTTGAGGGCGTTTCGTAGCCTCTGCAATTTTATCTTCATCTATGATAAACTTGAAATCTCCAATCTGAGCTAAGTTTTCTTTAAAACTCAAAGCAAACGTTTTAGTGACCTCCATGTTATGGCCACTAAAAAACCTAAAGAACTACCCCCATCCAATATTTTCAAATAACAGAGCAGTTTTCTCATCGACTTCAACAAGCTCTGGTCCTGAAATTTCAAATCGACTAAGCAGAGCCATAGCTCCCTCACTACTATTCTGGTTACGAATTGAAATGAATGGAGTCGTGAAGATGGAAGGGATAGGAACCCAGGTATAAGACATTATGCGAAATGTCAAATCCTCACATGCTTCATACCTGACAGAGATGAGAGCTCAAACTTTGGCCATTTTAACCAAATTTGGAGATGATTAACACAACAGCCAGTGCTTTTGCTATGATAAATGAAAGACTAGCCACGACTAACTATAACTTTTAACCAATCCTTCATATCAGAAATCATTCGATTCATGGTTTACAAATCAAAATATTTATGACATTAAATATGGAATGATGAGCTCGTACAGCATCATGTGGCATGGAATGGTTATCTGTCATATATAACATTAAATCATAGTGATACGATTCCATTATTACATTCACAGCTGTCAATTAAAATGAAAGGTGTTAACCAAATCTTCATACCAATGCAGCGATCTTGGTAACAGGTGTGTTTTATTAGCCATATGGGTCATGTATCTTCATAAAACTGTCAATTGATGATTTACTCCAGATTACACATGAAAGGTGGTCGTGTTTATTAACATGACGATATAGTGTTAAAATAGTAAACCCTAATGTTCTTGAAATGCAACTAACTAATGATCCAAATTAACACTCAAACCATGTATATACATAAAGTTTCATTCCGAAATATAGTTTTAAAACTTTACGAAATCCCACCCATTTATGTCCCAAAACCAAATTCGATAGGATATAAAGCTTATAAAACTATGACACATGAAAATTTCAAAATGATATTCATTTATTTGCTCTTTCACTAGATATATATATACAATTTTTACAAAGTAATGATATGATATTAAGTTACATATGAAATGTGAACTTTTAGGTCTAATAAGAATTTTAATTAATAATTCACCTTTAGTTCTAGGGATTTCAAGAACTTATAATATCTTATCAATACCAAACCCCAAACAAATTTAAAATATGTTTTCTTTAAACACCAATTAGCATACTATCCTTTAAAATTTATTAAATCAACATATATAATAAGATGAATTAATTAATGATATAATTGATTAGATATAAAATTTATGAAACTGACTGCTGCTAATTATCAAATCTACGAAAATGTTTTCATAAACCTCTAATATGTCATTTGACTCTCCTACAATTGACAGTACCTTCAGAATTGAGGATTCTGAAGGCACTCTTTTATAGTATTTAATAGGTAAATCATAAAAGAGAGCTGATCTCCCTTCATCTCATTGAACAATGAAGGGGTTGTTGTTGACTTCCAACAAGTCCATCATCTCGAATCTCTTCAGGATCTCTATCGTACATTTCCCTTGTCGCAGGGAAATTCCATCTGCATTCTGCCACACCTCCATGCCTAGGAAATAATGCATCATACCCAAGTCCTTCATTTCAAACTCGGCAGTAAGATTCCTCTTCATATCAACAATCAACCCATCCATACCTGTTACAAACAGATCATCTACATATAGTAGGAGCATCACTGGGTTTCCATCCTCAACCGTGTAGTAAAGGTTGGAATCTGGTTTACTCTTGGTAAATCCCAAACTAGATATAAATCTATCAATTCTACCGTACCATGTCCTTGGTTCCTATTTGAAACCATACAGGGATTTCTTCAATCTACACACATGAGACTCCCTGTCATGTGTCTCAAAACCGAGTGGCTTCTCCACATACACTTCCTCTTCCACTACACCATTCAAGAAGGTAGTCTTAACATCCATCTGGTGTATCTTCAATTTCATCACTGTAGCCAGAGTAAGTACTAATCTGATGGAAGTGTATCTGGCTACAAGTGAAAAAGTTTCTTCATAATCTATTCCTTATTTCTGGGAGAAACCACGAGCAACAAATCTTGCTTTATATTTTTCTATGCTACCATCTGCAGCATGCTTGATCTTGTAGATCCATTTGGAAGTTACAACCGACTTCCCTTCTGATCTTGGGACAAGATCCCAAACATCATTCTTCATGATCGATTGATATTCTTCAATCATAGAATCCTTCCATTCTTTCTGTTCTGCCGCTTCTTCATAATTGGAAGGTTCTTTATCGATGAAATCACATATTAAGGCTGCATAACCAGAGCATGATCTGATCCTCTTTCTTTCTCTATGATTCTCTTCTGGAGCCCCATATCTTTCCGCACCTTGGATATCTTCTCGTACCCAAGCAGGTTTCCTCTTATGATGATTCTTCTCCTGAGGTGGATCTATAGGTTCTTGAGTTTCTTCAAATTCTTGATCTTCTTCTTGAGTTTCTTTGTTCATGGTTGTGTTATGAATTCTGGGTGCTTCCGATTCTTCAAGAACTTCAACAGGTTACTTTATGGATTTGTTGTAAGCCGAGTCTTCGTCAAATGTTACATCCCTGCTGATGTCAATCTTCTTGAACCCTGGGAAGTATATTCTATAAGCCTTCGAGCTTTCAGAGTATCCCACAAATATACCCTTCTTTCCTGAAGGATCTAATTTTGTTCTCTTCTCTTTTGGAATGTGTATGTACACTGGACATCCGAATATTCTGAGATGGATGAATTCTGGTTTCTTGCCAGAAAATACTTCTTCAAGTGTCTTGTTCTTGAGTAATCTGTGTGGAGTACGGTTTTGTACATACACTGTTGTTCTGGCATCTTCTACTGATAGATGGATATGATGATCTTGATCATGAAGCATTGCTCTTGCAGCTTCCATGATAGTTCTATTCTTCCTTTCTGCAATCCCATTCTATTGTGGATTATATGGAGTGGACATCTCCCTCTTAATCCTTGAGTCTTTACATGACTCTTTGAATTCATTTGATGTGAATTCTCCGCCATTATCTGATTGAAAGGTATTGATCTTGTTTTCAATGTGGTTCTCGATCAAGGCTTTGAATTCCTTGAACTTGCTGAATACTTCATCTTTTTTCTTGATGAAGTAAATCCATGTCTTCCTAGAAAAGTATTCAATGAAAGAAACATAGTATACATACTCGCTCAGTGAACTTGATGACATCGGACCGCACACATCGGAGTGAATGATTTCAAAGATTCCTTTTGCCTTGATCTCGCTACTTGGAAATGTCTTCTTTGTATCCTTTCCTTTCACACATCCTTTGAAGACTCCATCATGTTTTGCTTGAATTTCTGGAATACCTTCAACAGCTTTGCTTGCAAGTGGTAGTACTCTGTAATGCACATGTGCAAGCCTTATATGCCAAAGCTCATTTGGCTCTACTGTGTCATGGACTAAATCTTGTTATAGATGGCCCTTCAAATTGTATAGACCTCCTTCTTGTTCCCCAATCACTATTTCATCATTAATAGTCTTTCCCTTTGGCCACATGATAACTTGGCCATCTATAAATGCAACCCTCATGCCATTTGCATCTAATGCATATATGGAGAGAAGGTTCTTCTTTAGTATTGGTACAAACAATACATCTTGCATCTTCGTAGACTTTCAAGAGTCTAGCTTAATATAGGAGGATTCCCCACTACCTTTTATTGGATACTGGTAGTCATCTCCAAGTTTCACCTTGTGAGGTGATTCATGTTCTGAAAGTTTTACAAAGGACTCTTTGAATCCTGCCATATGTTTGGAAGCCCCACTGTCTATAAGCCAATCATTTCTTCCACGTGTTATGTTTCCTGTGAGAGTAGAAATCAAGACATATTCTTCATCACTTGAAGAGTCTTCAATTTCATATCTAGTTCTCTTTGTGGAAGGTTCATCATCCTCTGCAGTATGAGCATGATGTCTTCTCTTGTTTCCCCTTTTCTTATTTTGTCTTTTAGGAAAATATTTTTCAAAGTGTCCTACTTCATCACATGTATAACATTTTCTTCTAGACAAATATTTTCCAGAGTTAGTTTTATGGAAATGCTTACCTTTGGAGTGATGAGAACTTCTTTTGATTTTCTTGGAATGAACTGTGAGGGATTTGTCTTCACTTCCCATATTTTGTTCTCGAGTTGCTATTCGAGTTACTTCTTGAGAGCATTCTTTCCATAGTCTACTAAATTTGACTAACTTATTTCTGGCACAAATCCCTTGAATAAAGGAGTCCCATGATATAGGGAGACCATTCGAGGTGGTCATCACAATCTTTGCATTCTCCACTTCTTCATCTACTGCTTCCAATTCTTCCTTGATCTGAAAAACCCTTTTAAAGTAAGACTAGATGGTCTCTGCATTTTGGATCTTTACATTCTTTAGTTGGTTTCTCAGATTCATCTTCCGGTTTATGTTCTTTCCTTCAAACACTTTGGTTAGGGCATCAAACATAAATTTAGGTGTCTTTAGGGAGGACACTTGTGGTATGAGGTGATCCCTGATTGAATCAGCAATAATCCTCTTTGCCATAACCAACTTCTTCTTGTGTAAGGCCTTAGCCTCATCTCCCTCTATAATTGGAACCTCCTCATTGATATAGGAGTCCAACTCATTTTCTTCCAAGACCAGGGAGATCCTATACTTCCAGGCTCGAAAGTTATCAGCTCCCTCAATCTTTTCATTAAGCTTGGTATGATGAGACATCTTAACTGAGAACCTAAAATGGAAATACAAAATATTTATATCTTACCAGGTCAAGATGTCGGATCTAGATTTGGAGTTGAATTTCTGCAGTGTTGGTTCAGGAGTAGATTAGGGTTTGGCTTTTCCAGAGTTCTGTCCAACCAAATGCTTTGATCTTGATCTCTAAAATTTGATTTTGAGGAGTAGATCAATCCAGGCCTGGGATCGCTGAAAAATTCCACTTCTGTGGAAATCCCTAATTTACGGTAGTAGTGTTAGGTCCAAAACTGAAAAAACTTCAGAATTGCATTCTGCTTCGAGAAAGATGCGCCCTAGGGAGGAGAGTTAATCCAACCTTCTTTTGCTTAAAATCTGTGGAGAGAGATACACAAAGTAGGAATCCCTAGTTCCCGTAGCTGCACAATGTCTTCTTCTTAGGTTAGCTCTAATACCATGTTAGAATTTTATCATTCAAGCTAGCATTATGTTAGGATCTTTAACTGAGAGAATAACAAGTACATCAATCAAACACAAGAGACAATGACCAAAATGTTTTTCCTCGGGGAAACCATAAATGGAGAAAACTCCACAACTTCCTTAGAGATAGAATAAACACCAAAAGTAAAACCCCAAAATAGTAAGATGATCTCCCGACAGCTGTAGCCTCTTTCTTCCTAGCCCCAGTGTCTTCTTCTTCCTTAGCTATGCGCTACAACTAAGTGTGTGTGAGTGTGTTCTAAGTAAAGAGGCTAGCTCTCTATTTATACTAATTCCCGAATTGACAAAACCATACTAGGGCTGAATTCTCTACGAGATTCTAATAACCCTAGTGCCTCAGAACTGCAGAGACTTTAACCCTTGATCAATAGGAGGGTTACCCACAATGACTTGACATTACTTGTTTACATTATAGAACCTCTCGATAGGAACATCGGGGCATGACATGACTCAATTACATTACAAATAATTCTTGAAATAAACATCGGGGTACAATACATGAAGTATACAAGTGAATACATTCCAAATTTACATATACATCAACATCATACACACGAGAGTCTTGTCAATTTTAGTGAGTTTTAAAGGATGTGTTTTCTTAGAAAGAAAAACCCTCCAGGAACCTCTTTCGGTCCAAGTGGACCTCAATCGGGGAATCAAGGAGGGGGTTTATTTTAGAACAATTACTTACAGAAATTAATTATAAGCAACAAGGAGAAACAAATCACAAGTTTTCTAATTATTCCTCCAACGCATCTCTTTCCCCTTGCGGGTCAATCGGGAAGTCGTGGGGTAAGTATTCAAGTTACTTTGATACTGAAATGTGGAATATATTATAAAGTAATAAAATCATGTAGTTTTTCATGAATTAAACTAATCTAAAGTGAACAAAAATAACACAATGCGAAAAATAACAAAAAAGGCGCGAATCCCCCCAAGGGGGATGGGGAATGGGCTCGAAAGAGTCTATTCGGAGAAAAATTTTATTATCTTCTGTTATAGTATCAGTAAAATGTTTGGAATCCTCTTGGTTCTTATATAGGATGAAACCAAGGTCTTACAACTTTCCCAAAATTTAAAATTTACAGTTAAAGGGGAGCCCCTGGGGGGATTTGAACGATCCCAAAGAAACTTTCGAACATAATCTTCTCTTGTTTCTGTTATGCCTGATAAAATACAGTGAGAATGTTAGAATAAAATATTCCCAAAATCACTTTGAAATTACCTTTGGGTCAACCTACTTTAAACCAAACAAAACTGAGTTAAAACTACTAAAACAGTGAAAAAGGAACCAAGATCTTGGATTGCTGTTTGAGAAGCCAATGATATATGCACTGATTGCTGGATTTAATCTTTTTAAAACAGGAATATAAATCTAATGCACGCAACCTATGGATTTTCTTTAAATTACCATGCAAAACAGACGATTTCCCTGAACTAGATCTAGAATGCTTAATGAGACCTTTTAGAAATGAGATATAGATTATGATATTTGAAATAATAGATCTATGTAAGTTTTACTTTAATATGACAGATATAAATGATAACAAATCTTGTAACCAAAGTAACCAGGTAAGATTTGGATTTTTATAAGGAGGAAGAGAGAGAAAGAGTGCTAGAAGCCTTGAAGATCAACTGCGGAGCTTTCTGGTGGAATGTCGATGGATTATGCCTTTGAGAAAGTTTTGGAGAAGGTGAGGAAGAAAGCTATATCAGCACCCTCTCCAAGCTAGTAACCCGCAACTGAATCCAAAGACTTTCCAAAATGCTTGTGAGATCCGATTAATACATAAATAGATATTTTAGAATAGCATGCATATAAACTTATAAAACATGTTGAATCTAGATCTCTAAACATGCATCAAAAGGAAAGAGATGGCAAATAAAATCATTAACAAACTCCTTTCCTATCAATATCATAATAAACTTGTTATCAATATTTTGCAATGGATCCACAAACAATCATCAAATTATGAACATAGATACAGGTTACCTCAGTAAAACATGGCAATGCTCATCCACACACACAATAACATGACACCATCTTGCCTCCAAAGCTTCTCTTTATTTCAAATGAATAATAACAACAGTACAATAGCAACAACACCTCAATCCCAATTCTAACTAGCTTGGAAGAGGTAATCTGTGCTTTATTTATAGCAAAAATAGGAGATCTAGCCTTGGGGGTCAGAAATCCCAAGGAGAGAGAGACTGCAGCTGCATGTGGAGTGAGTCCAGGCTTGATCTGTGTCTAACTGACACTGATATAAGTCTCACTGAGTGAAACTATCAATCAGAGAGCTGATCTATCTGACACCTCAACTTGTTGACTGAATCATCCACCAAAACTCAATTAGATGGGCCCACACGTGTGGAGGAGAGAGAGAGGGCACAATTCCCAAGATTACATGCTATGGTACACTCCCAGATCATCCCAGATCACCTCCTTCAGTTAAGGAATTATGAGATGCAGTCAATCCCAAGCCGATGAGACTGATTTCAGTCAAATTGGAGTAAATCCCAATGATTTAGGATTTGGGGTTTTCTCCATTATTTAATTAATTCATTAATTAAATAATCAATATTTAATTTTTTAGGGATCTTTGACCTGAGTGATGGAAAAATCACTCAAAACTTAGAAAAAGTGGGTCTATGGGTTTACATAGTGCTCTAAGCTTGAAAATGAGCACCCCCATGACTGAAATTGATTTTCGAGCCCACTTTTATTACAAAACCAAATTTTCCAATTAGACTATTAAAAAATAGCTTAAGTTTTGTGGAAAAATTAAAATTAAAAAAAAAATAAAACCTAGGGGGACTTAGACATGTTCATATGACTTGACCATGATGCCTAGCATGTTTATACATTGACACATAGACTCTAATAACCTCAATAGGCCTAAATGCCAAGCCGACCACCCAAACTTTGGAGGTATTGAGTGAAAAACTCAGAAATTATCAGTCATTTATTCAACAACCAATAATAACCAAGGGAAAAAAACATCTTGGGCTGATCGGATTGAAAAATAAATTCTAAGAGACCGAGTCTTTTACAGACACTATCATTCTAGAACATTTTATTACAACTCCCCCATGGGGTATGAACATGTGATATATTACAACAAGCACTTCCCAGAAGGAATTCGGAAGGTCTTATGAAGTCTTAACAAATCATGTTTTTCCAGTTCACCAGGCTCACTTGATAAAAAAACACCATGTACAACTTAGGTGGTAATAGAAGGACATCCGAGGTTCTCTCATCAACAGCTTGGACCGGATCATCAAACGAGAAATTGTTCATCTCCAAATTCAGTGATGTAATGTCCCCATTCAAATAATTGCATAGAAGGACAATTCCATCAATCCTACTAGTTCCCTAGGTTGGATGGATACATTTGTAATTTTAATAAGGGAGCTAATAAATGATGTTCAGACATTAGAATGGGATAAATATTTAATAATGTAGCTTATTAAATAAATACAAGATAAAATTGAAGTGACAATGGAGCATGGAGACACATGGAGACTATGGGGTCCACACAAGCTAGAAATTTTGTGTCATATGGCATCCTCCTCTTGCAATTTCGAAACCATGGGAATACTAAAGGTTCTTGTATGATTTATAAAGCTAATACACTTGGAAATACGCATCATAGGTCTAATTTGGAAATAAATGTAACTTACAGGGGAGAAGAAGAGTCATTTTGGAGCTAGTGAGACACTTGGACTAGATTCCCTAGCTCTATAAAAACAATGATGAATATTCTATGACACCTATGACACAAATAAGATATAAAGGTTGAAATATGTCATATCTAACATTTCAGTTTGAAATAGAGCATCCAAGAGAGCTCTCATGTGAGTTGGGGAAGCTCAATGGGCTCCTACTCGAATTTGGGGAAGGTGGAAGGCTAGGAAAGGGACACATGGAAAATCATGAGCACACACCCAAATTCGAATTGGATTGAGTTTTTGGATGGATTGGGAACCTTATAAGGCTAAGTATGTTTATAAAATATAGGAATAAACCAATATAAGTGCTTTTTATCATTTGATAAATTGTCATTTGTGAATTGTGAGAGCTAGTGGATGACTAGTTTTCTTGCCTTAGCAAATTTCGAGGGTGAAAAATTCCCATCCAAGTTGGTGTTTGGAGAGGAAACTCAAGTATTTCATGGAGATTTAATGTATTTTTAATTGTATTTTTAATCTACAGGGAAGCTCGTGGGTTCTTCTATTGTAGCACTCCATCTCAACCATTTCCAGTTCTCATTGCATATTCATGCTCATGGAGGGATTGCGCCTTGGGTGAGCTATTGTACTTTGTTGGAAATATTATCCTGCTCTATTTATGATTGTAATAATTTCAATATGATATTTTATTTATTCTCATAAATTTTCAAGTCTAAATACCCAATATTTGTATGTCAAATTGGATTTTAATGAGCAAACAATGACCATTTCCACTCTATTAATTTGATATATTCCATGGTAATGCTGATTATTTAGAATGGAGGAATGTATATATGATAAATGTATTATGAATGAAATTTAATTAATGTGTATTACAAGGTTCATTTTCATTACTTAAGCATTGGAATCCATTTTACTCATTTTAATTGCATTGGGAGAAGATTTGGTGCCTTTTTCCCAAGGGTCGAAATAGTGATTTGGGATCTATTTTGGATAGATTCATAACAGCCTATATAAAATGAAACATGATGCATATGAGACCTTAAAAATTTCCCTTAATATCTCCTACCTAGTTTCATAAATTCTAGTGGGTTTGGGAGCATTTGAGAAGCCATTTCCAACATTTACTCGAGGGGAATTGGAACCCCAATTTGCTAGTAAAGACTCTTACTTTGATCAGAATATAAAACTAGTTTGAAGAAGTGATTGGAGGGTTATAGATAATATATGAATATGATATTAAATTATTAATCTCATTCATACACACTCTGAGAATATTTGGGAGCATTTGGGCCAATTTGGAGACCTAGAGATCAAAACTGGTCAAAGGTCGAAATAGGGAAAAAGTGAACAAATTGGTCATTTAATAAAATTTCAAAAAGGAAAATTACAAGTGGTATAAGAGCATGGTATTGGAACCTGATGGTATTAACTAGGATTCAAATCAATAATTCACCACCCTTAGACCCTGAATTTGAAGGTGTTTTTGTTGAAGAATAAGAAGTGGTAGACGAAGAGGTAAATTATGTTGAAACTATGACTAACGAGGGGAAGGGATACACTGATCATGATAAGGTGGAATATATTAAACTCATAAAAAATTTATTTGATGACATGAACAAGAACATGAACCAACATCTTATGAAAGGATTTTAATTGTTGGTTAGCCAATTTGGAAGCAAATTAGGAGTAATAGGAGATAGCAGCAGTTCACAACTACAAGAAAAGAAGACAATGGGTGAGCATATTTCTCAATAACAGGACCCCATAATAGAACCCATTAAATTTCATATCACACCAAGTCCTACTACACGTAAATTTCTTGTACCCAAAGAAGAGCCTAACATTGAACTTGAAGTTGCTACAATGGCAAAAGAATGGGATAAATTGGATGAAGATTGTAAACAAAGTGTACCATTTGATCAATACTTTCTTGTTGCAAACAAAATAAAAAATAAGGAAGATAATAATTCTCTATACAAAAACAAAGCCTTAAATTGTTCCATTAGTAACGTGTCACTCCCTACTTTTGATGGTTCCTCTCAAAGTTCTGCTAACACTTGGGTGCAAAAATTATATGTGTATTTTCAGCTGAATCCAATAGTGGAAGAAGATGCCTTAAAAATGGCCATATTGCACTTGGAAGGAGATTCCAATGAATGGTTGTTCCATGGCCTGAAAAATTTGGGTCATGATCAGGTTAACACATATGGATAATTTATTGACAGGGTACTAGCGAGATTTGAGCAAAAAGATCCTGAATTGTCTTTCAAAGAACTAGCACAATTGAAGCAAGTTGGGACCCCGACAGGTTATATGATGGAATTTAAAAAATTATCAGTCAAGATGGCTGATGTGTCTATGGGAAGGTAGTATTTGTTTTCACTAAATTTTTGGAAGAACCCTTAAAAGGTTTGGTCAAATATCACAATCCCACTACATTAAAATATGCAATGAGCTTGACTAGAGATCTCCAAAATGTGCTTCCTAGAACAAGATTTCCTCCCAATTCTAACTTCAAATTTGAAAAGA
This sequence comes from Pseudotsuga menziesii, assembly GCA_001517045.1. Taxonomy (NCBI): domain Eukaryota; kingdom Viridiplantae; phylum Streptophyta; class Pinopsida; order Pinales; family Pinaceae; genus Pseudotsuga; species Pseudotsuga menziesii. The sequence continues at coordinate 389,954 of LPNX010383407.1, forward strand.
AGCCTTGGAAAAGAGATGCACCTGATAAGAATCCTTTGCAAAGACATTCAATTGAGAAGAATAATAAATAAGGACTAAATAGGGATGAAATTCGAAGAACAAAATTATGCTTCACATGCTTTCAACCATGGACACCGAGGCATAAATGCACTAAGGGAAAATCTCAATACATAGAAGTATGCAATAAGTGAAATGGTTGTATTTTATAGGGGAGAATAAAGTAAATTATCAAATTCCTGAGATGAAATTTCAAGATTCGAAAGTTGTACTAAGGGTTGTGAGAGGGAAACACACTTACCCAAATCAAGTAGTGAATTGCAATAGTATGATATTTATATTGAGGCATGGGGACATAGAATGGGCTGCTTAATGTCATATCACATCTCCCAACCCAAACATAAAGGTTTTTGAACACCCAAAGGAGATAGAGAAACTATTGAAAAAGTATGAAATTTTTTTAGAGATATTTTGCATGGTAGACCACCTGATGGGGGGATTGAGCACAAAATTGTTTTGGAGGATGGTACTCTACCCATTCAGATACCACCTTATAGAAATAAAAAGAAATTCAGAGATGAGATTGAGAAGGCCATCCAAGAACTATTATATTTGGGACTCCTTATACCAAGCTCTAGCCCTTATGCTTCTTCTTAGTGTTGGTAAAGAAAAAAGATGGAACCTTGAGGATGTGTGTATATTTTAGAGATTTGAACAAGAAGATGATCAAGAATGCATATCCTATTCCTAGGATTTATGAGCTCATGGATGAGCTATTTGGATCCAAATATTTATCCAAAATTGACTTTATATTAGGTTATCACCAAATTTGAATGAAGGAAAAAGATGTGCAAAAGACTTCTTTTCAATGTCATTATGGTCACTTTGAGTTTCTTGTTATGCCATTTGGATTAACCAATGCTAAAACCACATTCAAGCATGCATGTGTTAGAATAATCAACCCATAGTTAGCTACCTTAGACATTAATTAATCCAATTTTTGTCTTATTTGCCTAGTTTCCATATTCCACCTTATGCAAGTTGTCCTCCACACATACATAGTAGTCAAACTTGCTAAATTTGAGTCATGGAGAACTTGGGAAACCTCTTGGAATCAAATATGATTTATTCTTGGCCTCCCTAGCACATGTCTACTTTTTCTGCTTTATTGCCTGCTTTTTCTGAGTTTTAAGGCAATTGGGAAAGTTTGACTAGGTGAAGTTAACTTGTTTTTTGTCCTCATCATCCTCCACTCTTTTATCCTATGAAAAGCATGTATGATTTGTCCTTCCACCATCTATTAGCTTTCCTAATTTATTTTTCCAATTCAAGAGCTCCTAGATAGATTTGGATCGTGCTTTATGCACCTATGGGGGATTTCCTTAGATTCAGTAAGCCTGCTTTTGACTAAATTCGAATGGCATATTCATGCATTCGAATCTCTCATGTAATTATTTATTGTGGTAGCCTATGAATTCATAGGGTTGGATATTGTACACTTATTCAATACAGATTAGTGTTTAGCTCCATATTCAGTCTCCTTTTGTGAGTAATTTGCATGTGTAATTGGCAATTGTTGTGAGTGTAATTTTTGTAACACCTTGGTTCAATTTCCACATGGTATCAGAGCCTTTGTAGATCAATTTCTCTCTATCCAATTTTTTTTGTAGTTTCGACATCATTGAATGGGAGCATTCTGCTGACTGACGGGACAATTTCTGAGCTATGGATCAATCTTAGAAGATCATCTTAACTCCATTTAACTTATTTCAATGGAAAGCAGAGATGGAGATACTATTGAGAGTGAAATGCCTCTAAAAAGTGACTATGGCAACAGAAGCAGAGCCCAATGCAGCTGCAGAGAGGATTAAATGGCACAACAGGAGGGATGAGGCCTATGGTCTCCTGTGTCTGAGCATATCCAGAGACCTCCTTTTCCATCTTGATGGATTAACATCACCAAATGAAGTATGGGAGAAGCTTGTTGATATTTTTGGAAAGAAATATGAGATGAGGGGACATCAAATTGAAAATGAATTGATCTCCCCGAGTCCCAATAGCTTTGAATCCTTGCAACTCTATTTTTCCAAGTTCAAAGCACTTGTTTTGCAGCTAAAACAATGTGGGATTGAAAAGAAGGATGATCAGCTGGTATTGGCCATACTCTCGAAGCTTGGCCCTGACTATTCAGTGTTTGTTTCGACCTTCTATGCTACAAAGTTGACAGCTCGAGCCTGGAAAATGCCTAGCCTTGTAGATTTCATGGAATCTCTCACACAAGAACAAGATAAATTAGTGATGATGGGCACCATCAAACCATCCAAATACCAAGCTCTAGTTGCTGGAGATTTGAGGGTGGATTCAAAAAGCAAGAAGAAATCTAAAAAGCCACCTAAGCAAAAGAGAGACAAGAACAAGTCTCCGGAGGAGCCTCAAGGTTCCAAGAAGAACCCCCAGAAGAAGAAGAACAAAGGAGAAATGAGCAAGTGGGAATACTACAGTAAGGGAAATCATTCTGAAAGATCCTGCATGAAAAAGAAAATAGACATGCTGACCCAACTCTTGGAGAAGAATGGAATCTCCCTTCTAGACAGCTCAAAGAAGAGGGAAGGAGGATCAAGTTCAGAAGACAGAGAGAGAGTTCATGCATTGGTTGCTGGCACATCAAGCTCACCTAGTTTCATCATTGATTCTGGAGCTTCAAGACATATGATTTCGACCAACGAGGTATTCACCTCACTTGACATGTCTAAAGGTCCACCAATAGTACTGGGAGATGACTCTCTCACTGAAATTTTGGGCAAAGGGAGGATTGATCTTGACCATGGTAAGTTCAGCAATGTGTTGTATGTTCCAGGTCTTGCCTCTAACCTCTTATCAGTGTATCAGATGACCCACACAAAGTCTCCAAAGAAGGTCATATTCTCCCCTGATGAAGTTGAGATCACAAATATCTCAAGTGGTAAAGTCATTGCAAAAGGAGTTGCAAATCATACCTCGAAGGTATACATGTTCTCACACTTCCTCTCCTACTCAAACCCCTCTGCTCTTCTGATTCATGCTAATGAGGCAAGCAAGATTTGGCATGAAATATTTGGCCACCTAAATTACAAGTATCTTTCTAATCTTAGTGAAAAATAAATGGTCATAGGGTTACCAAATATTAAGTTTTCCAAAGGAGTCTGTCACGGTTGCATCCTAGGAAAACACCCAGAGCATAAATTTGAGAAAGCTAGTCATGAGAGAACCTATGCACCTCTTGAGTTGATCCACGGTGATGTTGCTGGCCCATTTCCTCATATTTAAATGAGTCAAGCAAAATATGCATTGACATTCATAGATGACTTTTCCAGGTATTGCTGGGTTTACTTCCTGAAACACAGGTCTGAAGTTTTTGGCCTCTTCAAAGTCTTTAAGGCTTTGGTTGAAAACCAGTCTGGGAGGAAACTCAAGGTCCTCAGATATGACAATGGTGGTGAGTATGTCAAGTATGATTTTATTCAATATTGTGTAGATGTAGGTATTTAGATGCATCATTCTATCCCTTACACACCACAGCAGAATGGTGTTGCTGAGAGGAAGAACAGATCATTGAAAGAGATGGCAACCTGCATGATGGAGGCTAAGACTTTGCCACCAAAGTACTAGGCTGAAGCTATAAACTATGCATCCTATATCTAGAATAGGGTGCCTCATAAACATCTTGATGGTATGACTCCTTTTGAAGCATGGAGTAGGCACAAGCCAGATGTGACCCATTTCAGGATTTTTGGCTCAAGGGCTTGGGCTAGAATTCCAATAGAAAAGAGGAAGGCTTTGCAGCCCCAAAACCAAGAGTGTCTATTTGTTGGGCACTCTGAAGATTCAAAAGGGTACAATATTATCAATTTGAGAACAAACAAATCCTTCATTGAAAGGTGTGTTCAGTTTCAAGAAGATCCCCTAGCAACAGTGGAAGTTGGAGAGTCCTCTTCACCACCAGAACCTCTGAATGTAAGTGAAGAGATAGTTGAACATGCTGATTCTGATATGTCTGATAATTATTATTTGATTTCATATCCTAATAGTTCTACAAGACCAAAATGGGTAGCCAATACCATTCATGCAGCTGGAGAACTAGCTGGAAATCCTAATGATCCTAGGAGGACTAGATCTCAATTTGAGAGTGCTCTGTGCATGAAACATCCTATGTTTGCAGAGAAATGCTATCTGATGGTTGAATCAGACCCATAGACATATGAAGATATAGCAAATGATCCAATATGGCAAGTAGCCATGAAAGAAGAGTTCAGCTCACTCCAGAAGAGCAACACTTGGGAGCTGGTTGATCTTCCCCCGGGGAGGAAGCTAGTTTAGTGTAAGTGGGTGTAAAAAACCAAATTTGCTACTGATGGTTCAACTCTGAAATACAAGGCCAGATTGGTAGCCAAGGGATACTCACAGGTTCATGGCATAGAATACAATGAGACCTTTGCACCAGTGGCAAAGATGGACTCCATCAGGCTAGCCTTAGCCATTGCAACTTCAAAGAAATGGGAAGTACATCACATGGATGTGAAGTGTGCTTTCTTGAATGGAGATATCACTAAAGATATATACATGCAGCATCCTCAAGGATTTTCTACTAACTCATCTCTTGTGTGCAGGCTAAAGAAGTCATTGTATGGGCTTAAGCAAGCACCCAGGGCTTGGTATGCCAATATTGATAGCTTTCTGCTATCACTGAATTTTGTTCGATGCAAATCAGATCCAAATGTCTATTTGAATCTGATTCGTGGTTCATTAATGATCATTGTTTTGTATGTTGATGACCTTCTCATTACAGGAAGCTCAAAGGATGAAATTGCTTCCTTGAAGGATGCAATGAACCATGCCTTCTCAATGACAGATTTGGGCTTGTTGAGCCAATTTTTGGGTCTCGAGATTGCTCAAACCAAAGAAGGAATCAAAGTACATCAGTCCAAGTATTCCTTGGATTTTCTGAACAAATTCAAAATGAAGGATTGCAATCCAAGCAAGACTCCTTTCCTTTTAGGAGTTAAGCTTGAAGAAGTTGATTCTTCACCTATGGTAAACAATACAATGTATAGGCAATTGATTGGATGTTTGTTGTATCTTACACATACTATACCTGATATTTATTATGCAATAAGTGTGGCTTCAAGATACATGGATCAGCCTCATGAGATCCATTGGAGAGAAGCCAAAAGGATCCTTAACTTTGTTCAGGGAACAAGGACTCATGGGATCTTCTATAAAGCAAAATATGATCTTGATTTGATTGGGTTTACTGACAATGATTGGGCAGGTGACAGCACAAATCAAAATTCAAAATTAGGATATGTGTTCATGCTTACAGAAGGGGCAATCAGCTGGTCAAGCAAGAAACAGAGTGCCATTGCACTCTCATCTACAGAAGCGGAGTACAGAGGAGTTGTAAATGCAGCAACTCAATATCTATGGTTGCAGGGGTTACTTGGAGAGTGTGGCTTCGAATCAGAATACTCAATTACTATCTATTGTGATAATTAGAGTACCATTTGAATCTACAATGATCCAGTTTAGAAGCAGAGAACCAAACACATTGAGATCCATATGCACTACATCAGAGAGCTTGTGCATGATGGCACCATTCACCTACTCTTCTGTTCATCTTCAGAACAAGTAGCTGATATCTTCACCAAAGTTTTTTATGAGAAGACATTCAGCAATCTCAAATCACTGCTGGGGATCACTGATCATGCTGTGAAGCATGAGTGATGACAAGATTTCCAAATTTTGTTTTACAGTCCATGTTTAAGGGAGGATTTTTCCCATTGGGTTTTTGCCTCTTTCCTTGGTTAAATGGACATGCAGTATGTAAAGGGTGACTAAGCCTTGTTTCTAGGCCCTATAATTTTTTGATATTTTATTCATAATTTAGGATTAAGGGAGGGTATTAGAATAATCAACCCATAGTTAGCTACCTTAGACATTAATTAATCCAATTTTTGTCTTATTTGCCTAGTTTCCATATTCCACCTTATGCAAGTTGTCCTCCACACATCCATAGTGGTCAAACTTGATAAATTTGAGTTATGGAGTGCTTGGAAAACCTCTTGGAATCAAATCTGCTTTATTCCTAGCCTCCCTAGCGCATGTCTGCTTTTTCTGCTTTATTGCCTGCTTTTTCTGAGTTTTAAGGAAATTGGGAAAGTTTGACTAGGTGAAGTTAACTTGTTTTTTGTCCTCATCATCCTCCACTCTTTTATCCTATGAAAATCATGTATGATTTTTCCTTCCACCATCTATTAGATTTCCTAATTTCTTTTTCCAATTCATGAACTCCTAGACAGATTTGGAATGTGCTTTATGCACCTATGGGGGATTTGCTTAGATTTAGTAAGCCTGCTTTTGAATAAATTCGAATGGCATCTTCATGCATTCGAATATCTCATGTAATTATTTATTGTGGAAGCCTATGACTTCACAGGTTTGGATATTGTACACTTATTCAATACAGATTAATGTTCAGCTCCATATTCAATCTCCTTTTGTGAGTAATTTGCATGTGTAGTTGGCAATTGTTGTGAGTGTAATTGTTCTAACACCTAGGTTCAATTTCCACGGCATGAATAGAATATATTTCAAGTATATTAGAAGGTTTTTTTGTCTTCTTTGATTATATTCTTATTTATAGTAAAACTTGGGAAGAGCACTTGCATCATCTAGAGATTGTGTTAACAACTTTGCAAGAATAGTCATTGTTTGCTAAGATGTATAAATGTGAATTTGGGATGAAGGAACTATTGTATCTTGGGTACATTATTGGGAAATAATGATTGAAAGTACACATTCAAAAAATAAAGGCTATCTTGGAATGGCCATCACAAAAAAACATCACCGAATTAAGAGGTTTCAATGGAATATGCACCTATTATACAAAGTTTGTGAAAGGGTTCTCCAAGTTGACTTCTCCACTCATTGATTTGAATAATAAGGATGCTTTCAAGTGGGATGTAGAGGCTAATAATTCCTTCCAAAAAATTAAAGAGTTAATAAGTATTTGTCCCATACTTGCATTAACTTATTTTTCTAAGCCTTTTGTTGTTGAATGTGATGCTTCGGGTGGAGGAATAGGGCCTGCCGTAAAGTAAGTCCAAAACCCTATAGCCTTTGAGAGCAGAAAGTTTCAGCCTCATGAAAAAATTTACTCCATATATGACAAATAAATGTTGGCCATCATGCAAGCATTGGTCAAGTTTCGATAATACTTGGTAGGAAACAAGTTTGTGGTGAAAACTGACCATAATAGTCTAAGGCACTTCCTCACCCAAAAGGATCTAAATGAAAGGAAACAAAAGTGGGTAAGAAATATCCAAGCTTGTGATTTTGATATTTAATATGTGAAATGGAAGAATAACATTGTATCAGATGCATTATCTCGAAAACCTTATTTTTCTCTCATGGACATTGCTAAAGATTGGAAAAATATGTTACTAGTTGAATATGCCAAAGATAAATTTTCCTGTGATGTGTTAGATGGAATCAAGGGTGATGATAACTATAATATTGTGAATTGGATGATATATTATAAGGGAATAATTTATTTGTTTCAAGATTCAAATCTCAAGTACAAAATTTTGCAAGAAGCACATGATTCACAATTCACAAACTTGGATCTTCCGAGGATCTTCAAAACTTATAGGAAATTGAGGCCAAGATTATTTTGGAAGGGGATGAAGGAATATTTCCAGAAATATTTGAATGAATGTAAGTTATGTTAGAAAAAAAAATCAGAACTTATATGTCCAGCTGGTTTATTGAAACAATTTCCCATTTCAGAGCAAAAATGGGACAACATCTCAATGGAATTCATCACCGGGTTGCCCAAATATTTGGGTAAGGATTGCATATACGTGGTAGTGGATACATTGAAAAAATTTGCTCATTTATTTGTTGTTACATCATATTATAGTGCTTCACAAGTGGCTAATATTTTTTTTAAATAAATCTTCAGATTGCATGGGATCCCCAAGAGCATTGTAAGTGATAGAGATAGTAGATTCATGGGTTCTTTTTGGAAAGAAATTTTTAGATTGGCAGGAACTCAATTGAATCCAAGTACAATTTATCATCCATAAACTGATGGAAAAATAGAGAGGTTGAACCAATGGTTGGAAGGGTACCTAAGAAACTATGTGGGAGAGCAGCAAAAAGCATGGACAAAATGGCTACACTTGGGTGAGTTTGCTACAGCACCACTTTTTATATGTCAATAGGGATGTATCCTTTCAAAGAATTATATGGTTATGATACACTTACCTTTTTTGAGATGACATTTGGTGATAGTAGAGCTCCAAAATCTAAATATTGGGTGTAAGAGAGCTAAGAAATGTTAAAGCTTTTGAAAGACAATTTGCAGGTTGCCCAAAATTAGCAAAAACAATATGCAGATGGACATAGAGAAGAAATAAAATTTTATGTTAATGATTTAGTATATTTGAGGTTGAATCCATACAAACAAACATCTCTTAAAAATAATGGGGCAGAAAAGCTAAAACCAAGATACTATGGCCCATACAAGGCAATTCAGAAGATTGGGGAAGTAGCATATGGGTTGGAAATTCTGGAAGGGAGTAAAATCCATAATGTATTCCATGTTTCTTGTCTCAAAAAATTTATTGGTCAGAAAATTTTCACTTCAGAAATACTTCCTCCCTTGGATGATGAAGGTCATCTCACACTTGTTCCGGAAAAGGTTTTGAAGACAAGGGAAAGGATATTAAGAAGCAGAACTATTAAAGAATACTTGGTACAATGGAAGGATCTACCAAGTGAAGATGACACATGGGAAGAGGAGAAGATTTTGAAGAATCTAAATATGAAATTTCTTGAGGACAAGAAATATTGGGCGGGGAGGATTGTAATGTCCCCATTCAAATAATTGCATAGTAGGACAATTCCATCAATCCTACTAGTTCCCTAGGTTGGATGGATACATTTGGAATTTTAATAAGGGAGATAATAAATTATGTTCAGAGATTAGAATGGGATAAATATTTAATAATGTATATTATTAAATAAATAAAAGAGAAAATTGAAGTGGCAATGGAGCATGGAGACACATGGAGACTATGGGGTCCACACAAGCTAGAAATTTTGTGCCACATGGCATCCTCCTCTTGCAATTTTGAATCCATGGGAAGCATAAAGGTTCTTGGATGATTTAGAAGGATAATACACTTGGCCATATGCATCATAGGTCGAATTTTGGAAGAAATGTAACTTACATGGGAGAGGAAGAGTCATTTTGGAGCTAGTGAGACACTTGGACTAGATTCCCTGCTCTATGACACCAATGATGAATATGCTATGACACCTATGAAAAAAATCAGGTATAAAGGCTGAAATATTACATATCAGATATTTCAATTCAAAATATATCATACAAGAGAGATCTCATGTGATTTGGGGAAGCTCAATGGGCTCCTACTCGAATTTGGGGAAGGTGGAAGGCTAGGAAAGGGAGGACACATGGAAAATCATGAGCACACACCCAAATTCAAATTGGCTTGAGTTTTTGGATGGATTGGGAACCTTATAAGGCTAATTATGTTTATAAAATGCATGAATCAACCAAGAGAAGGCATTTTTATCATTTGATAAATTTTCATTTGTGAATTGTGAGAGCTAGTGGATGAGCTAGTGAATTGTATGGAAACAACTCATAAAGCTCAAAAAGGCTGACTTACCAAAATATAGCAAAACCCCCATAGGTGGATAAAGCACTTACTAAATCTATCAAGGACCTCACGAGTTGGAAAAAGCATGAGTGAGTTGTCAAGGAGATGGAAATAACATGATAATCCTAGAAAATGGAGAAAAACTAATGGAGGATGGGTTGGAAACAAAAGCTCCCAGTTTCCTAGTTGACTAGCTTTTATCTTATCCATAGAAAAGCAGGAAAAGCAGAATAAAGCAGAATCTACTGTAAAGTCCTGTATACTAATTATGGATGGTCAAAATGTGGTTAAGATCAAACCATAATTGGAAATAAATCATTCCTAGGATATAGATGGCATGTATTGACTTTAAGGTGCAAGTGGATGCCAACTAATTAGGTGAATAATTAATCAAATAATGATTAATTATTTATCCTAAGTTGTGAGTCGGTTTAATATATTCCAACACCCCCCTATAATTCTGACTTTATGATGGTATGACAAAAACTATGGATGCATATGGATGCATATAGGGCCGAGCAACAAGGCTATGGTCACCCTTTAACAATTATTATGTCCAGAAAAGTGAGGAAAGAGGAAAAACCACATGGGGAAAATCCTCCCTCAAGATAGGACAAGGCACAAAATTTGAAATGATATATCTTCAACATATCCTTATCTTCACTTGAATCAGCTGAGTGAACTACTTCTGGATGGAATACTTGTTGAAGAAATCATGAACTCCATGATCATGTGCTGGAGTGTAGAACCTGCAAGAAGGAAGAGGAGAGACTCCTTGTATCTCATCATCTGATGAAGTAGGATAATTATCTGAATGCTTCTTGTTTCTGTCAAACTATGATCTGAAAACATAATCTGAAATGGAAAAGAGATCTATGCATACTCCTTCCCAAAGAGTACAAAAAATAAGGCAATTTATTTCACACCCAATTCCCTGAATAGCTGCAAAATTGTGATGTGAATCACATGTCAATCTTCCAATATGATGTAGCACCTGTATAGATCTAATATGAGGCTAATAAAACTCTGATATATCATAAATATTGACATATGGAACAGCAAGGACAAATTATTCAATGGCTCCATGATGATATAGGGCTAGACTAGGAAAATTATGAACAACTGGGGAAAACTGATAGGTGTAAAAATATGAATGATGGATGGGCTTAAGATATGAACAATAAGTGTTTAGAACAGATACAAAAATGTTTAATATCAGTCCAAATATGACTAAGGACATGGATAACCAGCCAATGAAAGATAGGAAATACTTCAAACCATGTAAGATAAATATCACTGCATAAGAGACCAATGAGGAATCAATTAGTGATCTTGGGATTTGTATAGTCTTTGGATTATTAATAGGTATGGTAGATGGTATGTATGGTGGTATTATATGTGTCATGACATGCATATCAACCTGCAAAAAATATTATAAATCAGATACACAATCTTGTGAGGAAGAGCTGCTCAAAGCTAAGTCAATATCTAGTGAAAAATCACAATTTTTGGGAGATGAATCTAGTAGAATGAGAGGAGGATCATCAAAGAAAGGTTCTGATATTTATGATTCTGATATATTAGAGAATAAATATATATCAGAGATATGAGAGATAACTCTGGCACTCAAAGCATAAGTTATATCACCTTGGAACTGCGCAGTATGACATTGTTCTGAGGAATCAACATGCTTCTCTAGTTCATCTAGAACTTCGATCTTGTGCTTCTCAAGAAGTTGAGACATGATGTCCATATTCTTCTTGAAACACTTCTTCTCTAAATTAAAACCCTTTCTGCAATAATAACACTTGGATGTGCTCCCTTTCTTCTTAACTTTCTTCATTAAATCTTCATATGAATCTTCATCTTCAATTTCTGACTTTGGCTTCTTCACAATTTGCTTCTCTTTTGATTTTAATTTCTTGCTTCCTTGAACCAAGAGAGCATGATCCTTTCCCTTTTAAGAATTAAGGACACCCATATGGATCAATTTATATTGCTCCTTTGTTAGCGAATCAAGAAAAGAATTTAAAGAAGGCATTTTCCACTTAGGAACAACAAGCCTAGTTGCATGAAAAGTAGACACAAAAACTGAGTAATCAGGACCCAATTTTGAAAGAATGGAAAGGATTAATTGATCATATGCTTTATCAATCCCACATTGCTTGAGAATTAGAACAAGTGACTTGAACTTGGTGAAGAAACCCTCAAGAGATTCAAAATTGCTTGGACTAAGTGAGAATAAATCAATCTCCAATTGATGCGCTCTTAGCTCATCTTGAACTCCAAAGAGAGACTCCAATTGAGTCCATAATTGGTTTGGAGTGGTAAAAACATCTAGATGAAAGAGTATTTTAGGAGGAATATAGAGGCAAAGCAATCCATAGGCTTCATCCAACCTATTATGCCACTTAGCTTTCTCAATCACAACATTGGGCTCATTCTCCAAAGCTAGTGTAACTCTATATAATCCTCTACTGCGCAATAGAATGGAGATTTTGGATTTCCATTCGTGGTAGATTAAGGAAGTAAGAATTATAGCTGATGAAGAATCCATATTGATGAATTTATGTGCTCAAGAATAAAATCTCTGCAACCTGCAAAACAAACTAGGAAAAAATCTTGTAAGCTAGACAAGCTCTTCTTCAGATAGGCATAGGAGACTGGAAGCGCTCCTCAACTCTATAGAACTTGATAAACCTTGTAGATATGATACCATTTAGAAATAATAGATCAATTCTATGTTAAATTATTCTAAGAAGAAGCACAGGAAATGGATCTTGCTACTAAGAATTCTCACAAGCATATACAGGAAAACTAGAGAGAAGAAAAGAGACTGAATCACATGAATGAAGAGATGAATATTGGTGTGTATCCTTCCATTGAATAATTATGAATAATAGTGTACATAAATATTACATCCCTCATATGAAAATCTAATTGTATGGAAACAACTGATAAATCTCAAAAAGGCTGACTTACCAAAATATAGCAAAACCCCCATAAGTGGATAAAGCACTTACTAAATCTATCAAGGACCTCACGAGTTAGAAAAAGCATGAGTGAGTTTTCAAGGAAATGGAAATAACATGATAATCATATAAAATGGATAAAAAATAACGGAGGATAGGTTGGAAACAAAAGCTCCCAGTTTCCTAGTTGACTAGCTTTTATCTTATCCATAGAAAAGCAGGAAAAGCAGAAAAAGCAGAATAAAGCAGAATCTGTTGTAAAGTCCTGTATACTAATTCTGGATGGTCAAAAGGTGGTAAATATCAACCGATAATTGGAAATAAATCATTCCTAGGATATAGATGGCATGTATTGACTTTAAGGTGCAAGTGGATGCCAACTAATTAAGCTAGTGGGTGAATAATTAATCAAATAACGATTAATTATTTATCCTAAGTTGTGAGTGGGTTTAATATATTCCAACACCAAGTTGGTGTTTGGAGAGGACACTCAAGTATTTCATGGAGATTTAATTTATTTTTAGTGGAAGTTGTAAGCTACAAGTCATCTCACATTTTATTCTATTGCAGCACTTCATCTCAACCATTTCCACTTTTCATTGCATATTCATGCTCATGGAGGGATTGCGCCTTTGGTGAGATATTGTACTTTGTGGGAAAGATTGTCCTGGTATATTTATGATTGTAATAAGTTGAATATGCTCTATTATTCATTCTCATAAAGTTTCAAGTCGAAATACCCAAGAGTTGTATGTCAAATTGACTTTTAATGAGCAAACAATGACCATTTCCACTCTATTTTGATATATGCCATGGTAATGCTAATTATTTCGAATGAAGGAATGTCTCTATGATAAATGTATGATGAATGGACTATAATTAATTTGTATTAAAAATTTCTTTTTCAGTACGTAAGAATTATACTTTTTTGTTTTACTCATTTTAATTGCATTGGGAGAAGATTTGGTGCCTTTTCCCCAAGGGTCGAAATAGTGATTTGAGAGCTCTTTGGAGAGAGTCATAATAGACTGTATAAACTAAAACATGATGAATATGAGACCTTAAAAATTTTCCTTACACACCCCCTACCTCTTTTCATAAATTTGAGTGGGTTTTGGAGCATTTGCGAAGCCATTTCCAACATTTACTCGGGGGGGATTGGAACCCCAATTTGCTAGTAAAGACTCCTACTTTGATCAGAATATAAAACTAGTTTTCAGAAGTGATTGGAGGGTTATAAATCATCTCTGAACATAATATCCAAGTCTTAATATAAGTCATACACACTATGAGAATATTTGGGAGCATTTGGGCCAATTTGGAGACCTAGACATCAAAACTAGTCAAAGGTCGAAATAGGGGGAAAAAGTGAAAAAATTGGTCATTTAATAAAATTTTAGAAAGGGACATTACAAGTGATCTGTTACACTCAAGACTATGAAAATTGAGTCACAGTAATTTGAGGACCAAGGAAAAATTCACAGAGTATTCAAAATCAATTGCACATAAATTTGACATGAAACACACTGCAATTAGGAGTTGCAGTTGTAAGAATGTATTCAATAATCAAAAGTTGAGATACAATGTGATACACTTGCATGAATAGAAATATAATTCAAATACCAAGTAGTTCATTCAAATTTCATACCATAAGAGTGGATTAGTTGTCAGTTAGCCACACTAGACACATCAATTAACCACTAATGACAACCATAATTGACTCTAACTGATCCTAACTGAATCGGAGGTAGTAATGACTAAGTCTAACTGAATATAACTCAAATGCATGTCAATTAGTAGGTGGGGGTGCATATCTGACTTTAGTTAGGTGAGATCAAGTGAACTGAACTTAATTGAGTCGCCAAAATTAGTCGAAGGCACCTTAAATCACTCGAGTTAACTGGAAATTACCAAAAATAGGCCAAATAGTGATGGAGAATGTTACGGAGAAAACTTCTTATGGATTGGGGTACCAAAACAGATAGAGTAACCGTAGAAATCCATCCTTTCCAATATGTAAGAGAAATCAAGCATCTAACAATAAAGGATCTTGATACATACCTTATTCCAAACAATTGATGTAGATCCCCGTTGAGCTTTTCCACTCTCACTTGTACAAGTAATTTGGTCTCTGAACATTCTGCAAACAAGACAAGCATGCTATATATAATCGTGTTAGAACTACTCTAGCATATATAATAAATAACATATAAGCATTTAAAATCATCCATGGATTCAATACTCATTTAAATACACATTATTGGATAGGAAAAGATATTTCTATTAATATAAAATAGAGATTACAATAGTGACAACCTCTATTGGCACGTTTGCGAATCGAAGAAACTGAGTCCTCCACCTAGGCCTCCACCACTTCAATCCTCCATATCTCGATAGCAAGCTCACAAGGAAAGGCAATATTGGGAAGAACACAAAGTGATCCAAGGGACAAAGGGATGCAGACTCAAGTATAACCTCTGGCAACAATGGACTATAGTTTTCTTGCTCTTCAATTCCCCTTCCTTCAATGTATCCAAAGGGTTTCTTATATAGTGCTTCAATGGGGTAATGAAAGGTAAAATTTGAGTGATATCAAGGCATATGGAAGGCCAAGAGACAAGTGAATCGGATCCACATCAAGGAAAACTCCAAAACTATTTGGAATTTTGCACACATCCCGATGTACACAGGTTTGAGGGTCATATCCGTGTATATACGCGAGAAAGGGATTAAAAGTCCCGTATAGAAAATAATAGGTGTTTTTAGGGATGATATTGGAAATATCAAAGGTACAAAAATGGTCCATGGTGTCTAAAGATTCTGCAAAGGGACATGGAATTCCATAATGGTGTGATCCAACATGTGTGGTAAAATTAGCTGTAACAGATGCCCCCTAATGTGTGAGGTCAGAGGGATCATACAATGGATAAAATACATTATAAGTCCATCCCAAAAGTGGAGTGATGAAGAACCAGGTGAAAGAACCATCCATCTAATAATACAATACAATAATCAAACTATGCACATAACTTCCAGTCACGGTATAGCAGTCTCGGATACATAATAGTACAATGGCCACGAATAGGCATGATACAAAATATGACATGTGTGTTCATCGCCATGTACAATATAGATAGATCAGAATATCCATGATGAAGATATACAAAGGATCATGATATCCATGAAGGCTGAAGATATATAATGGATCAAGATCTCCATAATGGCTGGAAACATATGACATATACTGGAATCAAGTCATGAGAGCTGAAATCTCATGAACACTGGCACGATCAAGGAGATAGCATATATGAAATGCCACCAATATGGAAGTTCTTCTACATAATCTACTACGAGTACATGTCCTACTATGCGAATAGAGGTGTCGAGGTCGAACATAGTAGTCCATCATCTGATTATCGGTCATTGATGTATACCGTTAACAGACGCAAGATCACCCATCGATAATAAAAATGGGAATCAGGGTACTAGAGTGAAAACTAACAAGTGTGAATAAAGGTGTTGAGGTCGAACAATTGAAAGTATCAATTGATCGGGGGACATTGAAGTATTCCCAAAAACTGTCGATGGCAAGAGAACCTACCACTGATGACTGCAAGTATCAAGGCACTAAAAAATGACTCTAGATTCCTATCCCAGAATAAATGATCGGAAGTCGATGGGATGAAATCCACTGGAAGGAGTGCATTAAGGCATCCCCCATCATCCAACATGAGGTACTCAACAAATTTGTATAATGTGGAAGGACTCAATCATAATGTGCATGAACCAGTATCAGTACTAGGAATGGACGACATGCAAAGTCAATAGAACTGAGGAATGGCCGACTCAGGTTTAAAATTCCTTCAAACAAGAGCATAAAGGAGAATGGTGACTAAATGTAGGTAGCATAGAATCGATATACAAAACTGGGACATCTCTGTGACATAGGAGGCATCGACAGAGGCTCCATAGGGACTGGAAGCTTAATCAGTTGGTGGAGATAAACTAAAAGAAACGAGTACATCTCCTAAAGTCAAACTATTAACCCAACCAACGGATGTGATATACAGTGCTCTATTCGAAGGAGAAATGACTCGACTCCTTCCAAAGATAACATCTTTTCTTGTCTAGCTTTTTGGTTTTTTGATTTTTTTTGGACTTTTTCAAATATTTTGAAAAGCCTGAAAAAGAATAAAAGTGCTTTATAGTTACAGACTAGGAGGAGACGAGTGTCAATGGGAAAACAAACTAGTTCCAAGCAACGGAACATACCTATGCTCAATGCAAGGAAACATGTGTAGGATAACGACACTCAAGGGAAAGTCCCCTCCCAGTAAAAATAGGGAATCAAGCCATAAAAGATATATAAAATGGCTATGCATGGCTAGATATGAGACAAGCTTGGGCTATATGGCTGATAATCAAAGTCAGGGAAGCCGACATAAGGCTCAACGAAGCAGGAAAAACTCATGATAATGCAATTACAACTTGAAATAAGGGAGTCCTGCGGACAATGGCCAGCAAAAAGATCAAGAGGAGTATGAGGCTCTTGCGCAAAGACATGGCGATACTATATAAAGGAATCCCACACCCTAAAGGGAAAAATGTCAGCATGGGCACCAAATGCAACAAAGGGGATAACTAGGCCACCCATTTATGGTCAAACTCTACCATTCACATCATGTCACTTCTAAAACAGCAAGAAGGTTCCGTAACAAGATAGAATGGGTTCGTACCTAAGGTTATAACGAAATGGTCATAAGTTCATTCCAAATGCACACAGACATGAAATCTAACCTATATGCCATTTTAGACATAATACCTGAAAGCAACATGAACAAGTCAAAACAATGGTCGAAACAACGCTCAAAACGGACTCCTACATCATCAAATTAGTCCAAAATGGTCAGAAACAGTTCAAAACTATAGAAAGGGGGTAAAAAATTTTAAAATTTTTCTATAAATAGTGTAAAATTCAAAAATTACATATCATTTGAAATTTTTACCCATTTGAGCTTAGAACTTCAATCACGAAATCCAGGAGCTTTGACCAGCAAAATTCGACACCGTTTGTTCCAGGTAACTCCTCATGTCCTCCTCTTCCATTTTCATGTAATGTTTTTCAATTTCCATGGTCAAATTTTTACTTTTAGGCCAGACTAGATTTCTCGTCCCTTAGGGAAATCAGGGTTTTTTTCATGTATAGGGCTGGCTATACACGAAAAAACCGCCCAAGCCCGCGTATATATGTGGTTTTTTTGCAAACAGTCATGTATGTGGCCACACACATGGTTTTTTAGGTTAAATAATGACCAAAAATGATTTTTAATGTGCAGGATGGTCCTAGAATGGAGGGAGAGGGAACATGGAGACATAGAAGAGGCTGTA
Organism: Pseudotsuga menziesii; assembly: GCA_001517045.1. NCBI lineage: Eukaryota > Viridiplantae > Streptophyta > Pinopsida > Pinales > Pinaceae > Pseudotsuga > Pseudotsuga menziesii. Next base: position 408,036 of record LPNX010383407.1, read on the forward strand.
CGGGGTGATTTGATGGCTCAAAAATCTCTACGTGCATGTGGGCTATACAAGTTTTGGTGTCTTGGCATCCTGAGGGCCAAACCAAGACTCCTGTAGATGCTAGTAGACTACTGGGATCTAGACTCAGAATCTTTCCATATCGATGGGATGTCCCTCACTATAGAGGTGGAGGACATATATTTCATTATAGGATTTTCCCAATGGGTAGAGGTGGTGAACCTACGTTCTCGTGGGCCTAGAGGTGGCCTCACCATTGATGAGTACATTGCAGTATACTATTTTGTGTACACGGAAAATGTTGGGAGTAAGATCCCAACAAACTCCATTCAGGTACTAGGACTGAAGGCCATACTATTGGCACTCGATAGGATAGCCGGGCTAGCATCACTCCACCAGGCCTCGCGACCATTGATGTTCTATGCAGTGGAGTGCATGAGACCCACAATTTACGATTGGAGTACTGCGTTGTTGAGTAACATGATGTAGCAGCTCAATGACTACAATATGGGAAGGGTACAAAACTTTGGTTTCCGTTGTATACTAAGCACGTTATTATTTGAGCGTGTTCCGGGGCTAAGCCCTAGAGATGACGTTCCTCGTCACGGGGTTCGAGATCCAGTCCAATGACATTGGGAAGATGCTATGTGTAAACTAGGTGGAGGTAGGGTTTCCAACCCCTACCCAGCTGATTTCTTTCCATGGTGACGATGACAGATTATTGCCATCGATGATTACCCTTATGCAGGGATAGATTTTTTGGGAGATCCCGACATGCCCCTACCACCTGAAGCAACATATGGTGATATTGGTAACAAATCCCAAACCCTCTTTTTAATTTTTCTGAATTATTAAATTTTTTTATGTGTTTTGATATATAGACTCAAAAGACATGTTTTGGTGTGACGACACATAGTGACAACCTGTTATATGTATGCAGATGTTGGACCACGATGGCCTGTTGAGGCCTGGAAATTCCCAGGAAACAACAGTAAGGGATTCTCCCCAGTCAATGTTCCCAACTAGCCCATGACTGTTTGGTGTAGGGAATCGGTTGGGTTTGCGGTACGGCTACCGTAGGTCAAGTAACAAAAATAAAGGGTTTTACCAGTTGTGGCCCTGTCCACCGTGTATATTTTTGTGTTTTTTAGTTTTAAGTATGACATGCAATTGCCTATCTAAAATGTAGATTGATTGAGAATGCAAGGAGTGATCACAATGTGATGCGTAGGTTCTTACCCCTCATCTTAGACTCTCTTGCATCTAAATCACACGCAAAAAGAATTAAAACTTACTACCTAACCTATCCCTAGGGAGCAAGATTATCATTTATTAATGAGTAATGTATTTTGTACATGCATTATGAGAAATCACAGACAGCTGATACTTCTCTCAAAACACATGAACAATTAAAAATATTTGAACAACCAGATAGCCAATTGTTTTATGAACAACATTCATTACTCATAGTGGAAATTTTCATAAAATAAACTAGAGAATAATTCATACAAGAACATAGGTTCAAAGAGTTAGAACAATATCACAGTTAATGGCCACAAAGCTGAAAACGAAATAGTTCCTCTTCAACAAATCCATAGCAAAACATTTGAACATTCCGCCAAGCTTTCTCCAACAGGAAAACTGTAATTATTTATTGCAAAAGGAAATAGTTCTTCTTACAATATGTCTTCACAAATCTAACTGGGAAAAAGTCTCTCTCTTATCTAAACCTCCTATATTTATACAAAAGAACAAAACTGTTGGGCTGCCCATGAATGACTCTTGGGCTTCCCCAACTCTTCACCTCCCACACTTTTCTTTCATTAAGTGCTTATAGAATTTACAATATATTACAATAAAACAAATAAAGTGCTATGAGGAGGGTCCCGCTTGACTATTCAAGAACTTCTTCCACGCTGAAGCCTCCGAGGCAATGCTTTCAAACTTGGAAGGTTCTAAGAAACAAATATTTATTTCAAATTTAGCAGCCTGATTTCTTATTACTTCTATTTTGACTGCGCTCAGGAAAAGTTGGTCCTCTAGCAACTGCACACTAACCACAGAATGAGCTGCTTCATTTCTCAGGGTCTGCTCGTCTATGGCTTTGATGTGTTGGATCCTTTGTTCAGCTTCCTGATGTCTTCTTTGCAACATCTCCAAAAACAGGTTGTGGTCTGGAAAGGTATCCATTCTTTGTTCAGCCTCAACCTGGCAACGATTATAAGTAATCAAAAGTCTCCTGAGGAACTCTGCACAAGCCCCCCTTGTCTTCTTGACAGCCTTCTTGAATTCTTTGGCTGTTTTTATGGAAAACTTTAGTAAATCATAGTCTTGCCTTATGGCTTGTTGATCTTTTGATGGTAGATCTCCAGGAGTTTCTTCATTCACTTCCAATCTCGCCATCCTTCCTGTCAGGACTTCTAAGATGTCCTGCGATCTGTCTACAAAATATGAAGAGGTTTCCAAAATCTCTTCCAGCTGATAGTCTACCTGCAAGATCTTGCACCTTTCTTCCTCTATGGCTACCTGTAGCTGGTGCATCTTACTCCTTTATGCTAGAACATGCTCCTTGAAAGGATGAAGATTGGATTGCTGTTCCCTGACCTCTTCTAGAGCTGCTGTTAAGGAGGAAACCTATTCTTTAAGCTCAACAGTCTGCCCCTGATATTTCCTCTCAGATTCCTCCAAGGTAGCTTTCTGTAACTCCAACTCCCCTATATTTCCTAGCAGCTGCTCCTTTTCTGTCCTCAACCCTTGACATTCATGTTCCAATTTATCCATACTTCCTTGGGCGGCCTCCAGAGATCTCTTCTCGACTTGGAGGAACTGGAGCTCAACTTTTGAATACTTTATTTCATGTTGTATGTCTTCAAACTTGATTTTCAATCTACCACTTTCCCCTCTCTCTCTTCTCAGGTTGTCCTTTAGTTGGGCAGCAGACTTCTTTGACTATTCAAGATCAGTCAATATCCGATCTACATTATCCTCAGAAGCATGGATCAATGTAGCCCCAGATCTGATCGTGAATCTGGGGTCCTTATCTGTCCCATATACCACAGTTGTATCATTTATCATTTTACCCGACTGCCCCCCAATCTTGACCTTTCTCTCGGTCCTCTTCACTATTATTTTCCTTTCCCTATCATAAAAAATAGTGTTGAAATCCGGTACCTCCTCCCCTTTCTTCTGCTCGAAAGGGATTAGCCTTAGGGTAGGGACCATAGCATGTTCTATTATGCTGCCAGCAGCTGCCTTAGGATATTGAGTATCAGGATTACCCAAGTCTTAAGCCTGATTGTCTGCATGATTGAGAATTGAGTGCTCGGTCACTGCCCCTATCAATTTCAATCTTTCTGCTTCCTACTTCCTCAGCTCCTCATCCATGTTTCTTTTCTTTTCCTCCTCTTCACTCTGGGCAGCCTCTTCTGCTTTTCTAGTTGCTTCTTATTCAGCTCTCCTCTTTTCTTCCTCCTCACCTTTGAGCCAGCTTTCAGCTTCCTGTGCTAGTCTCCTATCATCTTCATTTCTTTTTCTAGTTTCTTCCTCCCCTGCATTTTCCTACTCATCCTGTCCTTTCCCGCCTTTGGTGGTGATTTTATTTTTAAATCTTCTTCTTAAGTCCGTTATATTTTCTGCACTAAGGAAAATGGATTCATCTTTATCCTAGTGGCTTGTGTATTCAAAATGTACATTTGCCTCCTTGTAGTGCTCTGCCACTTTATTCCGGGAATCGTTCATGTGGAAATTTATTTCATCAAAATGGAATTTCCCCAATTCCTCCACAAATTCATCAGCTTTCTTCACTCTTGTGAACTTATAGCTTCCTAACCTGAATGGTAAGGGAGGATAAGCTACTTTCTTATGTTTAAATAAAGGCTCCCTATACCATCTAAGAAGACCTGTCTGACTGCCTCCTTGTGCACTACATAGTCAGTGGCATATTTTGGCAGTAGTGACGGTGCTCTGGAGCATCCATACATTGTGATATACAATCCATCCTCTGTTAAGTAGTAGTCTGGATATTCTTTAATCACCTGCAATGCTTCCTTCGACATGCAGTTGCACTCTTTTAAGAAGATCAATGTATATAATGGCATGATGAAGTGCTCACACACTTCTCTATAGTGACTGTGGTACTTGTGTGCCCACAATGGCTTGTAAGCTACATAGACGGGTGTTCTCTCTCAGTCCTAGATACACCTCATATTTGGGAAGGGTTGGTTGCATAGTATGCAATCAATCAGTATAGAGCTCATGTAGAACTCTGATTTCTTCAGATACACCCCTCCTAATGCTGAAGCAATGCAGGCTGAGAGGCTATTGGACACAATGTTTGCCCAGCTAAACACTATCCCCTGTGTTGCAACATAGACGATGATAGGCACCCACTCCAACTTGAAGATTTTACTGTGGGCCCTTCCGAAAATCTTGTTCAGCATCAAGGAAATGAACCTATAAGGGGTTCTTAGAGTGGCAGTATCATATTCCCTGGTCGACCTAGTCCTAAAGTTCTTACCAAGCACCAGCATTCTCTTCAGTGTCTTGACTAAGTCCATCTTAATTGCCTTCAGCCAGTCTTCAGTCAAGTACACTTGTGCTTCTAGTAAGTGGTAGGCCAGTGACACATACCCTGGACTATAAGTAGCATAACCCTATTTGTCAACATTTGCTAAAATCATGGTGGTTACATATCCCCTGGGAAGAATCCATCCAATCACCTCTAAGCATGGGAAAAGCTCAGGTCTAGTAGCAACTCTCATCAATGCATATCTCTCTATATTTGCATATATAGTTTCCTCCTCAAAACCTATGTCAGGCACCTCCCTGTGTGTTATTAGTCTGTAAACTTCCCCCCATTTATATTCGGGTTCCCAACCCACTATGCATTTGGTGTCCTCGTAGGTGTACTCAACTCTGGTAACAATTTCAACTTCGGGTTCCTCCTCTACTATGGGAGCCTTCTTCTTCTGCTATTTGGACATCTTGGATTCTGAAGAATTTCCCTGTCATACACAGAAATTGCTTTTAGATTCTGTTGGGCCATTCCTTGATAACATTAAAAAATGGAGACAAAATGTATGAGCATTTTACCTCATCTATGCTAAACATGATTGCAACTATGAAGATAAACAAACAATACTCAAAAACCAAGTGTCCCGCATAAAATCAATCCTCCCAAAAGGCTAAAACCAGCTCATGATCATTATTTGCAGAATCAACTTAAAATATTATGGCCTTTTCTAAAACGAAGAATATCCCCCTCCTCTCGGCGCTATGAACTAAATCGTTCCATGGAGAAAATGAGGCATAATTCCAAGTGAAGGATATTTCATTGTGATAGTGAACTTAACTCGTAGAAAATAAGATGAAGCTACTTGCTGCAAAAAACACTCACATCACGGTCTGGCTAGATAATGCATTTTGACCCTAAATTGGTCTGGGTTTTGTATTCGAGTTTAAAAATCCCAATGTTGCGACCCTGCTTCACAAAAATGAAGGCAACCATACCATGGAACCAAAACCTCAGTATCTCAAAAGAAAACCATGAAAAGCTCCCCCCGAACAGCCACACGCAGACTGGAGGATACTGGTGCGGACAATGTAATGGCCATTTACACCAGTTTCCCCAGAAGTCGAGTGCAGGATGCAAACCCATAATGACCGTGAATGTAATGATCAAGCAAACACAAAACCCCGAACTAGGCAGCCATACCATTTACCTAGGTATATATACACACCGAAATGAAACCTAGGTAACCACTAATCGCCGAGACAGGAGCTAACCGAGGGTGACAAAAACAGTTTGACCACTCGAACAGAAAGGTAAAATGGGAATAAGGGCCTACCTGGAACTGTGCTGCATGACCAGTGGAGAAAAACCCACAAACCTCCATGGTGGAGCCACCTAGGAGCGAAGGTACCTACAGCGAATGCGTTGGTCTGCTCGAGCGATAATGATAGCACAGGGAAAATAACAATAAAATAATAAACCTCAAACCCAAAATATATACGCCCCAGTCAACAAATAATCGACAGGAAAATTAAGATCATTGGGCAGCAAAACAACTGCGGGGTTGACGATCCGGTCAGTAGCATCTCCGCAACAGCGGATGATGAAACGGCTAGGAGAACCACAATGGCATCAACAGAAAAACAAATCAAAACTCGCATCGGAGCTTGCAAGACTAAAGCGTTAGACCAATAGTTTGTTGGAGAGCTGCAATGGTGGAAAACGTAAAGGAATCTAGTTCCATAGACCAATCAAAATCGGAGCAAAAATAAACATGAATTCATCCAAAAATAATAGTCGTGGAAAACCAAGTCAAACTACAACGGAAGGACACTGCTTTCCAAAGCCGCAACGATGAAAGCTGAAAGCCTAAGGATTTGCGTTTCGAAATGGCAGGGATCGAAAGAGGATAATACAAACCCTTGGGAAGCTTCACAATACCTCTTCTGCAATGGCAAGAGATGTAGAGACAAATGTTCTAATGGGATCTTAAAACAGCTGCCGACAAAGAAAAATGCATTGGATACCAATAACAGTTGAATCGGTCGTGATGTCCTGTTCTTTTCCAAAGCGATGGGAGTGCAGATAACAAGACTCCTGACTCAGAGTCTAAAACACTTCCAATAGCAAGGGAAAATGAATTCAAATGGTAAAACATGGAGGGCATAAAAAGAAATCTTTGTGCAAACATCAAACAAAACCAAGGAGCTGAGAAAAAAGAAATAAAAGGAGGGTCCCAAAAATTTTTGAATTTTGGGAAAATGTTGCAGCGGAAACAATTGTCAACTACCTGAACCCCAAATTTCTGAATCAACTTCTTCCCAGTAAAATACTGTTTAATCATTTATCTCATAAGTTGAATTCTTCTAGATTCTTGTATTCCTAAGATGAAAAACACATGCATTTAAATTATTGATGACAGTCCATTCTTTGGAAATGGGAACACCCAAAATATTCAAAAGTCTAGATAACTCTTTTGAGGCTTAGTAGGTGAGTTTTATTTTACCTCTGTCTTTTGGTAGTTTATGGCTTGGACACCACAGGATTGTAACATATGGTAAATAGAAATATTCATTTGTTCCTTATTCCCATGCTGTTTTGCACTTTTTGTTCTTTTGGACTTTTTTGTCCCCTTTTTGAGTCCTCCTGCATGCCTTTCTTTCTGAATTTTTATTCAGGCTCCTCTATCCATAGTGTCCTTTTGTGTGAGAGATATGTTTAACTTTCAGCTCACGGATGGAGAATAACTTTTGGAAGATTTATTTTCATGTTTATGATACTTCGTTTTGATATGTATTGCTTCTTTTAGGATTTTTTACTCTTAACAGCCTTTAGGATTTTTTTTTTAAATCATGGCATGGGATCATTTATATATAATAAACTGTTTACCTTGCTTCCTTTCTGTGGGTATTTTGCTATCACTCCCTAGGACATCTTAAATGTGAGATGGATGGAGCCTTGAAATAGTATTCCAGACCTTTGAATTTTGAGTTATTTTCAGGGGTTAAGTAGGACTTCAATGAGTGCATAGCCATTTAGGAAAACTACTTACTAGAAGAAATTCTATCATTTTAAAATAAAAACGCACATTCTTATCCCAAAGATTTCAGTTAATCGAGAACCATGATGCTTTCCATGCAACCAAAATTTTGCCTCTTTATCCAAAACAAACCAAAATAACCAGAAAAAAAAGCGGTAAATCAAAGTAAAACTACATCAAATTATTTATGTACAAGGTCATCAAATCAAAAGATCAAAATAAAATTCAAGAACCAACCACTACCTGATCAGTTTTGTGCCCACCCCTGAAAATCTATCAACTTATGAGTCAAGGGGCTAGGCTTGATTGTAGACATGAAATACCTAACCGTGATCTAATTCTGCTATTTTTGAAACCAGAACTATGTCTATCGATTTACAATCACTCCCATCAGCCTGTGAAAATTGAAGGAGATCAGGCTGAGTGTTAGTCATATTGTTGGCTTTATCTGATGCATGATATCTTAGTTCAATCTCTGTTAGATAATTCCCCAAAACAGAATTATCAGATTCATTTCCTTCTTCCAACTTAGTGATAGTGTGCTTCATGTAAGGTTCCCTTAAAATTTTGATCCGATTTGGGACCCCTTTATGAGGCAACCATAAATGTGACCAATCTGAAGCAAAATACCCCTTTAACCTTGCATACCAGTCTCAGTTCAGAATAAGTCCATATCCATCAGGTATGTCTGCGACCACGATATAAATAAATTGTCATATCTTGTTATTTGCAGATAAATGAATGAGAACATTCTCCATTTCCCCAACTACTTTGACACTAGTTCTGTCTAATTGAGTGACTTCCCAAGAAGTAGGTTTTGGCTGCCCATTAATTTTTTTGCAAACTGCGAGTGGCATAACATTCACTGATGATCCAAAATCTACCAGAAAATTATGCACCTTATGGTTCAACATTTCCATAGTCAAAAGGAAAGGTGGGGTTCTAGCTTTCCCTTCCCCAATTGATTCTACATCTTCCTCCACAGGTTGGTTTTCGGTGGGTATCTCTTCCTTTGGTTCTTCAGGCCTTTTAGTATATTCTTAATTAACACCTACTTGTTCTTCCATAGGCTTAGCAGGCCTGCTGATTTGCTTCGGACCTTGGATGATAATGGTAATTTCGGGTACTTTGTCCTCATCATTGTTCTTTGGTTGTTTCCTGACATTCTCTTGCAACTTCTTAATTTTTGGGTTTATTGAATTGTCTTTATTTACCGAATTCATGTCTTTTGTTGTCATTGGTATGTTCTCAGGTTTAAGAGTACTTTTTTCTGTATCAAACAGCGAGACACAATCCCATAAAAACATGGTATCATTTTCTTGTTTTTCTATGGTCTTATTACCTTTTTCCTCCTCATCACTGTCCTCGGTCAATTTAGAATCCAAGAGCTGATTCATTACCAATGTCATTGAATTTAACCATTGAGGACAATTCTTTTTAGAATGGGGTTGTTGGTGAAAAGTGCAGAAATTATCCATCCCTACCTCTGTCAGATTCATTGATGCTGAACCATGCGGAGGGGTCTTGAATTGGTTGTTATCTTCCCTTTTTTTGTATTAAGGATTATAAGCTTTCTGAGCTTCTTTTTCCTTCTGGAAATCTATTATTCTATTGGAAAGCATTTGCATCATCTTTAACATCCCCTCAAAATCGTGTGATTGCTCTTCTTTAGGTTTAGACACCAATAAGGCTCTTTTCCCAGAACTTTTTTCTCCATATTGCTCGGGATAATCTTCTATACTTTCCTTTTCAGCCTCTACACTTTCTGCTTCTTCATATGTCTCTGCTAATGTAGGCTTAACTTGAGCTTTTGCGAACATATCCAAGTCCGGACCTAAAGCCGAGGTATAGTAATCAATCAGAACTTTATCAGAGGGATTATCAGTTGCAGAGAATTTCTTGAGGTGAGCATAAAATCTTTGAGTGAAACTATGTACGTTTTCTTTCCTTTCCCTTTTTAAAGCACCTAAACCTTTCATTAGTGCTGCATGTGTCTTTTGGGCTGCATACTTACTTCTGAAAATCCTTTCAAAGGTATCCCAATCTAGGATAGAGTTTGCAGGAAAACCAAAATACCATGATGCTACTGCTCCTTTAAGGGTGTGTGGAAAAAGTATACAAACTACATCCTCATGTTCCCCAGCCCTTAATCCTTCTATTTCCAAATAGAAAGTTTGCAAATGGTCCTCTACTACAACCTTCTCATTTGGATCAAACTTAGGCAGCAACTTCTCAAAAGCTTGAGGTAAGTCATGCAACGGAGGTGTTAGGTTCAAGGGTGATCTGGCTTTCCAAGTCGGTGGTGGATTTGGTGGGTTAGGTGGCTGATTTGCATTTACACCTGCCATGAGTCTGGGTGGAGAGTGAGGAGGTGATGGAACAGGAGTCTGCACAGGTGAATAGTAAGGTGTGTTTGGGCCTACTTGATTCAAAGGATGAACAACCTCCTATAATGCTACTTCTACTAACTCTTCCCAATCTCCAACCAACACTGAATCTTCCAAGATGGGACGGTATTTCTTCTGGTATTCTCTTCGGGGTAAATCAAGGATAATGGGTAATCCTCCAATACTCTTTACATAAGCCCGTGTGTGTCTTCTCAGATCATTGACTACTTGGTTTTCCACAAAAAACAAATGTTCTCTATTCTCTTTAGTATTTGGATCAGCAAAAATCCTTTCAAAACTATCACTGGTGGAGTAATTTCAAGGAAATGGATTTCCCCGGCCAGTCATGCACTGGTGGCCCTCCTTCTAGTGCCAAAAACTGTTGAGACCTAGAAATTTGCAGGAAATAATAGCAAGGGATTCTCCCCAATCAACGTTCCCAACTAGCCCGTCACTGTTTGGTGTAGGGAATCCTTCCGGTTTGTGGTCTGGCTACTATAGGTCAAGTAACAAAAATAAAAGGTTTTACAATTTGCGTGCTAGTCCACCGTGTATATTTTTGTGTTTTCTAGTTTTAAGTATGACATGAAAGTGCCTATCTAAAATGCAGATTGATTGAGAATGCAAGGAGTGGTCACAATGTGATGCGCAGGTTCTTACCTCTCATCTTAGACTCTCTTGCATCTAAATCACACACATCAAGAAATTAAAGCTTACTACCAAACCTATCACTAGGGAGCAATATTATCATTTATTAATGAGTAATATATTTTGTACATGTATTATGAGAAATCACATATAGTTGATACTCCTCTAAAAACACATGAACAATTAAAAATATTTGAACTGTAGTATCCCTTGCCACCTCGACCTAGAGCTCACAGAGTAAGTAAGCATCACTGTAAGTATCCACTATAAACCTCTGTCAAGTTATGGTTATAATTAATAGGGTTAACGACTGAAAGCTTCGAACGACTGAAACGACATTTGGTGACGAACCCACTAGGGGGAAAGGGCTTTCCGGAAAAGGGAAACTGAGAAACTCATTCGAATGTTTGTTGTGTGCTTGTAAATGCTAAGTGAATAGAGAGTAGTGTCTAATTACTAGCGTGACAGTCTTTGGTATCTATAGTGGAGTCGATTAAAAAAATAATAAAAAAATAAAAATAAAATAAAAAACATAGACACTTATAATTATAGAGGAAAAGGTTAATATGATTAAAAGGAAAAGAAACCTTTTCATTAACCTTTATACAATGCTTTATATATAGTTAAAAAAAAAAACTCCTTTTACACCCCATTATATATGTTGAAGAAATTCAAGGCTAATGTGAGAAACAGCTATATATAAAAAGATAGCACATTGGAGTACGTTTGTACGAAAAGCATATTGATACACAATCACTATTAAAGGAAAAACCCTTAGAAGTCATAACCTTTTCCATTATATGTGGCGAGGCATCATATCAGGCTATATATATATATATATATATATATATATATATATAAATAGATAGAATGGGACATTAATTGGCTTGTCTTAAATATGTGAGTAATGTGGCCATGCGTCATGATTTAGATTGTGTTTTTTAGCATCGAGGCAAAATCAATTTGTGAAGGATAGCACCATGTGATACATTTACAAGGGAAACATTTAATAGATGATGCATGACCAATATTAAATAAAGGGGCATAGTTATCATTTGATGACTTTTGTAAAGTTTGACTTTATTTTAAAAAAAAGAAGAAAGAATACGGTCTTTAGTACATTAAAGGAGGGGGTCACGTGAGAGCATCATCTCATAAAGGTATGAACATCCCTCTAATGGCTTAAGCGATCAAAATTTAAAGGGTTAATATTTTGAAAATGGAATAATTAAAAAAAAGGAAAAAGGTGTAAGACATTTTATGTTAACCCTTAATAAAAACCCAATTACTCGGCATGGAGGAAGAGGGGAAGGATAATACAATAAAAGGTCAGAATAATTTTAAAGAAAGGGGAAATGCCTTGTAATGAAGACAAAGTCTTGAACTAAAGGGAATACCTTTTAAGGAAAATGACGATTTAAAAGAAAAGGAGATGCCTTACATGATATAAGTTGTAGAAAAGACTAAAGGGAGAGTATTAAAATATAAATCCCACATGATTTAGGAGAAACGAGATGAGAACACCGTGAGTGTTTTAAACAAGTAAAATGCAAGCTGAAAGGACAGCCTCGGGGAAGTAGGCAAAAAATTCCATAGGTAATTACCGGTGAAGGCTGGGAAAAGAGCCGAATACCCTGGCGGAGAGGGCGTGACCTGTCAGCTGGCGCTCCACGAAAAGTGGTAATTTATTTACCTTGCATTGTAAAAATGGTAACTACCTTCGTTTCCACCTGCATTTCCATGCGTTGAATGTCTTTGATTGTAGTGGATTATTGTATCTTTGTGTTGCCATGTTGCTGTTATGAAACCGTTAGGCCAGATCTTAGATGGAACTGTCCTCTGTATGTTACCTATGCACACAAGTCGTGGCCCCTGCAGGTTGCTTGCCGAAGATCCAATATGTATGCTACCTTCGGCACGCGGCTAGTATTTGCCTAAGGTGAAATCATTGTGCACAACTGATTCCTGTGTGTTCATCATTTAACTCTTTTGTAAATCCAAAAATGGTCTCATGCGATTCACCATTTGAATTCGTTGTGGGTCAAATGAGAAAGACTTCCTTTCAACAGAGTATGGTATTTTTGTGTTGATATGTTGCATCTTTCTGGATGACGTTGACTGAGTGTATTTCCTCATCATCCGTGGCTTCCAATCCAGTGCCAAGACCCGTGGTTGTAACATCCTGACTGCATGTAAGGTTCGCCGCGCTGCTTTCTGCGTCCCTTAATCTTTCTTTGGTGGCTGCGTGGAGATGCCCCAATCTGCGTGGAGGGGCTAGAGTCTCCTCGGGTCAGCTACATGGTGACGTCCTTTAATTTCTTTTGATCACCCACTTTGCTGTTACAGGTTACGGTTTTCTCCCCTTTGCCATTGTAATTTAAAGCATTTGCTTATTTTTCGTTATCATTACTTTTTCCCCAAAAAGGGTGAAATCTGGTTCATAAGGCCATCGAACCCACCGAAGCCTGTAGGTGTGTGAATCGAACTGCTGTTTCGCCTGAGAAGTTTGGCAAAACGATGTTTAGCATATTCAATTCGATGATTGGCATGTATTTTGTTTAATATAAATGCTGTGTATGAACTTATCTGGTATTTTTCCTGAGGAGTTTGGAAAAACGCTGTTTAGCATATTCAATTCGATGATTGGCATGTATTTTGTTTAATATAAATGCTGTGTATGAACTTATCTGGTATTTTTCCTGAGAAGTTTGGAAAAACGTTGTTTGGCATATTCAAATCGATGATCGGCATGTATTTTGTTTAATATAAACGCTGTGTGTGAACCTATCTGGTATTTTTCCTGAGAAGTTTTGGCAAAACTGTGTTTAGCATAATCGATCTGATGATTGGCAGGTATTTCTGTTTTATATAAATGCTGTGTGTGAATCAATCTGGAATCTGAATGCTATTTTCTATGAAAGCTCTGCAAAAATCAGCCGAAAGTTGGAATGCTTTTTCCCTACACAGCCTGGGTTAAGCGTAGTTTATTTATTCTTCTTGTTGGTCTTCGAATTATGGCATAGCTTTATCTGGATTTTGTTTCCCCATTACAGGATGGTCAGCATAAATTCCGTCCCTGGGTTCTCTAAAATAGTAATCCTTATAACCAAAAGATTCTGGAGATGATTAATTAATAGTTTTGGAATGAGATGAAGAATTTTTAAATTATGTATAGTTCAACGTAATGGCACCCGATTGGGTAGCAGGTTATCATTTATGTTGATAAACGTTGTGCTTGAACCTTGGAATATGTTTAGAACACTTGGAATGGTTACCCTTACCTTAGTGGGTTCATCGCCCAAGCTCGGGGGTGACTCTAGGCGGAATAACACACGCCAGATAGAGTCAGTTGGTTGGGAGGAAAGTCAAAGTCGAGCTTTCAGTCGGATCAGTCCTTTAATTTAAAATGAAGATTTAAATGCTAGTGGTTAAAATTACTAGTTTCTTTATTAGAATGATATGTTGTGGCAAAATGTTTTTCTTTTTAATTAGTTGAATATTCAAGTATGATGTTATTTACGATCATTGATAACTTACCTGGTTGAAGCTAAGTTGTGAGTGCAGGGGAGGTGTCACGGCAAGGATGGGAAATAGCCTTCATATGATGAAAGTATGGTGGACACCACAACATATGTTTAAACCTGAATATGCAACCTAATTGCTTTGGGGATAGATTTTCATTTTATCAAGTTGTAATTATCTAACCTTGTAGTTTTACTTAACAGTCGCCTCGGGAGTTTCTTGAACTTTCTCCTATTATTTGTGTTCATAAGAGGTGATGATTACTTTAGGATTGGTGTTCAGGATTGTATCTGGCATAATTGAAGAACGGGATGCTTTAGTGTTGTTTCCTTCCAGGGGCAGTTATGAGACCAATATATTGTGTTCATTGTTTTTGTCTAATTGTAAATGGAAAGAATCTTCTAATTGCGTGTGTAGAGAATTGTTGAAGGTTGGACGAAATGCTCGAATCATCTTGCATGAAAAGGGGTAATAGCAGACGTATGAACTCAAGGTAAATGTAATAAACATAAAACATTTATCAGTCGTGAGTATACTTTGATGTAATCTGATCGTTGATTATTATTGGTATTCCTTAAGGATGTTTTATGGTCAAGCAACGTAATAATGAGCTTAATCCTATACCAATATTCTTGATGTAGGGTAAAACAGTTTCTCTTTCCTTCTAAGAATCAATTCCAGTTCATTTGGGACGTCACAATTGAGTGTCCTTGACATTGTTATCTTAGGTGCTTTTGGTATATTACCTTTTCATTTGTCCTCGTGGTGAGGAGGTTGTAGAAAGTCTTATTATGTATGAACTGAATCTAAGAACGACTGTTTAAGAAAGATTACTCCTTAATCCTTATTTTGTACAGGAAGGTAATATTGTTAAAAAGACAATTATAAATGTTACTATTATCTTACTAATTTATGGCATGCATAGTAAGCCGTCTTCATGGCACTAGGATGATGACATGTTGTGAATTACATTAAGGATAATCCTCATATGATTAGTTTACAATGTGCATGAAATAGTCCTATCAAGGATGCTGCTAACAGATTTGACTCCTCTGTAGTAATAGTGTAAACATAAAAACAAAATCTCTGCACACATTGGCACCTAGGAGTAAGAGGGGCAGTACATGAACAACCTAATAGCCAATTGTTTTATGAACAACATTCATTACTCATGGTGGAAATTTTCATAAAATAAACCAGAGAATCATTCATACAAGAACATAGGTTCAAAGAGTTAGAATGATCTCACAGTTAATGGACACAAAGCTGAAAATGAAATAGTTCCTCTTCAACAAATCCATAGCANGCCAACAGGCAAACTGTAATTATTTATTGCAAAAGAAAATAGTTCTTCTTACAATATGTCTTCACAAATCTAACTGGGAAAAAGTCCCTCTCTTATCTAAATCTCCTATATTTATACAAAAGAACAAAACTGTTGGGCTACCCACGAATGACTCTTGGGCTTCCCCAACTATTCACCTCCCACACTTTTCTTTCATTAAGTGCTTATAGAATTTACAATATATTACAATAAAACAAATAAAATGCTATGAGGAGGGTCCCACTTGACTATTCAAGAACTTCTTCCACGCTGAATCCTTTGAGGAAATGCTTTCAAACTCGGAAGGTTCTAAGAAACGAATATTTATTTCAAATTTAGCAGCCTGATTTCTTATTACTTTTATTCTAGCTGTGCTCAGGCGAAGTTGGTCCTCTAGCAACTACACACTAATCGCGGAATGAGCTACTTCATTTCTCAGGGTTTGCTCGTCTATGGCTTTGATGTGATGGATCCTTTGTTCATCTTCCTAATATCTTCTTTGCAACATCTCCAAAAACGGGATGTGGTCTGTAAAGGTATCCATTCTCTGTTTAGCCTCAACCTGGAAGCGATTATAAGTAATCAAAAGTATTCTGAAGAACTCTGCACAACCCCCCCTTGTCTTCTTGATAGCCTTCTTGAATTCTTCGGCTGTGTTTATGGAAAACTCCAGTAAATCATAGTCTTTCCTTAGGGCTTGTTGATCTTTTGATGGTAGATCTCCAGGAGTTTCTTCATTCGCTTCCAATCTCGCCATCCTTCCTATCAGGAATTCTAAGATGTCCTGTGATCTGTCTATAAAATATGAAGAGGTTTCCAAAATCTCTTCCAGCCAATTGTCTACCTACAAGATCTTGCACCTTTCTTCCTCTATGGCTACCTGTAGCTGGTGCATATTACTCCTTTGTGCTAGAACATGCTCCTTGAAAGGCTGAAGATTGACTTGTTGTTCCCTAGCCTCTTCTAGAGCTACTGTTAATGAGGCAACCTATTCTTTAAGCTCAGTAGTCCGCCCCTGAGATTGCCTCTCAGATTCCTCCAAGGTAGCTTTCTGTAACTCCAACTCCCCTATATTTCATAGCAGCTACTCCTTTTCTGTCCTCAACCCTTGACATTCTTGTTGCAATTTCTCCATACTTCCTTGGGAGGCCTCCAAAGATCTCGTCTCGAATTGGAGGAACTGGAGCTCAGCTTTTTTAGACTTTATTTCATGTTGTATGTCTTCAAACTTTCTTTTCAATCTACCACTTTCCTCTCTCTCTCTTCTCAAGGTGTCCTTTAGTTGGGCCGCGGACTTCTTTGACTATTCAAGATCAGTCAATATCCGATCTACATTGTCCTCAGAAGCATGGATCAATGCAGCCCCAGATATGATGGTGAATCTGGGGTCCTTGTTTGTCCCATATACCACAATTGTATCATTTATCATTTTACCCACCTGCCCCCTAGTCTCAACCTTTCTCTCAATCCTCTTCACTATTCTTTTCCTTTCCCTATCATAAAAAATAGTATTGAAATCCAGTACCTCCTCCCCTTTCTTCTGCTTGAAAGGGATTAGCCTTAGGGTAGGGACCATAGCCTATCCCGTTGTGCTTCCAGTAGCTTCCTTAGGATCTTGAGTATCAGGATTACCCAAGTCCTAAGCCTGATTTTCTATAGAATCGGGAGCTGATTGCTCTATCACTACCCCTGTCAATTTCAGTTTTTCTGCTTCCTGCTTCCTCAACTCCTCATCCATCTTTCTTCTCTTTTCCTCCTCTTCACTCTGGGCAGCCTCTTCTGCCTTTCTAGCTGCTTCTTGTTCAGCTCTCCTCTTTTGTTCCTCCTCACCTTTGAGCCAGCTTTCGACTGCCTATGCTAGTCTCCTAGCATCTTCATTTATTTTTCTAGTTTCTTCCTCCCTCGCCTTTTCCTGCTCATCCTGTCCTTTCCCACCTTTGGTGGTGATTTTCTTTTTAAATCTTCCTCTTAAGGCTGTTATATTTTCTGCACTGCGGAAAATGGATTCATTTTTATCCCAGTGGCTTGTGTATTCAAAATGTACATTTGCCTCCTTGCAGTGCTCTACCACTTTATTCCGGGAATCGTTCCTGTGGAAATTTATTTCACCAAAATGGAATTTCCCCAATTCCTCCACAAATTCATCAGCTTTCTTCACTCTTGTGAACTTATAGCTTCCTAACCTGAATGGTAAGGGAGGATAAGCTGATTTCTTATATTCAAATAAAAGGCTCCCTATACCATCTAAGAAGACCTGTATGACTGCCTCCTTGTGCACTACATAGTCAGTGGCATATTTTGGAAGTAGTGAGGGTGCTCTAAAGCATCCATACATTCTGAAATACAATCCATCCTCCATTAAGTAGTAGTCTGCATATTCTTAAATCACCTGCAATGCTTCCTCCGACATGCAGTTGCACTCTTTTAAGAAGATCAATGTATATATGATGAAGTTCTCACACACTTCTCTATAGTGACTATGGTACTTGTGTGCCCATAATGGCTTGTACGCTACGTAGACTGGTGTTCTCTCTCGGTCCCAGATACACCTCAGATTTGGGAAGGGTTGGTTGCATAGTATGCAATCAATCAGTATAGACCTCATGTAGAACTCTGATTTCTTTTGGGACACCCCTCCTAATGCTAAAGCAATGCAAGCTGAGAGTCTATTGGACACAATGTTTTCCTAGCTAAACACTATCCCCTGTGTTGCAACATAGAAGATGATTGGCACCCACTCCAACTTGAAGCTTTTACCGCGGGCCCTTTCAAAAATCATGTTTAGCATCAGGGCAATGAACATGTAAGGGGTTCTTAGAGTGGCAGTATCATATTCCCTGATCGGCCTAGTCCTAAAGTTATTTCCAGGCACCAGCATTCTCTTCAGTGTCTTGACTAGGTCCATCTTAATTGCCTTCAGCCAGTCTTTAGTCAAGTACACTTGTGCTTCTGGTAAGTGGTAGGCCAGTGACACATACCCTAGGCTATAAGCAGCATAACCCTATTTGTCAACATTTTCTAAAATCATGGTGGTTACATCTTCCCTGGGAAGAATCCATCCAATCACCTCTAAGCATGGGAAAAGCTCAGGTCTAGTAGCAACTCTCATCAATGCAGATCTCTCTATATTTTCATATATAGTTTCCTCCTCAAAACCTGTGTCAGGAACCTCCCTGTGTGTTATTAGTCTATAAAATTTCCCCCCATTTATATTCGGGTTCCACTCCCACTATGCATTTGGTTTCCTCATAGGTGTACTCAACTCTGGTAAAAATTTCAACTTCAGGTTCCTCCTCTACTACGGGAGCCTTCTTCTTCTACCGTTTGGACATCTTGGATTCTGAAGAATTTCCCTGTCATACACAAAAATTGCTTTTAGGTTCTGTTGGGCCATTCCTTTATAACATTCAAAAATGGAGACAAAATGTATGAGCATTTTACCTCGTCTATGATAAACATGATTGCAGCTATGAAGATAAACAAACAATACTCAAAAACCAAATGTCCCGCATAAAATCAATCTGCCCAAAAGGTTAAACCAGCTCATGATCATTATTTGCAGAATCAACTTAAAATATTATGGCCTTTTCTAAAATGAAGAATATCCCCCTCCTCTTGGCGCTATGAACTAAATCGTTCCATGGAAAAAATGAGGCCTAATCCCAAGTGAAGGATACTGCATTGTGATAGTGCACTTAACTCATAGAAAATAAGATGAAGCTACTTGCTGCAAAAAACACTCGCATCACGGTCTGACTAGATAATGCATTCTGACCCTAAATTGGTCCAGGTTTCATATTCGAGTTTAACAATCTCAACTTTGTGACCCTGTTTCACAAAAACGAAGGTGACCATACAGTGGAACCAAAACCTTGGTATCTTGAAAGAAAACCATGAAACGCTCCCCCTAGATGGCCACACGTAGACTGGAGGATACTGGTGTGGAAAGCGTAACAGCCATCTGCATCGGTTTCCCTAGTAGTTGAGTGTAGGTTGCAAACCCATAACGACCGCGAATGTAATCATCAAGCAACCACAAAACCCCGAACCTGGAAGCCATACCATTTACCTAGCTATATATACACACCGAAATGAAACCTAGGTAACCACTAACCGCCGATATAGGAGCTAACCGAGGGTGAAAAAAATAGTTTGACCGCTCAAACGGAAAGATAAAATGGGCATAAGGGCCTACCTGTCACTGTGTTGTGTGACTGGAGGAGAAAAACCCACAAACCTCCATGGTGGAGCCACCTAGGAGTGAAGGTGCTGACAGTGAATGCGTTGTTCTGCTCAAGCGATAACGATAGCATGGGGAAAATAACAATAAAATAATAAACCCCAAACCCAAAATATATATGCCCCAGTCAACAAATAATCGATGGGAAAAATAAGATCATCGGGTGACAAAACAACTGCGGGGTCGGAAATCCGGTCAGTAGCATCTCCGCAATGGCAGATGATGAAATGGCTAGGAGAACCACAATGGCATCGGTAGAGAAACAAATCAAAACTCGCATCGGAACTTGCAAGACTAAGGCCTTGGACCAATAGTTTGTTGGAGAGACACAATGGTAGAAAACGTAAAGGAACCGAGTTCCGCAGACCAATCAAAATCGGAGCAAAAATAAACATGACTTCGGCCAAAAATAACAGTCACGCAGAAAACCAAATCAAACTACAATGGAAGGACAGTGCTTTCCAAAGCCACAACGGTGAAAGATGAAAGCCTAAGGATCTGCATTTCGAAACGGTGGGGATCAAAAGAGGATAATACAAACCCTCGGGTAGCTTTACAATACCTCTTCCGCAACGGCGGAAGACGTAGAGACAAATGTTCCGACGGGATCTTAAAACAGCTGCCGACAAAGAAAAATGCATCGGAGACCAATAACACTTGAATCAGTCATGATGTCTTGTTCTTTCCCGAAATGGCAGGCGTGCAGATAACAAAACTCCTGACTTAGAATCTAAAACACTTCCGATAGCAAGGCAAAATCAATTCAAATGGTAAAACATGGCGGGCATAAAAATAAATCTTTGCGCAAACATCAAACAAAACCAAGGAGCTAAGCAAAAATAAATAAAAGGAGGGTCCCAAAATTTTTCAAATTTTGGGAAAATGTTGCAGTTGCAACATGGCCTGATGGCTTCCCTCATCATAGACAGAGGGGAAGAGGAGATGATATCATGGGTGTGGATGCGGAGCGAACGCTCCAAAGCATCCACACAAACTTTGTATGATTGACACACCGGGTACCCATGGCGCAAGTCAAGGACTTTCCTGAGGCCATGCAACATCAGGTGGTTGGTGTGCCACGAGCATGGGTTCGGTTATTCAGATGACTAGCTAGAGCCATGGTGTGTTACCATGATCAGAAACCCCCTCCTCCTCCACCATAGGCTTAGAGGCCTAAGAGTGATTCATTTTTGTACTACCGTGTATTATATTTTGGTGGCTCGAAAGCCCCATTTTTGTATTATGACATCACATTTTGGATGTTTAATGAAAAAACTTTTATGATGATCGATCTTATTTATTTACATGTGTGTAAAAATGTATGTTTGTGATGTGCTTATGGTCTATGAAACAAATGCCTATCTAACACATAGTTAGCATATGAGTCAACAACTTGATTATAAATTCTTGAAACATGTATGTATGTTATGTTGTCAAATTGTCATTCTAACAATCTCACACGTAAGAATCTTCATAATAATGTCGAATCCATAACATGATACAAGCCATTAATCTATGACACTACTAATTGTGAATCAAGACGTACCTCAAGAGAGAGAACGCCATGTGAAATGGCATATCATAATAGCTCGATAATGGCACTATACTCAATAACATTGTTCAAAGAAGGCCGTGAACATACACCTCCTAAAGACAATACCTGACCCGTAGTAGTATAAATCACCCAAGCAGCATAGGCTGAGTTTTGAGTGTGGCGGCTAGCACCATCAGTGAATCCTATGAAAGCGAAAGACTCCATTGAAATCTGCCATAAGAAATGAAAGCTAATCAACAAACCCGATCACCATAAGAAAACCTAACTATGAAAAAAAAACTGTACAATAATATACAGTAATCAGCCCTCGCTGAAGATCATGCATAGTATTTTTTAAGATAGAGCCCATTTCTAGGCTCCGCCAAGGCTGTCCCTTCATAATCTACCAGCTCATAGGTGCCCTTCTCTAACACACATTTGACCATGTAAGGACCATGCCACATGAGATTAAACTTCCCTACCCCCAATGGTTCTTTAGCTTGATCCCATAAAAATACCAAATCTCCTTCACTAAACCTCCTCGGGCAGATAGAATTATCATACTGGACCTTAATGCGATGCTTATTCACCTCTAGAGCCACTAAAGCATCTCGGTGCTGCTCATCAAGCTGCTCTAAGTGGACCAAATGTTCCTCCAATGCGGAAGTGTCTGGTAAAAGATATATACCTATTTTCAATGAAGGGATTTCCCATTCAACCAGCAAGACAGACTCCACTCCATGTACAAGCTGATATGGAGAAAAACTGGTGGCAGTCTTAATCGCAGTCCTATATGCCCACAAAGAAAGATATAACATGAAATGCCAATTCATTTTGCTTTGTGAGATGGTTCATTGGAGAATGGACTTAAGTGATTTGTTCATTGCTTCAACCTGTCCATTTGCTCGAGGGTAATAAGACGAGGAGTGTTCCTACTTATACCCTAGCTTTGAGGCCAACTCTTCCATCATTCGATTTTGAAAGTGCCTACCATGGTCAGTGACAAGCTCTTTCGGAATACCGAACCAAGTAATAATTTGGTTGAATACGAAATGCATGGCCATCTCACCATTATATTTAATTGTGGGCATAGTCTCAGCCCATTTCGTGAAATAATCAATGCCCACTATAATATGATGATGCCTTCCAGCTGAAGCTGGGTTGCAATCCATGAATTCAACCCCCCACTTGGTAAAGGGAACGATGGTGATAATTGGATGTAACTGGGCAGGATGTGAGCGCATATCGTGTGCAAACACCTAGCAAGGGTGACACTTCTTGACTGCATTAACACAATCTTTAAAGATCGACGGCCAAAAATATCCCACTCTCAATATTTTTTGTGTTGTAGAAATCCTAGATAAATGACCACCACACGCCCCTCCATGGCAATCATTCAGCAGAACCTCAGCCTTCTCATGGGTTAAACAACAACGTAAAATGGAATCTACCCCACAGAGGTACAAAGTGTTATCCACTATAAAGTAGTTCTTAAATACATGACGTAATCGTCATCGTTCATCCTGTGAAGGTGAGTAGAGACCTTCAATGTTTGTTAATATACGATAGTATCCCTGTACCATGGATCCGAAGTTGAAATAAGGAAGATATGATCATCGACAAATGTATCCTCATAAACTTCCTCCTCCTCCTCACTTGGGAAATAAAAAATGAGCTCCGCAAAAATTGATGATTTCTTCGATTTTGCTGAAACAAATTTGAGATCGAATTCTTGTAAAATAACAATCCATTTATTATACTTTCCCCCGATCATCCTTCTAGTGAGGAAGAACTGAAATGGATTGACATGAGATACCACCAAGGTCTGGCAAAGGAGAATGTAGTGTTTGAATCTCTGAACCGCATGAACGGTAGCTAAGGCAAGTTTCTCCACATGGGAATAATGGATTTTTGCATCTATAAGGTTCTGAATCAAATAGTATATGACATGCTCATGGAGCTCCTCATCCTCCTAAACCAAAACCACACCAATCGTCTCCATGGACGTGACCACATAAATAAAAAAATCACAACTATAATCAGGTGGACTAAGCATGAGGGTCGATGCTAAGGCTCTGTTAAGAGCATCAAAGGAATCCTAGGCTTGCTCATCCCAGCAAAAGGTAGTGTCCTTCTTCAAAAGACACATAAATCCCTTAGTCAAATTGGCAAAGTTAACATGAATCTCCGTAAGAAGTTTGCCATGCCTTGCAAACATTGAAGATTTCTAATATTTCTTGGGGGAGATAATTGAAGTATTGCCTCAACCTTTAAGGGATCGACTCTTATACCCTCTTTAGAAATAATGAATCCTAGCAAGCGACCTGAATTTATGCAAAAGATGCACTTATGAGGATTCTAACCTGGTAGTGGCAGCACCTTTCGAACACTAATCTCAAATGGTAGGAATGACGCACTCTTAGCCGAGAATGAGCATCTAGGTCATCCAAAAATAATTCAATAATCAATTTGAGATCATGAAAAATCAAGTTCATAGCCTACTGAAATGTGGCTCCGACATTTTTAAGACCGAAAGGCATCTTCCGATATGGAAATGTACCCCAAGGACAAATAAATGCATTTTTGTGTTGATCCTCGGGTTTAATTTGAATATGATTATATCCGAAAAAGCTGTCCATGAAGGAAAATACCTCGCTTCGTGCACACTCATACAAAATCTAATTAATAAATGGTGTGGGAAAATTATCCTTAGGGCATGCACGATTTAAATCGCGGAAATCCGTACATATATAGATCGCTCCCTGTTTCTTGTCAACCAAAACGGGGTTTGAAACCCACTCCGTCAAGGGAACGGGATAGATAAAGTTGGATTTCAATAGCTTTTCTATCTCAGCCTTAATCACAGGTGCTTTTCTAGGATTCACCACACGCAAACATTGTTGAACAAGCTTCGCATTTGGGTAGGTCTTAATTTCATGTTCGACAATACGAGGGTCGATACTTGGCATTTCCTTGTATGACCAAGCAAAGATATCATGAAACTCTTTGAACAACTCAGTATACTCCATAATCTTAGCATGGGAACATTCTCCCCCAATATATACATTCTCAATCTTGCTAGGATCGTGAGAGATATTGATAGGAATCGTAGGTGATATATTCTCCATGTTCCCATTAGCCATCTGACCAGGAGAGCTTAATGGAACCACGAGGCTACCAATCTTCTCACTAAGAATCTCCCTAAAGTCCTCATGCTCCAAACGGTCAAGCTCGGGAAGAAAATAAGATCTATGATGTAATTCTTCCCAAGGTGGCTCAACTCCAGACATGACCTCAATAATAACTTCATCTGATGGAAAAACACTATCAAGGCAGTCATGTGCATGAGAGGACTCAACTTCCCATGCAGGAAGCACATACAGGTCTTCCTCTTATGTCTGCAAAGAGGAAGGACTAGGCTCTGCAACACCATCAAGATTTGATTGATATGCAATCATTGTTGCAGGAAATGGCACATCCGTTTCGATAGGTCCGTTCGAAGGACTCAGTGTAGGAAGAATCCAAGGATCTTCCATATAGGAAGTGAGAAAAGACACCGAATTCAAATCATTGAAAATAGATCCAATAATAAGGATGGGTGAAGGACAACTAAATGTCCCCATAAGGGATGGATACATACCTACACCCACATTCCCAGTTGTCGGCTGAGAGTGGTCGATAATCGGGATCGAAGCTCCCAACGATGCACTAACACTTGGATTCTTGAGTGATGTTTGATCAATAGTAACAATATTCCCATTAAACAGAAAGCATACAACTCGAAATAGAGAAGAGGCTATGGATTGCATACTATACATCCAATTCCGACTCAGTAAAATATTGTAATCAAGGGGTGCATCAACCACCTCGACTTTGATCGCGACGGTCTTCCCTCCCAAACGAACCTTAAGAGAAGGAATAATTCCGTGCTCCTGAAATGATCTACCATCAAAGGTAGTCAACATGGTAGTGGATTTAGACAACTTGGGAGAACCCAAACCCTTCCAACACGACAAAGACATCATGGAAGCAACAACGCCTTTGTCAATCACAGTGCGTTTGACAGTCATGTTAAGACATTCCACATGAATCAAGAGAGACACGTAGTAAGGCAAGTGATGCTGAAGTCCCATGGTTTCAAATTTGATGATGGAAGAAGAGTTATCATCATCCACTTTGAGAGAAGAAAGAAAAGCTTTCCTTTGCGACAAACAACTCTGAAGAACTTCAAGTGCAGACATTGCACAAGGAGTTTGGCCCAAATCCTCGTCAACAGAATAGTTCTGGGTGGCTCAGGCATTAGGATTGTGCCTCGAACCCTTTTAGACTCCCTTAGGAATGTGAGGTGTATTCTCAGGTTTATTTGTAGGATTTTCAATACACAAAGGACTCTCACTAGGAGGAGGTTCTTTCCCAAGGTCTAGTTGTGATGAACCATAGTATTTCACACGAGTCACAACCTTAGTAGCATGCACCATGTTGATGCACCCATGACCAGTACTAGATTCCAGTGGATTTTGATCTCCACCCGACACAACATGAGGATCATGGGTTCTTGAGTTCATATTTTGATTATGGGCTAAAGGATTGGTCAGCACAGCTGGGCCCTGTGCTATGAACCTCGAGGCGTCTTCCATACGAGGGCATAAGTAAGTGAGGTGGTCATCTTTACACAATTTGTAAGGAAACTTAACCTTATGTTTATATTGCTTTCCCCCCCCCAGCATTACGGTCATTCTTGTCATTAAAATTGGCATTTTCATTCTTGTTCCCACCCTTACGATTGTTTTTACCCTTTTTATTATTCCTTATGGGCTGCCGGTTTCCCTTCTGGTCTGACGATTGCACGGAAAGTAAACTTGTCATTTGGGTGGGTTGAGACAAATTCGTAGCTTGTCCCGATGTGGATTGGTTAATAGACAATTGACTCACTTGTTTTGTAACCAAGTCCGCAGGTTTGGCACTTGTACATCCCATAATGCCATCGGCATGTGGTCTAGGTTTGATCTTGGGATTGAAACTAGAATGTGGAGCGTTAGGTATGATCTCATATAATAGCCCGGATTGAGCATAAATCAAATCCAATTCCTGTGCCCTAAAAATTTCTTATTCCTCGTTCTGGACTCTGGATGTAGAAATGTCCTTCGCGATATAAGGTAGCAACGATTTAAGGAACCACTCGAGGAGAAAATCCGGCGGTGTGAAATATTTAATCAACCTCTTTCATCTACGCCACTCTTGGATATGGTCCGAGATATGTGTGGCTTTGTCCTACTGAAATGTTGATAAGAGTTCTATACCAATGCCATAACACACTGGTAGCTGGAAGTGGTTGAAGAAAGTCATAGCAAGGTCATCGAACAAAACGAATGTCACCTTTGGTAACTCTATGTACCATTTCACTACAGGACCTGTGAGGGTGCATTGAAATAGACTCAAACAGATTGAGTCATCATGTAAAGAGTTGGAAGAGCACCAAAGGTGAAAGGTAGTGACATTTTCATTAGGATCTTCTCCTGGTTTTCTCTTAAATTTGGGAATGTTCGAGGGAAGCTTGGTAGGGATAGCCAGCCAAGCTGGGTCATAAGATACTAGATCGTTCATTAGTCTTGATAAGTCAGGTAAATTTAAAGTTGTGAGGAAAGGGAGCCTAGTTTGAGTTGGTCTATGCCACGCTCCCTGATAGTTTTGGTTCATATAAGGTCGACTACTATAAATACCATGGCCTTGGCCATAATATGCTCCTCTCGATTGACCCATGTAGGGTTGCATAGAAGCATTATGACGTGGTGATCCTTGATTAGGAAGTGATACAAAGCCATAATTAGAGGATTAAGAGGGTTTTTGATACCTGTACCCATAAGGTTGATAGCTCTGTCCATACTATGGTCCATAAGATGGTGCATGAGAAGTAACATATGATGTCCCATGGGATATCCCATGAGAAGCACCATAAGTAGGGATATGGGAAATTCCATGCGATGGACCGTAAGACGATCCAGAAAAAGGAATATGACCTCCTGAGACAACAGGAGATGCTTTAATTTGAGAAACTACTGTACAAGTAGTCACAGTACAAACATGACTAGTAGCAACATTCCAACCTAAAGGTCCATGTGAATGAGGGGGAGGGAGGGTGGTCAAAAATGCGTTCGAAGGAGTAGGAATAGAGGATGAAGGGACATGTGAAGGGATATAAGTGGTATTCCCTATGGTCACTCATCTTGGTTATGGTATCTACATATGACTAGTAACATTAGGCCTAGGAATAACATGTGAGGTATCTTCCACCACCGGGATGGAAGGTGCAATGTGACTAGTGCTCCCAAATCTCTCCACATGGAAAGGAATGGGAATGCCCCCAGGTGTAGTGTTAGGTTCAATTTTTTACTCGGCATGATGTGTCGGATCACGTGCAGGGATATCAAGCATGCCATAACTAACATGACTAGTGCTTGTGGGTTCATGGTGAGTATCGTCACCCGAAAACCAATACCGGTGACCTATGAATTAGGGACCGTATCCGGAATGTGAAGGTATATCAGGTGAAGGATAATACACAGGAGTAGGATCTTCCTCCCCAACCTCTAGAGGTGGAGAGGACATCTCAGGAAACTCATCCCCGTGATCTCCCATCGTGTGTGAATCAATGTGATAAGTAGTCTACTCGGACAGTCTATTTCTCTCTCCCAAAGGAAGAGGAGATGTGGAAGGTGGAAGTCCTGTTAAACAGAAAGAAAGGCGAAGTGCCATGCCCAAATCCACAATGACTCAAAAAATGAAAAAGACTCTATCTAATTATGCAAACCCTAAGCAAACTAGCGTGCATAGAGCATACACCTATATAATGTAAAGCCAAATCACAAGCAAGCAAGGGTAGGATATGTGAGCTCTTGAATGAAGCAGGTATGTCTCTCCTAGGAGAGGCTTGAGAGTTCCATACACAACAAGTGGAGGTTCGTAGCCAATTATTATGGCCCTCAGCTTCAACGCATATAGCAACTATGCTGTCTGACCCCAACCTGGCTGGGACACCTATAGAATAACCTCTATGAAGTACCCCCTCGATAACCTAGGTAAGGTAAGTAAGGTCACCTCAATATAATCTATGCTCAGGAGGGCAGTCGCAGGTGGGATTGACTGTATGGGTAGGGTAACAAAGCCTGAAACTCTTGAAAGAGTCCCTAGATACGAATACAATCCTGGAAATATCTCCGGTGCTACTCAGTTATGACTAGCGGTCATCCCAATCAATAACCGCTCACACTGCCTCGTGCTTAACTCCCTTGTAAGAGGAGGATCCTGAGAAACACTAATTATACCAAGGAATTTCACACTCTCACCTGGACAGACACATACATGTTGTTTTTAGTGGTCTTGGAGAATTTACTCACAATGAACTATTCCAAGACCCTAAAACCTAATCTTGTTGGTGCACCCTATAAAAGTAAAGAGTGTAATTCATTTTATAATGTGTTGATTTTAATTGGCTTATTACTCAAAAGGGTAAATGATCGTGCAAATAATGGTGTATGGAAAACGGCTTAATTCATTGTGTCAAATGGCAAAAGGGGTATGCTACTATGTGAAATACAAAATTCTCCTTCAAATGAAAAATGCAATCATTCCTATATGAAAATTTGACTAATACTTTTCCAAGCAAACCCAGTGCAAGTACCATGAAAAATGAAAAATGCAATGATGCATCATGATGCAAAAAGCAAATATTTTTGTATTTTTTGAATTAAAATGAGATAATGAAGCAAAATAATGACTCTACCACCCCCAAACTCTGCAAGCACTATCAGAAAGCACCCAAGCAAAGCACCAAGGTAAAAGAGACCTAATGCACTAATCCCAAAACAAAAAATAGAAAATGAAATGACAAGAACATTTAAAAAAAATCTAACTAAAAGACGTCTCTGGTAAGAAACAGAGGTGTATACAAACTCTAAAAGCATCCAAGGAGACTAAAAAATCATCAAAAATCACCCAGCAACACTTAATCTTCCCCTAAAAATCAAAACTCAGGGCATATGCGACTGTGTGCAGAAAACCCGAGTATATACACGGATATCCCAGTAGAAACCACGTGTACACGTGACTGTGAAGCAAAAACTCGCGTATAGGAAGAAAAAGAGATAAAACGAAGGTAAAACAGACAAGCTGAGACAAAATTTACTCCTATCATACCCTACCAGACAAACATGCTCCCAGACCCGACTCAAAAATAGACAAATCAGAGAAATTCAAGAACATTGAATGCCGATAAAAACCCCCAAAGAAAATGACTAGGAACTCCTTAGTATGGTCGCCAATTCTGCTACGGAGAAAAATTCCTATGGATTAGGGTACCACAATAGATAGAGTAACCGCAAAAATCAATCCTTTCCAATATCGAAGAGAAAAAAACATCTAACACTAAAGGATCTTGATACATGCCTTATTTTAGATGGTTGATGTAGATCCTCGTTGAGATTTTCCACTCTCGCTTGCATAAGTAATTTGCTCTCTCAACATTTCAGCAAACAATACAAGCATGCTATATATAATCGTGTTAGACCTACTATAGCATATATAATCAATAACATATAAGCATTTAAAAGCATCCATGGATTCAATACTCATTTAAATACACATTTATTGGACAGGAAAAGATATTTCTATTAATATAAAACAGAGCTTACAATAGTGACAACCTCTGTCAGCACGTCTGCGAATATGAGAAACTGAATCCTCCACCTGGGCCTCCACCACTTCAATCCTCCATATCTTAATAGCAACCTCACAAGCAAAGGCAATATTAGGAAGAACACAAAGTTCTCCAAGGGACAAAGGGATGTATACTCAAGTATAAGCTCCGACAACAATGGACTATAGTTTTCTTGCTCTTCAATTCCCCTTCCTTCAATGTATCCAAAGGGTTCCTTATACAGTGCTTCAATGGGGTAATGGAAGGTAAAATATTAGCAATCTCAAGGCACATGGAAGGCCAAGAGACAAGTGACTCGGATCCACATCAAGGAAAAATCCAAAACTATTTGGCCTTTTGCACACATCCCGATGTACGCGGGTTTGAGAGTCATATCCACATATATACGTGAGAAAGGGATTAAAAGTCACGTATAGAAAATAATAGGTGTTTTTAGGGATGATATTGGAAACAGAAAAGGTACAAAAATGGTCCATGGGGTCTAAAGAGTCTACAGAGGGACAAGGAAGGCCATAAAGGTGTGATCCACCATGTGTGGTAAAATCAGTTGTAACAGAGGAGCCCATGCAACTGTAGTTTAACTGAAAGTAGGTGGAATAACCATCAGTTAACTGAATTGGCACACTTAGGTCATGCAGATCATCCCATAATTACTCCTTGATTGAAAGAGGAAGCTCAGATAGCCTCCCTAATTAAAGGAGAAGGCTTAGTTGGCCTCCTTAATTGAAGGAGTGTGCTAGTGCTGATGTTGATGTCAGAAATTCGAGTCAATAACTTAGGATAAGTGGATAATTAATCCAAATTGACCAAATAAAGATGTGTGAGATATATTATGACTCCAACACTCCCCCTTAAGCTATACTCATGTCGAGGAGTAAAAAAATGCTAGGGCCCTGGCAACAAAGGCCATAGGCCACCCTATACAAAAAGTAACTCTAAAATGCTCAAAATAATGCTAAGTGAGGAAAAGGGGAAAACCTAGTGGGAACAAAACCCCCCCTCAAGCTGAACACTAAAGAATTAGCTGTCTTCATCCTGATGAACTCACCCCCAATAGTGAATGGAGGTAAGTGAACTTCTTCTCAGTAAATTTCTTGGTGAAAATATCTGCAATCTTGTCATCTATAGGGTATTATTGCAGAACAATTGTCCTGTCATGCACCAACTCCTTGATGTAGTGCATGTGGATCTCAACATGTTTGGTCCTCTTCTACTAAACTAGATCCATTGAGATATTGATAGTACTTTGGCTTTCACAAAATATGATTGTGGATAAAGCACTACCAATCTCAAACTCTGACAAAATTCCTTGCAACCAAACTTCCTGGATGCAAGCATTTACTGCTCCCCTGTACTCGGCCTCTGTTGAAGAAAGTGCAATGGAAGCCTGATTTTTGATGGACCAGAAAATGGGGCCACCACCAAACATAAACACATACCTAGAAGTGGAATTCTGATCTATGGTATCCCCCTCCCAATCTAAATATGTAAAACCGACCAACTCTAGCGCAGAATATGCAGCATAGTGAATGTAGTAGGATCTAGTGCCCTGAATGTACTGAAGGATACTCTTGGTTTCCTTTCAGTGGAGCTCATGAGGCTGCTACATATATATTTATACATCATTAATGGCATAAAAAATTCCAGGTATTGAATGTGTCAAGTATAGCAAGCTTCCGATCAACTAGCAGTAAATAGTGGAATCCATGGGTCACAGTGGATTTTCCCTCTTCAAGACTGATTCCTGAGAGGGAAGGAAATGGTGAAGCCTTACAATAAGCCATGTTAAACTTAATTAATAGGTATGAAACATATTTTTACTGAGTCACCATTATCCCATCATAGTCTTGAGTGATTTCCAACCTGAGAAACCATCTTAGTAGGCCCAAATCATTCATTTCAAAAGCATCATGAAGAGCAGTTTTTATAAAGGAAATCGAAGCAAGTGTGCTTCCTGTTATCAAAATATTATCCACATACAATAATATGATCTTAATATTACCTTTATAATGCTTCAAATATACATTTGTATCATATTTTCATCTCTGGAGGTTCTGTGAGAGAAGAAAGGTATTCATTTTGGCATACCAAGATCTTGGGGCCTGTTTCAACCCATATAAATATTTCTGAAACTTATGAACCAAGGAAGGATATGATGTATATCCTTCAAGATGCTTCATGTATATTTATTCCTACTGGTATCCATGAATAAAATTACTCTTTACATCCATGTGATGCACCTCCCAGTGCTTGGATGCGGCGATGGCCAAAACTAGTCTTATGTAATCCATCTTTGCCACTGGTGCAAATGTGTCATGGTAGTCCACTCCTTGGACTTGGGAGAATAATTTTGCAACCAGAAATGATTTGTACTTTCATTTTGATCCATCTGCAGCAATGTTTTTCCAATATACCAACTTTCATTGAACAAGTTTCATCCCAGGTGGAAGGAAAACTAGCTCCCAAGTTGTATTTTTTCCGGAGAGAGTTGAACTCTTCATCCATTGCAGCTTTCCATCTTGTATCTTTTCGAGAATGGTAGTAGTAATTGGAATCAGAACCAATCATAAAATAGAATGTATTTTTCAAAAAGGAATCATGAAAAGAAAGAGCAATACCTACTCTTTGAAAATACGACCGGGTTCTCCTTGGATCAGCAGGATTTCCAATGTTTGTCCTAGCGGAAGAGAGAGTCTTTTTGGCCCATTTTGGGAGATGAGTGGGAACATTTGAATCTGATTTAGAACCTGATATATTGTGTTCACTGATATAAAATATAATATCTGAAATATCAGATCCTTCACTCCCATTTTCATCATCAGAATGATAAGCAGAACATGAGGGAATTTTAGTAGTTTCTTCCTCGACTAGTTCTACCTCTTGGAGGGGTTCTTCAAAGAGGAGACTTCTCTCAATGAATATTTGTTTGGTTCTGATATTCAGAATTTTGTATCCCTTTTATTCCTCTATATACCCAATGAACACACACTCAATACTCTACGGTTGCAAATCCTTCATCTTGTCAAGTGGAATTCAAGCCTAAGCAGTGGACCTGAAAACTCTAAAATTGGACACATCTAGTTTGTGCCCAAAGTATGCTTCGAAAAGGAGTTTTTCCTTTCACAGAAGAGTGAGGTGCCCTGTTCTGAATGTAGGAAGAAAAATTCAATGCCTCAGCTCAAATATTTTCATCCAAACATTTGTCTTCTAGCATGCAGGTAGTCATCTCTTTGAGGGCCCGTTTTTTCCTTTCCGCTACACCATTATGCTGGGGTGTGTAGGGAATGGAGTGCTGAATTTGGATCCCATATTTACCATATATTTGCAGAAGCTCAGAATTGATATACTCTCCTCCATTATCATATATGAGAGAGTTTATATTCCTCCCAGAGGAATTCTCAATAGATGCCTTGAACTCGGTGAATCTTTCAAGAATCTCATATTTTTTCTTTAGGAAGAAAACCCAAGTGAATTTGGAGAAGTCATCAAAAAAGGTGATTACATACCTTGAACCACTCATGGAGGTTGTAGGCATGCATCTGCTGATGTCAGAGTGAAACATAGATGATTTTAGGGGAGAATTATATCTCATAGGAGAATTTTAAGGGGTGGCCAAAAAATGGTGGGCGAATTTTTAATATTCAAGCGATTTTTCTTATTTAATAAATTAGCCCACTTTTTATTATATATATAATTTCCCCAAATTAAATAGCCTGGGCGGTGAAACTGTGAAAATTCATAAAATGGAATTTATCGCATTCGATTATGGAGAAAATCTTGACATTCGCATGTATTTCTTTGGTAATGGAGGTCAAATTGCTAGAAATTTCCATTTTTGGAGGAGAAATAGAACTGGTTCGCCTAGATTTATGGATGATATGTTAAAATTTTTGGTATTTTGCCCCTAATTTATGGATCTTTGGGTAAAATAGTAAAATTTCTTCCTCAATTTGGGTAAAATGAGTAAAATGGACTTAGTTCGCACTCAAATTGGGTTTGAGGAGCAATTTTACCTTCCAATCTTTTACCAAATCATCCTGTGTCTGTCGACTTGGTTCTCTTTTGAAAAAAACAAGGAGATTTAGTCATTTTTGTACTCGATTTGGTCCAGAGAAAATGTTGATAGATTTAGTCAATTGGGGATGATTTTTACCTATATAATGCCGCAAGAATCAGGGGCTAGGGCTCAGCATCAAGCTTGATTTCTTGAAAATTGTGTTTTTACAGTGGATTCTTGGAAAGCAATTTCACAATGCCTGTCTACTGAGTGGAAGATATTTGCATTTGTTCAAGGTTAGAATTTTTGTAAGGTTATTTCTATCTGCAGACTTTACAGGTTAGTTTCTTGTTCTATATGCAGACTTTCAGTGTAGATAGATTATTTAACATCTATGTCTTTCTAATTTTTTGTTTTCTATTTCGATATTTTTGTCTTCTACTGAGGGAGTGGTGGTTTAAAATTCACCTATGGGCCCCCTAAAATCATCCATGGCTAGGATTCCCACCATATTACTTTTGTTGATGAAGGGGCCTGCACTTGTCTTATTTATTTGTCATGTTGGAGAGCCATCGGTTATCTAGAGCTTGTCTAAAATGAAGACTATCAGATACTGTACCAGAGCAACCAATGTATGACATACACTACACTTGATGTCACCTATAAATTCTATTCCATTATTTTTAAAGTTATTATCTGAACATTGAATTGTCATTATCGACCAGTGGAGTGGATTGGTAGATAAGTTAGTATAAACGAGGCCATGCTCTTCACATAAAGGTTTTGTAATTTGTCTTGTATGCGATGATTTAATAAGATTTATTTATTTATTCTTCGATTCTTTCTTGAAGTACCTTGCAAGGCAGTTAAAAATACTAAATGGAGAATTTAATATTTTAGGATGTAAAGTAGATTTATAAATGAACTTACCGGTCTGTACTTTGACAGAATAGTAAATAATCTGTTGACAATATGTAAACCAGTGTTGTTAGCTCTTAAGAATTTCGTTGTATCTTCAATATCATATATTATTTTAGTGCAGGTCATGATAATACCCATAATTTAAAAATGGAGATCTTGGGATCAAGGATTAATGTAACCTAGAGATGGCCTCAATGATGCCATAAAAATGCTCAGAGAAAGTATAATTTGTACTATAGGTATAGCATGAAAACATGATGACAATTGTTCTTAATTTAAATTGATATTGTTCACTTTATATTTTTGCGAGGGATTTTTGCGTTAAGAGATAATAACAATTGTTGATAATTTAAATTGAGATTTTGCACTTTATATTCCTGTTGAACTGGAGTTTAATACTTCAAAGTTTTTGGGATATTTTATATGTGGGTGTGAAAGTGTTCATCCTTGTATACTTTCTAAATGTAGGATTGTACTGTACAATATGAACTATATTATGTTTTAGAATATTTATGATTTTAACTTCAAAATGGTAGAGGACAACTTTTCAGCCATTTCAATGCATATTGCTAGTTAATTCGAGACCTTAAAAATATGTCCAATAGCATTGTTGTGTTATTGGTTATAATAATGCAACCTATGGAACATATTCCTATCTTTTTATTGGAAGTTATTCTTACAAATACGCTTGGTAACATGCACTACAAATATTGACCTCCTTAAGCTTAGATGCCAACCTATCGAGTTTTGAGGAGTATCTATTTTTCTAAATTGGCTTTGGAATTGCATTTGGTTTAGTGCTTTGTATAACATGTTGTTTAGATGGGGTGCAACACAATGAAAACTAAACCCTGGTGGAATGCTTATACCTCTGAACCTTCCTAATGAACCAAATCCTAGAGCTATGGAGCATATTATTGTTTAAATATCTATATTTTAATATATTTTGAAGTGATCTCTTATGTTATCTATTATCTGAATGTCTACAAATTTGTAGCTAAAATCGAGACAATCATGTAATTGGTGCACTTGCTCATTCATGTTATTATAGGATTTAACCTTATCCCTTGCTTTATCATAAAGAAATATTGTGTAGTCAAAGGGAAATTCTTTATATGTAGAAATTTTTGTAAGTATGTATATTCTATATAAGTATGGATCCCATAAGCTTCTTGAATTTGGGCCTCTTGGTTGGTTGGTGAAACGAGAATGTTGTGATTCTTCTAGCATTGTTCAAATCCCCTAGATATGTGTTTACCTCTTGTGAGTCGGTGTGCTTGTGTAAGGAGGCTATCTATCGCAGTTGGGCCATGCACAAGTTATGCAAAAATTTGACATAACATATAACTCCCATGTGCTCGAGTAAGTGGGTTGTTTATTGCGATTGTGGCTAGGTGCAATTCCTATGATATCTCCCTATTACAACTAGTTGGTTGAAGGATGGTCATTGTAAGTGTGTGAGACATACTTGCTCCATTGTAATAAATTCTAATACTAGGAAAAAGAGTGTGCTAGCTTTGTTACGGAGAGAAATTCCTATGGCTTCGGGTACCACAACAGATAGCTTGACTCCAGGAATCAATATTTTCCAATATGCAAGAGAAATCAAATATCTAACACTAAAGGATCATACCTCGTACCTTATTCCGGACGGTTGAAGTAGATCCCTGTTGAGCTTTCCAACTTCAACTTGAATTGATGAATCACTTCCTCAACAACAAGTAAACAAGACAAGCATACTATATATTGGTGTTAGATCTACTCTAGCATATATAATCAACAATGTATAAACCTTTGAAATCATCCATGGATAAAATATTCATTCAAACATACATTATTGGACTGGAAAATATATTTCTATTCATATAAAATTAGAGATTACAATGAATACAGCCTCTGTCGGCACGTCTGCGAACCGGAGAAATTGAATCCCCCACTTGGGCCTCCACCAACTCAATCATCCATCTCTCAATAGCAAGCTCACAAGCAAAAGGAAAGCTTGGGAAGAACACCAAAGTGATCCATGGGACAAAGGGATGCAGACTCAAGCACAAGTTTCGGAAACAATGGACTATAATTTCTTTACTCTCAATTCTCTTATGCCTTCAATGTATCCAAAGGGTTCCTTATATATATTTTCAATGGGGTAATGAAAGGTCGAATCCGAGTGATCTCAAGGCATATGGAAGGCCAGGAGACAAGTGAGTCGGATCCATGTCAAGGAAAACTTCAAAAGGATTTGGATTTTGTACACATCTCGATGTATATACGTGATAAGGGGTTTAAAAGTCGTGTATAGAAATTTTCACATGTTTATAGGGATGGTTTAGGAAACATCAAAGGACAAAAAATGGTCCAAGGGGTCTAAGGAGTCTGTAGAGGGAAAGGGGAAGGCCATACAAGTGTGATTCACTTGTTGTGGTAAAATTGGCTATAACAGATGCCCCCTAATGTGTGAGTTCATAAGGGTCATACGATGGACGAAATACATGATAAGTCCATCTTAGAAGTGGAGTGATGAAGAATCCCAAATGGAAGACCAACCACCCAATCAGCATAGTACAATGATACAACTCTACACATAACTGCAAATACATATAGCAGTCCTAGATACATAAGAGTACAATGGCCATGAATAGGACTGATACAAAATATGACATGTGTGGTCATCACCATGTATAATATACATATATCAAAATTTCCATGATGAAGATATACAAAGGATCATGATCTCCATGAAAGCTGAAGATATATAACATATCAAGATCTCCATAATGGCTGGAAATGTCTGACATATACTGGAATCAAGTCACGAGAGCTGAAATCTCATGAACACTAGCATGATCAAGGAGGTAGCATATATGATATGCCACCAATCTAGAAGGTATTCTACATAAACCGCTATGAGTACAAGTCCTACTATGTGAATAGAGGTGTTGAGGTCAAACATAGTAGCCCATCGTCTGATTACCAGTCATTGATGTATACCATTAACATACGCGAGATCACCCATGATAATGATAATGGGAATCAAGGTACTAGAGTACAAACTAACAAGTGTGAATAAATGTGTTGAGGTCAAACACTTGATAGAATCCATCGATCAGGAGACATTGATGTATTCCCAAAAACTGTCAATGGCGAGAGAACCTGCCACTGATGACTGCAAGTCTCAAGGCACTAAAAAATTACTCTAGATTCCAATCCTAGAATAAATGATTTGAAGTCTATGGGATGAAATCTATTGGAAGGAGGGAATTAAGGCATCCCCCATCATCCAACATGAGGTACTCAGCAAAGCTGTATAATGTTGAAGGACTCGATCATAAGGTGCACGAACCAGTAACTGTACTAGGAATGGCCGACTCAGGTTTCAACTTCCTTCAAACAAGAGCATAATGACAAATGGTGACTGAATAAAGGCAGCATAGACTTGATATACAAAACTGGGACATCTCTGGGACATAGGAGGCATCAACAGAGGCTCCATGGGGACTGGAAGCTTAACCAGTCAGTGGAGATAAACTCATATAAATGAGTACAGCTCCTAAAGTCAAACTATAAACCCAACCAACGGATGTGATATACAGTGCTCTATTCGAAGGCCACATGACTCAACAACTTCCAAAAGATAACATCTTTCCTTGTCCGACTTTTTGTTTTTTTAATTTTTTTGGACTTTTTCAAATATTTAAAAAGCTTGAAAAAGAATAAAACTTCTTTATAGTTACAGACTAGGAGGAGATGAGTGTCATATGGGAAAACAAACTAGTTCCAAGCAGTGGAACATACCTATGCTCAATGCAAGGATCCATGTGTAGGATAGCGACACTCGAGGGAAAGTCCCCTCCCAGTAAAAATAGGGGATCAAGTTGCAAAGGATATATAAAATGGCTCTGCATGGCTAGACATGAGACAAGCTCGAGATATATGGATGAAACTCAATGTCAGGGAAGCCGGCGTAAGGCTCAATAAGGCGGGAAAAGCTCATGATAATGTAATTACAACTTGACATATACAAGGGAGTCCCAGGGAAATGGCCAGCATAAGGTTCAAGAGGAGTATGAAGCTCTTTCTCAAGGACATGGCAGGATTAAAAGGGACTCCCAGACCTAAGAGAGGACTCACAGCATGGGTTCCAAATGAAAAAGGGAGCTAACTAGGACACCCATGTATAGGAAATCTCTACCATTCACATAGTACCACTTTTAACAACAGCATGAAAGTTTCGTGATACCATGGAATGGGTTCGTACCTAAGGCTAAGATGGAATGGTCATAAGGCAATGCATAAGTGCAAGCGAATGTGATATCCTAACCTATATGTCAGTTCATACATAATACCTGTGATAGGAACGAAGGGGTCAAAACCTCGAAGAGAGTGTACAAAAACTGGACCCTACATGACAACCATACTAGTCCAAAACAACCCAAAATAGTCAATAAAGAATCCAAACTATAGGATATAGGGAGGAATGCTCATGACAACTAAACCCAAAGGAAACAACGGGGTGAATGATGGGACATAAAAATGAATGTAAGGTGTAGACCCAATGTTCACACATCTACTACCACCCCCATAAGGGTGACCATTGGTGTAAAGACCGAGCTAAGGGAATAAAAATCCTCCACAAATGGAGTAGAGGATGGAATATGACCATTCCAAAATCTATGAGCACGGTAAGGGGTTATGATGCCCCCAAGTCTGACACCACGGTCTGTACTAAGACCAAGGATAGGTGATAGGATACTAGGCATGTCAAAAATAAAAGGACCCAAACTCAATAGAGCATAAATATACTCAAGTAACCACGATCCCAAAGGCCAACTAGTGCACAAAGAGCACACTCCTAAGAAAATCCACAACCACAATACAAGCAAACCAAGGGGAGGATATGTGAGCTCCCGAATGAAGCAGGTATGTTTCACCTAGGAGAGGATAGAGACTCCCATACACAAGAAGCGGAGGTTCGTAACCAATTATTGTGGCCCTTAGCTTCAACGCATATAGTGACTATGGTGTCCAACCCCAACCTGGCCGGGAAACTTGCCGAATAACCTCTACAAAGTACCCCCTCAATAACCTAGGTAAGGCAACTAAGGTCACCTCAATATAATTAATGCTCAGGCGGACAGTCGCAGGAGGGATTGACCATATGGGCAGGGTAGCAAAGCCCAAAAATCTCTAAAGAGCCCCTAGATATGAATACAATCCTAGAAATATCTCGGGTGCTACTCAGTTATGACTAGGGGTCATCCCAATCAATAACCGCTCACACTGCCTCGTGCTTAACTCCCTTTTGAGAGGAGGATCTTGAGAAACACCAATTATACCAAGGAATTTCACACTCTCACTTGGACAGACACATACATGTTGTTGTTTAGTAGTATTGGAGAATTAACTCACAATGAGCTATTCCAAGACCCTAAAACCTAATCTTGTTGGTGCACCCTATAAAAGAAAAGAGTGTAATTCATTTTATTATGCGTTGATTTTAATTGGTTGTAGTTACTCAAAGGGAAATGATCATTCAACTAATGAAGTTATGACTCAGCAGTGAAGTAAATGTGCACACCATAACAAACAATGCTAAGTGCAATCTTTGTCAAATGAAAAATAGGGTATGCCACTACATGAGATGCATAAATATATATTCCTTTCTGAATGCCAATGCAATCCTTCCTATATGAAAGCCTAAACACAACTCTCATCCAAGCAATCCAATGCAAGTACCTCCTCAAATCCATATGCAAAAAATGCAACTACCTTGTTTTTTTCAATATAAAAGAATGAAAAATGAAATAATAGTCATCTAAAACTCTCAGTCTTTGCAGCAAGTATAAAACACAAGCCCAGTAAGACACTGAGACAAAAAGAGTAATGCACTAATGGCAAAACAAAAAGGATAAATGACTAAAACTACTTTCAAAGAAAAATCAATGAAAAAGGCAGTCTCCGGTCACAAAAGAAGCATCCGACAGATAACATCAGACCCAAGGAAGAACCAACCACACTCACAACCCACCCAACAACTTCCCCCAACATCAAACTCACCAAAAGGGAGGATGTACGCAACTGTTTAAAGAACAGTTGCATATATACGCGACTTTTGGCCAAAAAGCTGCATGTATACATGGATTTTGTCCAAAAACCTACGTGTATACGTGACTTTTGGCCAAAAATCCATGTATGTACACGACTTTTGGCCAAAAACAGCGTACATACGCAGATGTTCCTTAAACAATCACGTACATCCTCCCTTTTGGGGAGTTTGATGTTATGGGAAGTTGCTGGGTGAGTTGTGAGTGTGGTTGGGTCTTCCTTGGGTCTTATGTTGTCTGTTGGATGCTTCTTTTGTGACCGATGACCACCTTTTTCATTGATTTTTCTTTGAAAGTAGTTTTAGTCATTTTTTTTTTTTTTTTGCCATTAGTGCATTACTATTTTTGTCTCGGTGTCTTGCTGGGCTTGTGTTTTATACTTGCTGCAGAGACTGAGAGTTTTAGATGACTTTTATTGCATTTTTCATTCTTTTATATTGAAAAATACAAGGTAGTTGCAATTTTTGCATATGGATTTGAGGATTTACTTGCATTGGATTGCTTGGATGAGAGTTGTGTTTAGGATTTCATATAGGAAGGATTGCATTGGCATTCAGAAAGGAATATATATTTATGCATCTCATGTAGTGGCATACCCTATTAGTCTTGGAGAATTAACTCACAATGAACTATTCCAAAACCCTAAAACCTAATCTTGTTGGTGCACCCTATAAAAGAAAAGAGTGTAATTCTAAGCATCCATTAAAAAATTTGTATTTTAAGAAAGAAAAAAATCTAGGCAATAGGATACTCAGCAGAAATATATCATTCATTGAAAGACCCAATTTGCTAATAATTTTTCTGCTTTGTCAAATGGGTGCCTTGAAGGCCACTCATAATGTTTTTAATTAGCAACCTTTTTCTAGGAAACTCAATGCACCTTCTGGGATGTATCTTCACATGATTCTATTACAGGCTACCATTACAAATAACCAGCAGCTACTACAGGAGAATCATTCTTGATGCAGATATTACTTAAACTAGTGAAGTTTCACCACTGTTTGTTGCTATTCTAGGGTACAAAGACGAGGTTTTAAGGCTGGTTTTGACTGTTGTTACCCTAAAATGTTCTCCTTAGGACTTGGGGCTTCTTCATTGTTGTTTTGGTTTCCAAACTAGGGTAAACCTGCCTAGAATTGTTGCTCACCATCAATAGGTGGTTGTCTGTTGTTGTTCCTCAAAATTTAACTATGTTATGTGGCCAAATCGAACATGATATATGCCTCTTTAATTGTGTTATGTTCCCAAAAATGACCTTACATGTGCCTAGGCATTTGATCTAGCTTTTTTCATGAGCCCATGATTTCCAAAATGTACCCAGATCTACTCTTTCCACCACTTCTATCCTAAAAAATGTTGGTGGTATTAAATGTTGAAGATCATTGTAGTTAATGGCTTGTTAGTTTCATATTTTGGGTTTCTTTAGTTTTTAGTTTTTAGTTTTTTTTGGTTTCCCTATTACACCAGTCAAAAGATAAGAATACCAAGACAAGAATACCAAGACCAAAAATGCAATCCAAACAAATCTCAAGAATTCCTAGGAGGTTTTTAAGCATCTAAAATTGGAGAATGAAAAAATACATAGGGGGAATGTTGAGATCAAACAAAGAATGTAGAGATTTGTAACAAATCATAATAAACTTTTTGATTTGTCTCATAATATTATGAAAGATAATAAGAATATATATAGATAGGGAAGATGTTGGAATGTGAAATGGATCCAAGAAAAGCACAAAGGCCAAACAAGTAATAGGTTAGAACAACTTATAGGAGCAGTGTCTCAGGTTTGACAGAGCACAGTACATATTTTGATGATCAATGTATAGAATGGTTTCAAGAATCCATTTCATGAATGTTCCCAGATTTGGAGACAAAGCATGTTTCTGCAACAATTTTGTATTACTTTGAAGCTAAAAAGTTACTAAAAAGTAGCACAAGTTTGGATGCAAGTTACAAGTAACAAGCCCACTACAGGAAATTATGAAATTCTATAGAGTCTATCACACATAAATTTGCAAAATTGCTACAAAATATCAACTCTGAAACAAGTAACTCCCACTTATAAATATCAATCATCAAGGATAGTAACTCCTCTTTTCTTAGATTCCTCTAATATCTAAATTGGCTAGAAAAAAGGCTCTTAGGTAATCGAGCAGGGGCTTTTGTGAAGTGTGTTATTTATATTTTTAGGCATTCTGGAAAATACTATTTGGGCCAATACTAGAACCTATACTACCTTGGATTTGGCCCAAATTGAAATCCATATATTTTTAGGGAAGTTTCTATTCAGCATACTTATTTTCTGGGTTTTATGATGTTCAACACCAAACTATTTGTTGCTAAGATTTACTTCTTTTCTTCAAAGTTTATCATCAGTTTTGGTTAAAATATCTGGTATTTCATTGTCGTTGTGATTATTCATATCTTTATAGTACTCTTAAAATTGTTTAAGAATTCATATTTTTTTCAAATTTAAATTATGATAACATAATTATGGGTTGGCTCAAAACAACAACCACATATTTAACTCTGTTATGTTCCCAAAGTTTGCCTTACATGTTCCTAAGCCTTTGATCTAGGGTTTTTCATGAGCCCAGGATTTCCAAAATGTACCTAGATCTACTCTTTCCACCACTTATATCCTCAAAAAAATCCCATGTCTACTTCTCTCACTCTATCTCTACCCACAGACCTAACAATAATTCAATTTACTCACCTTTCGATGACTAGAGTATGCCAGGAATTAATGTTAATCCTTGTTTGATGGCTGGTATAAACCCAGATTGAGGTTTTATAACTCTGATTACCCACACACTTTCCCATAACAGCTCAAATTCAACCCAGAATTGGATTCAAGGCCATTTCTTGTTGTTCTCATCCATGGAACCAATCGAGAATGATTCCTGAAAAACCTAGTGACTAACCTCTATTTGTGTAGTGCATTGACATTTTTATTTTTCTAAGTTGCCTCACAACATGCCTGAATAGTGTCCATGTCTTCTCCTATGAGGTAGAATGATCGTCTAGAATGAGTCATGGAAGATTTCTTTTACACAGTTATGACATTATTATGAAAATTATTTTCATTGAAGAATGTGTAAGAGATATTCTAGTTAAGAGTAGGGTGGCCCACTAGGAGATATTCTTTGGTAT
Organism: Pseudotsuga menziesii; assembly: GCA_001517045.1. Classification (NCBI taxonomy): domain Eukaryota; kingdom Viridiplantae; phylum Streptophyta; class Pinopsida; order Pinales; family Pinaceae; genus Pseudotsuga; species Pseudotsuga menziesii. Next base: position 452,123 of record LPNX010383407.1, read on the forward strand.
GTGGAGCACAACATTTGAGGTTATTACCAGAAAGTAATTTTGTAACTGTTTTCCCCTTTTGTCAAGTTTGATTGGTGATGGTGGTTGCTCTAGTTAAGTTTTTCTTTTCATTCTTGCATGTGTGTTGTGTGAGAGTGTGCCCCAGGATTTTGAGAATCTATTGTAATCCCTTGAGGATAGAGCTTGTTATTTCAAAACTTTGTTTGTTGTCCACTACATTGATACTGCTATTGTAGATTAGATTTCTTCTAATTATATGGCTGATGTCTCTTCCCCTAACATCGCATTCATTTCATATACCTCACCTATTGATAAATTTAGGAAATATACTTGGGTCAATATGGATAAAAATGAAAATATGGATCAATTATAGTTTTCCATGGTATTTATAAGGTTATTGGAATAGTTAATTAGTGAGTTATTAGAAAAGTGCACTTGGTAGCCTTTAATGTTAATGTTTGCATATACTAAGGTATTTTCCTAAGTCATACTCTTCGTCACCTAACACAAAGACATGGGACACGTGGATAAGAGTATCTGACATGAGCATGAAAACCTCGAGAAAATTTACATGAAAAAACTTGCTATAGTGGAAATTTACTTGAACATAACCATATAATTGAAATTTGGTTGAACCTTAAGCAGACCTTTTGAAAATGGATGAAAAATGTTTGAAAGGGTAGAAAATCATTTTTTGGTGGAAAATATGCAAGTTGAATTTCCCTTGTGAAAACTTAAACCTGGAAAGTTTGAAACTTTAAAAAAAGGCTAAAAGAACAATGATGGGCACATGAAAAGCTAAGAAACAAAGACATCCAGGATATTCTGGGTTTTTCATTTGGTATGTTGGAGCTCAAATTATGATTTGTAACCCATTCTACACAATTGGCTATGCACTTGTTACATCATGCAAGTAAAACTTGTATCAAACTTTAAAATTAGGAGGAAAGGATTAGAGAAGACTAATGGCTTTTTTGGGGCTGAAGGAGTGAAAGTTGGACTAGAATGGTTATTCGAAAGGGGTGGAAAAAACACAAGAGATTTTCAAGATGGAAGAATCTCTCCAGAAAATGAGGTGTGGTATTTATTAAATGTGTTCTTATAGATGGTGACTTTTTCTTGGTTGTTATGAGAGAGCTAGGGAGTGGCTTACCACATGGAAAGTCCCGAGGGGCTAGGATGGCTTGCTAAAAACATATAATAATTATTACAGATTAGAGAAATGGTGTGGGATTAAATCCTTATGCTTGACAAGTTCAGGCTGGCCTAATCCCATATAAAAACTCATCAAATTTCTTTATGATCCATTGATGACAATACAAATGGAGATAAGGTTGAATTTAGAAATTCAGCTGAAAAAAGCAACAAATTTAGAGCATCCGAGTTGACCACAATTGACTACTGCAAATTGGAGCATCTGTATTTGACAAGTGGTGATAGTGAAAAATAACTCAGTAAGTTAATTAATTTAGAGAAATAACATATTAGAGAGAAAAGTCCTCCCACTCTCTTTGTATAGAAATTCACATATTTGGATTAAGGTGTTCACTTCTTTGGAAGGACCCACTCTCTTCTACCAAAGAAGGCATTAAGTTTCTCCATGGTAGGTTCTATATCACTTAAGATTTAAATTTATTTAAGTTTTTGTTTGCTACTAGTGGCACAAGGATTTCTTGCCTCTTGGACTAGAGATGGAACTTGAGCTTTTTTTTCTTTGTTGCCCTATTAACAACAGGTCTAATCATTTCTAGATTTTATATTGCATGTTTACCCATGGAAATTTATGGTTAAGTTATGGCTTAAGATTTTGGTCGATTCCACATACATATGAATGTATGTCATGAGACAAGTTTGTTATATATAATTATGTGCTTTATCTCATGTTTCAACATTGTTACACATGCATATGCTTGATGAATACTAGCCCTGTCCTTGAGCATTTATTATATGAATGAATAAGATCTAGCTAAGGCCAAGATCGAAAACTAATAAGATGTGCTTGTTCCTTTGATTAAATATCAAGTGATAATTATATATAAGTATTATTTTGGAAATATTATTTCAAATCCATGAGGTGGTTAGAGATGGGGCTAAGTTCTTTTGCTATTTTGCTTTTGTCTTTTGAACCACTTGCAACTAGTACCAGTTCACAAAAGTCAATTTTGAGTTAAAACCATTGGACTAAGGATGTGCTTAAGTGATGGATTGTCTAATTGAAAATAATCACATGAATTTCCATTAAGTCCTTATCAGGCTTGCGGAAGCTTCATGTAATCCCTAGAGAATCATGAGAGTAAGCCTCTTGACCAAATTGAGTGATTTTGTTATATAGTTAGTTTTTTGGTTATTTTTTTCGAGTAGATTATACATGAATCACTTCCTATTTCCTAGGAAACAAGTGAAACTACCTTGCATTGATTTCCCTCCCATAAACTAACAACCCATCCTAGATTTTTTATGTGGACTAAAGGCCATGAACTTGACATGTACACACACACACACATCCTAAATACTTATTACAATCAATTGCTTCCCAAAGTGTGCTCTACCCATTGAAGAGAAAATCACAAAGTTCCATGTAGTTGGCCTGCAAAAAAATATGTTCAGTTAAGCTAACAAAAAAGTGGGGTACTATTTTTGTCAAAGTACACCAGAATTTTAACCTAGTCCCAACCACTATAATCATTTCCTTACACAGTTGAACCTTAGTACCTATATGTTCTATAAAGGTATCTTTAGAGCCATTCTTTTTAGATGCTTTAGAGTTGTAGGGACAACTTTAGAGCCATTCTTTCTAGATGCCAACAAATCTTTGGTGTTTTTGAGCCTAAAAAAGGCATGTTATAGAGAGTGATGCATTTCTTTTTTCATGGGAGAATATATTTTTATTGAAAACTATTTCTTTTGACGATCAGTTTCAAAAATAAAATGATGAATAGACAACTTGTTCTTCATTTAGTACCATTCACTATGTCTAGTTGTCAAGCTAATGCTGGTCTTATATCCATGTATGACTATTAGATTATAAATTGCTTGATTTTAATTGAAAATTATAGAATAATCTTAAATTCCTAATTGGGATGGATTTTGGTGTAAAAATAACCTCCAAAGGGAAATGGTCCTTCCAAGTACGGTATACAATCAATGTGGTATGTTTCCACTAAAATATCCTGCTACAAGAAACCACACAAGAAGACCCCTTTTAGGGTTGCTGCTACAGGAAACCACTTCATAAGCTGCTTAGAATGTGCACAAACTTGGAAATAATTCCCTTTTACTATTTTTTTATGCACATGGTCACTCAGATCTTTAAATTATGTTTCTTACTACTGTTAGAAGGTTAGAAAGAAGGCTATATGTTACATTTTTTAGAGGTACAATGATTGCTGTTCATTTATGGTTATCAATATGATAGTTCTGCTTAGAATTATCCCAGATATGTTTTGGTAAAGGTTGGATGAATTCCCTCATTGTTTTCTTCCATTTATCCAAGAAAATTGATTCATGCATTTGATTTCCAAATTCCAATAGTAATTGTGGCCTCTATTGATAAGACTCTGCATCTCTTGTGACCTATGCCTCAACTACAGAATGGTTTAAGGGAAGTAAGAGAGAAAAAGAAAAGGAGTGTTATAAGATTGAAATTTGAGAGATGAGAATATTTTATGATATGATCTTACAAGCTATGAAATGCAAGTGCAACAATTTCTTGGAGAAAATATTGCAGATTTTTATCCTTTTCTAAGAATGGGCTTTTGAACATGGAGGCATTTTATAGCATTTTGTTGACATTATTAAGAGAAATTAACAAGGTTTGTAGGCCAGATATACTTGGGAGAGATTACAAGAGAGGATGAAAAGTGGAGGATAGAGCATATTTTCAATCTTTTCTAAGAAAAAAAATTCAAGGATGCTTTTTATACCATTTTGTAGACATTTCTGAGAGAAATTAACAAGGTCTAGAGGACAAATGTCAGATATACTTTGTAGAGATTGCAACAGAATTTTCCAATGTTTAATGAGAGATTTAACAGCTTTAAATACTTTTTCAGAGAATAGCAGGTTTTTCAGACAACATTTCGAAACATTAAAATGGTCAGTAGAGAGTATTTGTGATTTTCTGATTTCAGTTCTCCCAACAACAGACCTAATATTTGAAACACCAAGATCAAGACACAAGATCTTAGTTTCCTCCTATTTTTTTTTTCCTTGATTTATCACATTCTGTGGAACATGGATTGATCTTGATTTCTTCACCTCAAAAAAACAGAACCAGGTTGAAATAGTATCTCCGACTTTGGAAATATGTTATCATGAGAGGAAATATTGTGGATAAACCAATAAATTGCGTCAGGAATAATGCACAATAAAAACAATGGCTCAGACACCAAAATCAAAGCCCATCTGTGGTACTACTAATATTAGAGATAAAGTATGCCACCACCCCATGAAAGAAAAAAAGATCATGGTAAAAAATATGCAATTGTAGTAGACTTCCTAGCTTCAAAGACCAAGCCCTTTTCGATTTGCAAGGAAGCTACAAGATTCTCATGAAATCCTCTCAAGAACAAGGAAGATATTGACAGTTATAAAAGGATAAGTTTGGATTTTCTAAAAAGTCTTTCATATTTTAAATTCAGGATTGGTTGAAAGTTGATACACTTGTGGCTCGTTACATGCATGCACATGGGCTCCTTTTTAATTTGTTCCAATCCCCTTATTGGAAAAGTAAGGTTTTGGCACCAATGAAAGAAAAAAAATTATATAAATGTTAATGTTATCACTCCAGGAAACTCCTCTAGGTTGTAGCTCGAGGATTCCTGGTAACTTAAATCTTTTTAGGGTTTTCTAATATGGATCAAGTCAGGTGACCTATATGACCTTCCACTCTCAAGACATGCATGAAACTAAATCAGGTACACGGCTTTTGGCTACCACTGTTCATAGGTTGACAATAAGGTGCAGGGATGGAGAACTCATCAGGCTAGCAGATTTACACACAAAATAGATGCATATAAATGGCTAAATCATGATAAGGATGGTACTTATAATTCAAATCACATCAATATTCCAATAGGGTGACAGCTATCAGTCATTAATTAACTTGAATTTAACCTGAATACACATTCAAGCATAAGCACAGAAAAGACAGAAATGGAAGAGGAACAAATGATAACAAAAGAGCTTATATTAAATCACGAGCAAAATGAGAAGCTGACAATAGTATGGTCTACAAGTCCCCAAAGTCGAACTATTTCCATAAAATAATTCTTAGGCTTTATAGCCTTTACAAAATATACAGATCCTGAAAACTTGGATCTATTTTTAGAAAAAATAAACAAATTAATAATTTTTTTGCAAATTAGGTTTAAAAACCCTAATTAACTACTTGTCTAACTAACTCAAGAATTAGTTCACTGTATGAACCTTCAAATAACTGAGGTAACTATTGGAAATCACTACTACTGGCCCTCTGTTGGTTAAGATGATGTTTTATTTTGACAGCTAGGTGTTGGTGACCTTTTCCACTGTTATGTCATAGTACAACTGAAACAGACCTTTCTTGATGCTTTCTTCTGTGTCTTTCATCTTCAGACTTTGCCCCTGAGCCATCTATATTCGCCCAAAACTGGTCCTGCGAGCCAAAATTTAATTTTAAGCCTCTGTCTACTTTCGATGGTTAAGTCACTAGACTATTGGAACCGTAAGCTACCGAAAGCGGTGCTTTCGATGGCTAATGAACTACCCCAGCGTCCGCCTAAGCCACTGAAATCCCTGTTTTCCAAAAATTATTAGGTTTCTTCCAAAAATGTTCCTTTAAGTATGTCTGCTTAGCTTTCTTCTTCATCAATCTCTCTTCTAGGAGGGTTAATAACAACCTGGCTAGTTTCTGCAGGCTGAAGGCTAACCGCAGCTTTAGCTAGGGTTTCCAACGTGGGGTGGTTGCTAGGGTTTGCCTTGTCCTCCTTTAGCTGCAATCTTTAGAGCCTAATCATCCTGTACAATCTAGTATTGTCTTTTAGGTACCTTGTATTCAGTCTCTTTAGGAAAATATATCTTTCTCTCTGCTCTAGGTAAGACTTATGTAGCAGCTTGTTCCTGCTAGTCAATGCAGCATTATTTTTCTTTATTTCCCTTTCCAAAATCTCCATCTCATAAATTTGCCTCAGTAATTGATAGTATCTTTTGAGTTTTGGGCTTCCTGGAGGAATCCTTCTCTGCTGGTTCCTCTTGCTCCTTTGGTGTGGGGGATGGTGGTTCTTCAGTCACTGCTACAATCTACAGAGCTAGGTCTGCACCTTCCTCTTGCTCCTCTTCAGAATCTGAGTAGGATAGATTCAAAATATTCTCATTGTGTGTTTCAACTTCCTGGCCCTTCTCACTGAAGTCCAAGTTCGTTTTTACCTTTTTGGCCTTGGAAGAGGAGGGAGGTTGTTCTACTACTTCTAGGGATATATCCCTCCTCTTTCTTCTCCCACTCATTCATGTGCTGGAATTTTTGGCAGGAGACTTCTCCTTCTCTTCTGGCTAAAGGCCTGTCTCAAATCCATTCTAAAACCAGAAATAAGGCCGTGCCATATTCCTTGTTTTCAGCAACTCTTGGATCAACAGTTGGATAAAGCCATGGTGAAATAGTTTCCCAGCAATCTTGGTTGGATGGGATTTCACTTGGTGTGCCATATTTTCCAAACTTTTGTGTTAGTAAAAGGGAAAATTTAGTGGGCTTTTACCTGTGAAGTGGTTCATTAACTTGAAATGGTAGTTCATGTCTCTGTTATATCTTCCTTCACATGTTAGGTAGACCACAATGTCCTTCAGCATTTGTTGCCACCTCTCTTCCAACCAGGATGATGGCACACTCTTCTTCCACACCACTTCTCTATGCTAAGGCTTTAGGTAAGAAATGAACTCTACATCTTTTGGTATGGTGGTTTTGAACCATTTCTCCTATGCCAGGGAGTTCAATCACTTCAGTGATTAGGGTTTCATCTATGTGAAATTCCTCTTTGCCTATGAATGCCTTTGAACCATCAAATGAGAGGGAAAATGCCTCAGCCACTTGCTGATGGGAACCTTGTATATTTTCAAAAAACCTGTAGCAGCCAGCATCTTGGAAGAGTTTACAGACCACTGGATGTGCTTCCAAATAGTTGATATCTCCCAACTCCTGCCTGAGATCAGGTCATCCCTTCTTCATCTTGATGAATGCCACTCTTGGGTACCTGCAAAAATAATTCTAAGCTCTGTATGACAGTGTGTTAGCAGGATGCTTTCTCAGAGATGGTTTTCCTAGTTGAGAGGAATGCTAAGATCGAAAGTGAATTATGTTGGAGTCTTTGGCACTGATTATGAGGGTCTTTTCTATCATGATGGATGTTGAGGTCATAAGGTGATGGAAGAAATTGATCTTCTCAATTTCTTTTTCCTAGGTTAAACCATTAACTACCGAAACATAGCCTTTCAGTGGCTAATGAGCTATTAAAATCCTCACCTAAGCCACTGAAAGCTATAACTTCCAAATTTTTCAACCATATAAAAAAAAAGACCTTCAATTTGTTAGTCATCCTCAAATCTTTCATCACATAAATCAAATTCTTCATACTGTCAAAATAAATTTATTTTGGGAGATAACAAACACCCTGGATATGAGAAAAACCTTGCCACTTTATTGGATGAAGATGAGGAAAACAATGAGCATTCATTAGAATTAGTTCAGGCTTCATGGCATATTTCCTGGATTTCCATTATTTATGGTAGACTAGACGCAAGAAACAAAACATTGATTAACATGATTATAATGTGCTAAGGTGTATTATCTCCATAAGTCTAATACACTATTAACCATAATCTATTATTTTCACACATAAGCACCTTGCCTTGGTTATGCGTTTGGTGGATAAACAACATGGAGTATGTTATTAATGCAAAAGAGAAGGAGAGAGAGAACAATAATGAAGGATATTATTAATGCAAAAACCAAGACCCAGAAGAAATATTTTATAAAGAAATCAAAGAAAGAGTTATAAAAAGAAGGAAGAAGATGAAAAACCCATTACATCATTTGGCTTTATAAAAACATTTGCTCCCCATGCTCCCCGGATATGGGTAAGCCCCCTACAGAAATGGAATGCCAATGGTAGTTGGGTTTGACATCCCCAAGCACCATAGGTTCTGGAGTTACCCCAATGCTCCAGAGACATCCTTAAACTAGTTTGAACACACTAAGGAGGTCATAAACAGAAAGCTTTCAGAGGTAGAAAAGTGTGGACAACGGGTATTTTTGCTATATTCCAAGTGTGATTGAGATCCAGAGAGAATTCGTTAAGTGAAAAATTGACTTTTGCTCTTTTCTCATTTCCTTAATTGGGAGATTTAAATAGCTGTTAGATTTGAACTTAGGCCCTCCTAACACCAAATTTTTCCATGTAAAATCAAGTGTTAAAATCCAACACACTTTTCAGTGCTTCTTTCTAATTCCAATGTTCAAGATCAAACCATGTTCTTTTTCTAGCGTATATCAGAGTTCATACCAAAGGATACCATCGTCAGTGGTTCAATTCAGGGATCATTCCAATGGGTGAAGGATACAAAAAACAAAATCATATTTTCAAGATTTGTTTTCTTGAAAATTTCTATTTTTAGAAATTCAACCTTTCTTGGAATCTGATCACATATTTGGATGCCATTTATGGAGATGAGCTTATAATTTGGTTTGGAGCCAATGGAAGAGAGTCAAAATTTTGGTCAAAGTTGCTCAAAATTAGGATTTCTGCACTTTTAAAAAATATTACACTGTTAAAAACTATTCACCAATTAGAGAATGGGGAGCACATTTGGTGGTGATTTAACTATGAAGAATTAGGTCAAAATTAGGGTTTATGCATTTATATATTTGGCCATTATTTGGGTACCTTTTGTGGTGAACAACATTGGGGTTTCAAATCTCAAGCCATTCCCAGAAATAAAAAAAAATAGGCCAAAATTATGGCTTTTGTCTGTTTTAGAAGCAACAGTGACCCCATGATTTCCTACGTGATATTTTCATGCTGATAATTTGACCTAGTAATTTTCACCTTCTTGATGACTAGTTTCATAGTTGTTCAAATGAATAGCAAGCGCCAGTTGAGAGATTGTTTAGAGAACAAGTTACTTGCCGCCCATGTTGATGACATCTGGCCAATTCTGGGACATTACAGGTTAAGGTCGAATTGCCTTGTAGTTCAAGTTTCTTTCAATTTGAATACTTGGACCCATAGCAAGCTTTTCCCAAGTTGAATTTCAAACCAAGCAACAACAATTCTACGAGGGTGTGTCACTAGAATAGGTCTTTTTCCTTCTATTTTTGTCTGCACATAGTCTATTATCAGTGCTATGAGTGTGCCCCACCTAAGGATTCTTTCAATTGAAGATGACTTGCACTATAGTTCTCTTTAGTTTGAATTCATACAAATGTTATTTTTGGAGTAACTTGGATTTGAAGCAAAATCTATTCAGGGAAACCAATTGGCAATGATCTCATCTAGAAGAGGCATGCATTTTTCTATTCTCAACCTTGGGGTGAACCCTAATTCAACCTCATCCACATATAAGACTAATCTTGCTCTATTCTAGAGTTACATGCACATCAATCCAAGTTCTATTTTAAAATATTGACTTCCACTCCCAACCATCATGATAGTCTTTGAGACATTGGAATATAAATTCTTGATGGGATGTGAAATTTTATTTTCATGAGGTCCAATGAGGTTTAAACCCCTCTCAAAAATCCTATAACTACTAATGATAATCTAAGAAACAGGATACGTCCTAGACCCCCCATGTATTCCATTTCAGATACATGCACACACATACTATGGGAGTCCCACATCTCTGACATGCATGGAATGTTCCTTGTGCCAAACACAACCTACATGTCAAACACACAGAACCTGTGTCCCCCAGCATGTATGACACATGGGGCACTAAGACAATGCAGTAAAAAAATTGTGGTTTCACATGTGTTTTAAAGATGCATTTGAGTTGGTATAAAGATGCGTTTGAGTCATCATATCTTTCAACATTTGATGTAGTTATGTTTTCTAAATATTCAAAAAGGTTACATCCTTATGTCAATATTGTATTCCTGTAATTTTTTAAAACTATATATATATATTATTTAAATAACCTACTTTGTGTCAAGAAATATGGCTCGAACTAGAACTTCTGCAACTTACTCGGTGTAAATGTGCCAAAAGTGGTCCAAGATATTTTGAAAAAAAGTTATATATTGTAATTTTATTTAGGAAAAAGTGAATCGTCTTATATTTAGTTGTTGAATCAAATAAAATGTATTTTATACAGTAATAACTTGGACTAAGATTAATCTCAACAATGCATCTCATGAGAGATTAGAGATTTGGTATATTAGGGTTAATCTCAACCTTAATATATTGAATCAAAGAAAATCTTAGAGATTTGGTATATTGAATCAAAGAAAATATTGTCTAGGTGTAGAAGTGCAGCCCTATTATTGGTTATTTGTATTATATAGTATATACTATAGACACCTTCTAGAACATTTTAATGTTAGGTTGTAAAGTGAATTTTAAAATTTCATCTTGTGAAACTCATAGAGCTTATTGAGCTATGCAGAATACATATAAGATCCATTCTTTGAGTTTTATGTTCCTACAAAACTAAAACTCGTAGAGGTTACTTTCACTTCACATTTCTAATGATGAGCATTTGTTTGAGTTGAGATGCTTTCACGAAGCTCAAATTGTATAAGTTCACCTTTCCATGACATTTTGTCAATCATAGGTCTACTAGATTTCTTGAGGGTTTCCTTTTGTATAGTTGCTCCTATGATCACTATTCACTCAACAGTACTTTTTTTGTTTTCCTTTTTAGAGAGGGTAAATTATACAATGTATTCTAACAATTTTTACTTGGGGAACAAGGTCTACCACCAGTGTCCTTGTACATTTGGAACATTGTTAGAGAAAAGGAAGGTCTTGGGCTGACTAGTATTCATGCATAAAGGATTGCATTGGATTTGAAGTGGATTGTTATGGCCCTCACATGATTATGGATTTAAGGGTCATTTGGGATTTGTGATGTTGTTGTAGGGTTAGTTTTCTTCAAAATAAATGGTTTAACATATCGAAAAAGAATTTGGAAAACTGAAGAACTTAATTAGGAATTTCAAGGAATAATAAGACCATTCTTATCCATTTTATCATTAATATTCAAACTAGTTAATATTCAGACTAGAATAAGATTGACTAATTGTTGGCAAGGGGTTGGAGATAAGTGAGTTGCGCAGCATCTAGGATGTTGCACATACTCATGCGACGTTGCGCAATAGGTGGAAAATAGTCCACTTTCTATATTTTCATGTCACTTTTTGTACTCATTGACCATTTCTTTGGAATATTGGTCCTTAGTGGTTAAGTTTGTTCGAAGTTAGTTAGAATTGTTGAATGTAAGGGCACAAGCCTATAAATAGAAGAATTATGCATGTAAGAGATACACTGGTTGGATAGCAAGATTTGTGATTTGTAATGCGGATTTAATATAATGTGATGTGGGTTGATCTGAGCTTCTGTTGCCTCTTTTCTTTTCTTGTTTTACACTGCTACGATTCTGATGCTGAATGATGAATAGATCTTCATATGAATGAATGATGCGATGATTTTTGGCTTATGAATACTACCATATTTTAGATCTGTTTTCCGCACTGGTAGATCTGCTAAAATGGTGAATGAATAATTCGACATGATGAATGGTTCTATTTCTGAGCAAGCAAGTAGATTAGATTTGGAAATTAAACTAATGAACAGATGATGCCCAAACCCTCCTCTTTATTGTAGAAACTTGGTTCCAACAGCTCTCACTTGAACATCTCGGGTGAGAACTCATTCACTCTGCGGGTGTTACTAGACAGGGTAAAACCTGTCTAGGCCGATGCTTAGGGAGATTGCGGCATGTTGAGCGTCGACAGAGTGGAATCCCTATCAACAGGGTTTTGTTAGTCAGGATCACGCCAACAAATGGTTTCATTGTCAGGACCTCGTTGCGACTGAGAGGAGGGCATGTGGCACTCGAAAAACGGTTACCCAACAATGGATGTGGCATCCGACACAACCAAAACTTCAATATTGGTTTGATTAGAAGCTGAGAGAATTTACTGAAGAAGAAAATCAGAACCCTGGGCTGACAACATACAAGTGGTTAGCAATATATATTCACGATGGTCCACACGAATATTTCTTCGGTGATTTTCCTATAATATTTTATGAGTGGCTGGCGAGATTCACATGCAAGAAGACAAACTTTCAAGGAGGAGACCTGACGGCATGGACCCCTAAACTAATCCATGAGTTGTAGGAAACTGATAACAGAGCGTTGCACGCCATCGAGGTCTAGTTGGATAGTATCCTAGAGGGATATATCACCAAGTTCATTGTTGACACCAATAAATCTTACAGTGAAGCAGAGAGGGAATTCTTCAATGGACCCAAAGGTAGGTTCTTACTGTCGCTTCAGTTGTCGATTAAAATGCTAGTCTACGAAAAGGGTATACTGAAGATGCACCTATAATAGTAGCACCCCGGTGTGTGGAGGTTGTGGATACCATGACCAAGGGGGGGGACAAATGAGAAGGTAAGGGGTAGATCGATGAAAGTTTCGATGAGATTGTGAGGGAAGCCGAGGAAGGAAGTGGTTGTACAAGGGGAGGAGCAAGGTTCCAACTAGAGAAGAGGCAGAGGATAGGGGAAGGTCTTGGTGTGATAAAAACACAAGACCGCAAAGGACAACCACACAGGATGAATCGACCCTACAGCGACGATGAGGATAACCAAGCCCAGGCTGTGGCTAGAATGAAAATAAGATCAAACCCGAGAAACAATGTACACATGCCTCCACGCACTACTCCAAACTCAAGAAAAACTCCAAGTCCCACGTCGAATTGTCCGACGTGCTAGAAACTGTCTAGTAGTAGATCAACATCTGTAGGAAGGAGTCCCAGGATGCTGGGCGATGAGATGAAGCTGCCCTTGTTCCATGGAAACAGGACTGATGATTTCGAGTAGTACTGGTTTTTGTGTGAAGAAGCATGGACTATTAGACATGCCACTAATGATGATGTAAAGAAAGGACAGCTAGCGACTACTCTAAGGGGTCACGTGCTCGATTGGTTTATGAAGTTTATCCAAGTTCCTAAGGGGACTCCGACAAAGACACTGGATGAGATTCAGATGGGACTAATCAGAGAATTTAGAAAACTGAAGTCAAAAGCACAATACATTACAGAACTAAAGGAAACTAAGCAATTTCCTAATGACACCATTTGGGACTTCGATCAGAGGTTCAAAACATTGATGTCTAGAGTCAGTTTTTCTATGAAAGATGTCCAACATAAAGAATGGTTTATCAACGCATTGGTTTCTCATATCTGATAACCACTGATGCGGGAAAAGATAGCGACACAGAGCGAATCCCTGGAGATTGTGATGAAGCTCGAGGCTTCACCTATTGGGGAGAGTGCAATTGGGATGAATTAAATTCAAGCACAGCTAGCAAACCTCACACTCTAGCTGTAGGATATCAAGAAAGGTAAGGAGGAATGTGCAAATATTTGGTGTACTTGGTGTCATGTAGATGGCCACACCAAATATACGTGCCTTGACTTTAGAAACTACTTGTTATCTGGAGCTCCAAACCCGTTGAGTAGAAGTGGTATACCTTGGTGCCACATCTGCCAATTCTATGGACATCGACATGAGGAATGTAGCTATATGAAGAATATGGTGTCAAAGACTTCCAATTTATACTATTCATTCTCAGTTGGGCATGAGGATAAAGATTGTCAGGCATATGGTCTACTTTAGGAAAGAACTTACGACTCATATTTCATGAAGGGAGAAGGCCACTGCATAGTCCAGCAACCACAGATGCAGCCTCAGATGGTCAGTTCTTAACCAAAACCATAGTACACACCTCCATTGCCGATGTAGGTTTTCCCACTGCAGTCATAGCCACAGTTCACACCACAGCCATAGTTCGCACTGCAGAATCCATACAATCAAACACCGATGGCCTAGGTGTAGCCACAATATGTTCAAACAACGCATTTTGTTCAGTAAAAACCAAATTCCCTGTCGTAGCAAGTAGTTCAGCCATAGTACCCACAGCAAGGGGGATTCCGTGGAGGATTCCGAGGCCGAGGAGGAGGTTTTGGATGCGGAGGGTGATGAGGTTGCGCATCCATCCAATGTTATAATTGTGGAGTATTCAGGAATTATTAGAGATACTGACCACACTTGCAGTGCTCATGCACATACTGTGCAGCAATTTATCATACCATGGAGAACTGCCCGCAGTTAATCACGAGATGGAAGACAGGAAACGTTCCACAATTACAAAATCAAGTCTAGCTGCAGACTCAGAGTCACTTATAGAGCCATGCCCATAATCAAATTCCACTCTAGAATCAGGCCGTGAATTAGCCAATAAACCCACCAATGAACCAGAATCCACCATTGGCTCAGACTCTGTCGATGAACTAGACTCAAGGTCCAACAATAGTGACAATTTCAATAGAGCACAGGATGTCGACATCGCCATTGTCATTCGCGGAGGTGAAACGACGGGAGATGATGAACCCCAATCACAAGTTAGATTAACTAGGAAGAATAAAGCGACGTTTGATATTACGACTGAAAAAGAGACCTTTTTGAAACTCGGGATGTGATCAGATGAAATCCTGGTAATTTTCTCGTCTATGAAATGCCATCCACTTTTGATTCATCCTTAGAAGTAGGACCATCGCAGTAGCATGGTACCTTGGCATAGTTCCTTGAGAAATGCTTAGCACTGGCATGAGATCCCATGGCTCTTGTTGAGATCGAGAGGTTTTTGTAACGTCCAGGCAAGGAGCTGAAATACTTCATAGTGAACTCATTGCAGAAGAAAAGGACAGGTCAAGAGATGAGTATGAATATCTAGATAGGTCACTATGAGGTGGACTCAGTCATCCTGGACCTAGGATCAGATGTGAACATCCTGACTAGGTAGACCTAGGAAAAAATGGGGAGCCCAATGATGGGTTGGTTCCCTGTGCAGCTGCGATTAGAGAACCAAGCGAAGGTGCAATCCATTGGATGAGTAACGAACTTGGTCATAGATGTTGAAGGTATGAGAACACATGCTGACTTTGATGTGATTGAATTTTTTAATGGGGAAGGATCCTATCTCGCGTTATTGGGGATTGGATGGGATAATGACGGTACAACCATGATTAATTTTAAGAAGAGCATGATGACATTCGAGAACCAGGACATTCGAGTCATTGCACCCATGGATCCGAGTGAGGGCCACAGATACATTGAACCTGTGAAGGCTAAAGTTGTTAAGGGGTGGGATCATGTATACAACATCTATGAAGACTATATCCACCCGACTTTCAAGGGGGAACTTGGTTGGCACAGCACTAGCTCCGCATCCTCTAACTCTGATGATGCACTCGAAAATTGGTGAAATCACATGCATGAGGTATCCTTTAGAAAGTGTGTTCTGATTACATAGTATTTGCACCTTGTTACAACTGAAATTATTGAATTTCCAGTATATGAAGGGTTACCAGAGTTGTCTGCGTTCTTAACAGTATTTGAAGAAAGCGTCTTAGAGCCATAATGACTATTAGCACTAGAGGAAGCACTGAAGGCTACACCTTCCTATTGGTGGGAAGGTCAAAAGAAAATGATTATCGGATGGACATAGTGTCGCAGGCTGATGAGCAGTTCGATTTGGTACCACAGAGGTGTACCACATTGGGAGGTATGACAGGTAGAGTGACCCTAAAAACCATTTGGTGGAGTGTCAAACACTATGGGAAACATGACCGAAGGATGAATGGGTCCATGCCTTTATTCATACTCTGGATGAAATACTGAGATCCTGGTACATGTCTGACAAGCTGCGTAGAGAAATAACTACCTGGGAGGAGTTGATAGTTTGTTTCACCCACACTTTTAGTTTTGCAGATGCCAATACGGATGTCCATAATTCACTTTAGATCATTCAAGATGTCATCTTGAAAGTTGTGCCAGTCGCATATCCTATGGATCCAGATGCGCATTGCCATATGCGATCGATGATGGAATGATATAACATATCTGACAAGCCAGAGGATGATGATGAGTTGCAGAATATAAACATTCTGGATACTGAAGGAAGTCACGATGTTGCAGCACCTGATGTATCGACCGATCCCATGAATCAGCCACTAAATATTAATAAAGTTAACATTGGGATGAAAGAGAATCTGAAATTTGCAAGTGTTGGGTGGACTACCGAGATGAGGAGACCATGGCCAAGATCACCAATATTTTGCATGAGTTTCGATATTTGTTTCGAACCACATTCTCAGAGATGAAAGGGATATTGGGTGACCTAGGAGAAATGAAAATATCATCAAAAATTGATGCAAAACCGGTGCGACATAGGCCATATCGCTTGAATCCGTGATATAAATAAAGGGTAAAGACAAAACTCAACCAGATGCTAGATGTCAGTATTATTGAGCCTATTGAAGAATCAGAATGGATAAGTCCTATGGTGGTCCAAGACAAGAATATTGGTGAAGTCTGGATCTCTGTCGACCTCAGAAAACTGAACGATGCTTGCATGCACAATCCATTCCAGACACCATTCACAGATGAAGTCCTTGAAGTAGTAGGTGTCCAGGAGATGTACTCGTTCACAGATGGCTTTTATGCGTACCACTAGATCAGAATTGCAAAAGAATATCGCCATAAGACAATGTTTGTTACAGAATGGGGCTACTACTAATATACTGTGATGCCATTTGGATTGAAGAATGCACCTTGCATATTTCTCAGGTGGTTTTCGCGGCATTCAAATACTTCATCCAGAAGTTCTTGCAGGTATATATGGATGACTAGATTGTGTATGGTCTAATGAAGGATCACTTGGCCAATCTTCGACTGATGTTGGAATAGTGTCAACAACATTAGATCGCACTGAACTCTAAGAAGTGAACCTTTTGTGTGCTGTTTGGAATATTGTTAGGTCACATCATGTGCAAACAAGGACTGTTGGTTGACCCCATAAAGATTGCACTCATTCTGAGCTTGTTGCCACCGACCAATGTCAAGATGCTCCAGGCCACACTCGGACACACTCGGTACTATCACAAATTCATTAGAGGATATTTCACAATCACTGCCCCTATGGAGAGATTGTTGAATAAGGATGTTGTGTTCCTATGGAATTCCAAATGCCAAAGTAGTTTTGACATGATGAAGGCCAAGATGGCTTCAGCGCTAATACTTGTATTTCCTGATTGGAATAAGGAGTTCCACATTCATGTCGATGCATCTTTTGTTGAACTAGGAGTAGTGCTCACGTAGCTAGGAGATGGTGATTTGGATCACCCTATTGCTTTTTCGAGTCGAAAGGTATCATTTGCATAAAAATTATACGACCACAGAGCGCGAAGGGATAGTGATGGTTTATGCACTGCAGAAATTCAGGAATTATCTTCTAGGAGGTCACTTCAAGATGTTTACTAACCATTAAGCTTTGAAGTATCTTGTCAATAATCTTTTGTTGGGGGGGGGAAGAGATGTAGATGGATACTCCTTTTTCAGGAATTTTATTTTGAGATCATCGTAAAGTCGGGCTTCCTGAATGTTGGCCCCGATCATTTGTCCAGGATTGAGATGGGTGAGGAACCTACTAACATTGAAGATGGACTATCGGATGTGTAATTGTTTTGAGTTGACATGGAAGATGACCATTATGCACCAATAATTTAGTTCTTAGGAATGGGAGTCACACCAGAAGAACTTTCCACAAGTCAAAAGAAGCAGTTGGTAGTTAAAGATTATGATTTTTAGTTGATTGTTGGACACTTGTATAAGATGGGACCTAATGAGATATTGCGACGTTGTGTCCTACCACATGAACAAGAGCATATTCTGGAAGAAGCGCATGCTGGAATAGATGGAGGACAATATGGAGTACTGGATACTACACGGAAGATGCTTCATGTAGGGCTTTGGTGACCCACTCTTCATAATGATGCAACAGGTTATGTGAGGAGCTGTGATGTCTATTAACGCATTGGAAAACCATCGCGGCGGGATGATATGCCAGTTGTACCCCAAGTAAATTTGAAACCTTTTGATAAATGGGTATTAGACTTTGTGGGTCCAATCAACCCACCTGGGAAAAGAACTGGTGTGCGCTACATAATCATTGTGACAGACTATCTGACGAGATGGGAAGAGGCTGCACCAATTGTGGACTATACTATTGTGACGGCAGCCAGATTTCTATTTGAGAATATTGTGATGTAGTTTGGGTGCCCGATAATATTGATGAGTGATCAGGGTAGGCATTTTATCAACCACACAATAAGAGCACTAACAAAGGAATTGCAAGTTTAGTGATAAGAAAGGTACACCATACCATCCGCGAGAGAATGGAATGGTAGAGGCATTCAACAAAATATTGGAGCACGCCCTTACCAAGGTATGTAACACTAATCGAGATGACTAGGATCTAAATATTCCTACATTAATATGGGCCTATCGCACCGCATGCAAGAGATTTATGGGGAAAACACCATTCAAACTGGTCTATGGGAAAGAGGCAGTGATTCCTATGGAATACATCATTCTTAGTCTACGCATTACCACTGCGACTAAAATGGATGTGTTAGAATAATCAACCCATAGTTTACCCATTTAGACATTAATTTAATTATTTCTGTCTTATTAGCCTAGTTCATGTGTTCCACCTTGTGCAAGTTGTCTAGTACCTATCCATAGTGGTCAAACTTGCCTTATTTGACTCATGTAGTGCATGGGAAAGCCCAAGGAATAAAATCTACTTTATTCCTGGCCTCCTAGGTGCCCTTCTTCTTCTTCTTCTTTATTTCCTGCTTTTTCAGTGTTTTAAGGCAAAAGGAAAAGCTAGACTAGGTGAGGTTGACTAGTTTTTTGTCCTACACATCCTCCTCTCTTTTCTCCATGAAAAACCATGTATGAGCTGCCATTCCACCACTCTTTAGCTTGCCTAATCCTTTTTTCCAATTCGTAAGCTCCATGACAGATTTGGGATGAGCTTTTTACACCTATGGGGGATTTGCTTATTTTTGGTAAGCCTGCTTTATGCTAGATTCGAATTGCTCCTCATGCATTCGAATCCCTGATGTATGTTATTTATTTAGCAACCTATGTTATTACAGGGTTGGCTATTGTACACTGATTTAATACAGTTTAGTGTTCAGCTCCAATTTTCAGTCTCTTTGTGAGTGATTTTGCATGATCAATTGTTAATTGTTGTGAGTAAAATTAATCTATCACCTGGTTAAATTTCCACATGGTATCAGAGCCATTGTAGGTTGTTTCTCTCCTTCAAAAATTGTTTTGCAGGTTCGACATCAGTGACTGGGAGCCTTCTACTGACAGCCGGGACAAATTTTCTAAGCTATGGATCAATCACAGAAAACTATCTTGACTCCTTTCAATTTCTTTGTATGGAAAGCAGAGATGGAGATACTGTTGAGAGTGAAAGGCCTCTACAGGGTGACTATGGCAACAGAAGCAGAGCCCAATGCAGCTGTAGAGAAGATAAAATGGCACAACAGGAGGGATGAGGCTTATGGCCTCCTGTGTCTGAGTATTTCCAGAGACCTCCTTTTCCATCTTGATGGATTGACATCACTGAATGAAGTATGGGAGAAGCTTGCTGATATTTTTGGAAAGACAGATGAGATGAGGGGACATCAAATCGAAAATGAGCTGATTTCTCTGAGTCCAACGAGCTTTGAATCCCTGGAGCTATATTTCTCTAAGTTCAAAGCACTAGTTTTGCAGCTGAAACAGTGTGGTATTGAAAAGAAATATGATCAGGTCATACTGGCCATCCTCTCAAAGCTGGGCTTTGATTATTCAGTGTTTTTTTCGACCTTCTATGCCACAAAACTTATAGCTCGAACCTGGAAGATGCCTAGCCTTGTAGATTTCATGGAATCTCTCACACAAGAACAGGATAAGCTGGTGATGATGGGCACCATCAAACCATCCAAAGATCAAGCTTTGATTGCTGGAGATTCGAAGGTGGATTCAAAAGGCAAAAAGAAAGCTAAAAATCCACCTGAGCAAAAGAGAGACAAGAAATAGTCTCCGGAGGATCTACAAGGTCCCAAGAAGAATTACCAGAAGAAGAAGAACAAAGGTGAAATGAACAAGTGCGCATACTGCAATAAGGGAAATCACTCTGAAAGCTCTTGTATGAAAAAGTAGATAGACATGCTGACCCAAATCCTGGAGAAGAATGGTATCTCCCTTCTAGAAAGCTCAATGAAGAGAGGAGGATCAAGTTCGGATGACAAAGAGAGAGTTCATGCTCTAGTTGTTGGCACATCAAGCTCACCCAGTTTTATCATTGATTCTGGAGCTTCAAGACACATGGTTTCGACTAAGGAGGCCTTCTCCTCACTGGACATGTCGAAAGGACCATCTATTGTACTGGGAGATGACTCTCTCACTGAAAGCAAAGGCAAAGGAAGGATAGATCTTGATCATGGTCAGTTCAGCAATGTGTTGTATGTGCCTGGTCTCACCTCCAACCTCCTGTTAGTGTACCAGATGACCCACACTGGGTCTCCTAAGAAGGTCATATTCTCCCCTAATGAAGTTGAGATCACAGAGATTTCAAATGGTAGAGTCATTGCAAAAGGAGTTGCAAATCATGCTCAAAAGGTATACATGTTCTCACACTTCCTACCTTACTCAAACCCCTCTGCTCTTCTAATTCATGCTAATGAAGCCAGCAAGCTATGGCATGAAATATTTGGCCACCTAAACTACAAATATCTTTCTGATCTTAGTGAAAAAGAGATGGTCATAGGGTTTCCCAAGATAAAATTTTCCAAAGGAGTCTGCCAAGGTTGTATCCTAGGAAAACACCCAGAGCACAAATTTGAGAGAGCTAGTCATGAGAGAACCTCTGCACCCCTCGAGCTGATCCACAGTGATGTTACTGGCCCATTCCCTCATATGTCCATGAGTCAGGCCAAATATGCATTGAATTTCATTGATGACTTTTCCAGGTATTGTTGGGTTCACTTCCTGAAACACAAGTTTGAAGTTTTTGGCCTATTCAAAGTCTTTAAGGCTTTGGTTGAAAACCAATCTGGAAGGAAACTCAAGGCCCTCAGATCTGAAAATGGTGGTGAGTATGTCAATTCTGAGTTTATTAATTATTGTGCAGATGTAGGTATTTAGATGCAGCATTCTATCCCTTACACACCACATCAAAATGGTGTTGCTAAGAGGAAGAACAGATCACTGAAGGAGATGGCAACATGCATGGTGGAGGCCAAAAATTTGCCACCAAAGTACTGGGCTGAAGCTATCAACTATGCAGCCTATATTCAGAATAGGGTGCCTCACAAACAGCTTGATGGCATGACTCCCTTCGAAGCATGGAGTGGGCACAAGCCAGATGTGACCCATTTCAGGATTTTTGGCTCAAAGGCTTGGGCTAGAATCCCGACAGAGAAGAGGAAGGATTTGCAGCCCCAAAGCCAAGAGTGTCTTTTTGTTGGATACTCTGAAGATTAAAAAGGGTAAAATTTGATAAATTTGAGCACAAACAAAGCCTTCATTGAAAGGTGTGTTCAGTTTGAAGAAGAACCCCTTGCAGCAGTGGAAGTTGGTGAAGCCTCTTCACCACCTGAACCTTAAGAAGTAAGTAAAGAGTTTGTTGAACATGCTGATTCTGATTTTTTTGATGGAGATGAGTTTATTGCAGAACCTAACATCCCCACAAGGCTAAAATGGGCATCCAAGACACTACATGCAGTAGGTGAGCTAGCTGGGGATCCCAATGACCCAAGGAGGACTAGATCTGAATTTGAGAGTGGTCTGTGCATGAAGGATCCTATGTTTGCTGAAAAATGATTTTTGATGGTGGAGTCTGATCCTCAAACATATGAAGAAGCAGCAGGATATCCAAGATGGCAAATAGCCATGAAGGAGGAGTTCAGCTCACTCCAGAAGAGCAACACATGGGAGCTAGTGGATCTTCCCCCAGGGAGAAAACTAGTACAGTGTAAGTGGGTCTATAAGACCAAATTTGCTGCTGATGGTTCACCACTGAAGTACAAGGCCAGATTGGTAGCCAAGGGCTACTCACAGGTTCATGGCATAGATTACAATGAGACCTTTGCCCCAGTGGAAAAAATGGATTCCATCAGGCTAGCCTTAGCCATTGCAGCCTCAAGGAAATGGGAGGTACATCACATGGATGTAAATGTGCCTTCCTGAATGGAGATCTCACTGAAGAGATATATATGCAGCAGCCTCAAGGTTTTGCTACTAACCCTTCTCTTGTGTGCAGGTTGAGAAAGTCATTGTATGGGCTAAAGCAAGCCCCCAGGGCTTGGTATGCCAAGATCGATAGCTTCTTTCTATCACTGAATTTTGTTCGGTGCAAATCAGATCCGAATGTATATTTGAAGTTAGTTAATGGTTCATTAATGATCATTGTGTTATATGTTGATGACCTCCTCATTACAGGAAGCTCACAGGCTGAGATTGCTTCCTTAAAAGGAGCTATGAACCAAGCCTTCTTTATGACAGATTTGGGGCTCTTAAGTCAATTTTTGGGGCTTGAGATTGCTCAAACCAAAGCTGGAATCAAGGTGCACAAGTACAAATATTCCTTGGACTTGCTGAACAAATTCAGAATGAAGGATTGCAAAGCAAGAAAAACTCCTTTCCTTTCAGGAGTGAAGCTGGAAGAAGCTGATTCTTCATCAATGGTAAACAATACACTATATAGGCAATTGATTGGATGTTTATTGTATCTGACACATACTATACCTGATATTTGTTATGCAGTAAGTGTGGCTTATACATTCATGGATCAGCCTTAAGAGATCCATTGGAAAGCAGCCAAAAGGATCCTTAACTTTGTTCAGGGAACAAGGACACATGGGATCTTCTATAAAGCAAAATCTGATCTTGAGTTGATTGGATTTACTAACAATGATTGGGTAGGTGATAGCACAGATAGAAAGTCCACATTAGGATATGTGTTCATGCTTGTAGAAGGATCAATCAGCTGGTCAAGCAAGAAACAGAGTGCCATTGCACTCTCATCTACAGAAGCAGAGTACAGAGGAGTTGTTAATGCAGCAACTCAATGTTTATGGTTGCAGGGTTTACTTGGAGAGTGTGGCTTCGAACCAGAGTACTCAACTACCATATACTGTGATAACCAGAGTACCATTCGAATCTGCAAAGATCCAGTTCAGAAGCAGAGAACTAGACACATTGAGATCCATATGCACTACATCAGAAAGCTTGTGCATGATGGCACCATTCACCTACTCTTCTGCTCATCTTCAGAACAAGTAGCTGATATCTTGACCAAAGGATTTTATGAGAAGACCTTCAGCAATCTCAAATCACTACTAGGGATTGCTGATCATGCTGTGCAAGCATGAGTGAAGACAAGATTCTACAATTTTGTTTTACAGTCCATGTTTAAGGGAGGATTTTCCCAAGTTGGTTTTGCCTCTTTCCTTGTTTAAATGGACATGCAGTATGTAAAGGGTGACTAAGCCTTGTTGCTAGGCCCTATAATTTTCTGATATATTACTCATAAGTCAGGCTTAAGGGGGGGTGTTAGAATAATAAACCCATAGTTTAACCATTTAGACATTAATTTAATTATTTCTGTCTTATTGGCCTAGTTCATGTGTCCCACCTTGTGCAAGTTGTCTATTACCTATCCATAGTGGTCAAACTTGCCTTATTTGACTCATGTAGCACATGGAAAAGCCCAAGAAATCAAATCTGCTTTATTCCTGGCCTCCTAGGCACCCTTCTACTTTTTCTGCTTTATTGCCTGCTTTTTCAGTGTTTTAAGGCAAAAGGAAAAGCTAGACTAGGTGAGGTTGACTAGTTTTTTGTCCTACACATCCTCCTCTCTTTTCTCCATGAAAAAGCATGTATGAGCTGCCATTCCACCACTCTTTAGCTTGCCTAATCC
Organism: Pseudotsuga menziesii; assembly: GCA_001517045.1. NCBI lineage: Eukaryota > Viridiplantae > Streptophyta > Pinopsida > Pinales > Pinaceae > Pseudotsuga > Pseudotsuga menziesii. The sequence continues at coordinate 476,204 of LPNX010383407.1, forward strand.
TTTTTTCCAATTCGTGAGCTCCATGACAGATTTGGGATCAACTTTTTACACCTATGGGGGATTTGCTTATTTTTGGTAAGCCTGCTTTATGCTAGATTCGAATTGCTCCTCATGCATTTGAATCCCTGATGTATGTTATTTATTCAGCAACCTATGTTATTACAGGGTTGGCTATTGTACACTAATTTAATACAATTTAGTGTTCAGCTCCAATTTTCAGTCTCTTTGTGAGTGATTTTGCATGATCAATTGTTAATTGTTGTGAGTAAAATTAATCTATCACCTGGTTCAATTTCCACAGGATGATGATGCTGCACTAGAGGAGAACATGTCACAACTGATATAGTTGGACGAAGACTGTTTCATTACAGGTGTCCACCAACGCATTGAGAAAGATCGACAGAAGGTGTGGCATGATCGCCACATAAAGGACAAACAATTTCAGCAAGGAGATTTGGTGCTGTTATACAACCGCAAATTCTTAAAGCATATAGGTAAGCTACAAATGCACTGGCTCAGACCATATCTTGTCAATTTTATTACCTCTGTGGGTGCAGTTCAATTACAATAGTTGGATGGTGTTGTACTTCCAAATCTTGTGAATGGCAGTTGCTTGAATCCCTATTGAATGGGGGATGGACCGCGCAATGCCTGAAGCATTGTGCACTAGAGAGAGAGAGAGAGAGAGAGAGAGAGAGAGAGAGAGAGAGAGAGAGAGAGAGAGAGAAATGGGATAGATAGCAAATGGAAGGGTGTTCCTGAAATCAGGGGACACGCAAGATTACGGGGTAGTTGACTCACCAATAAGTAGCTAATTGGCCAGGAAGAGGTTGTGCACCAAGAAAAGGTTGCACACCAAAATGGGGCTGCTCCAACAGAAAGGGGCTGCGCCTAAGAACAAAAAAGTTTGCACGACATGTGGTCGCCATGAAAAAGTAAGTGGCTTGCATTGTATGGAAGAAACTGTGATAGTGACCGGACATCACATCAATGCGCAATAACGATTGTCAAAGAGGTAAATGGCGGCACAGTTGATGTCACGTCTAATGATAACAAATCCAAGAAGTGGGATGGCAGAATTGGCGGTGTATTTGGCACATGAATGAATGAGTTAGTCATAATGATGCACCCGAGTGATTCATGATGGCATCTGAGGTGAATATGTTATTATAAGCAGAGGGTTGGCAATCGAGCGAACACCATTAGGTGAAGCTACACTATGTAAAGTTGTAGAAGGGCTGGGCTAGGTAGTTGAACGAAGCTCCATAGTGTAAGGAAGCATCCATTTAAGGGGCAATGCAGGCTACCCTGGATATGGGGAAGACTGTGAGTGAGAATGTTGTCTCAACATAAATTAATGAAGAATTTTCCTAAGATGGAATTATTTGGCAAAGTCATCCTTGGATATATTTTTCCCAAACGGGTTGAGATGCAAACTAAGATACCCATGAGGAATCCAGATGGGTTTAGAGTTCTTTCCCCACTTGACTAAGTCTGCAGGAATAGGGAATTGGTTCAACCTCAAGAAATCCGAGTTGAGCCTAAATGCAAGGAAGTGCAAGGGTGCGGAAGTAGGACTGGCTCCAGAATTTGCAGCTGCAGATAATTGCCAGCCAGCAGGATGTTTCCTGAAGAGTGACAACAAATGGAGAATGATGTAGTATTCATGGATGTTAGAGCATGATGGCTCTGTAGGGCACATAGAAATGCCAAGGTCCCCCTTGGAGGATGCAATTGCAGTCAACTACACCAATCGACAAGTTCAGAAAAGTCACCCACTGTTGCCTGTGACAAAGTTTTCTATATTTTAGGTTGTTGCATGTACCATGTCCATCTGACATGGCTCGAGGACGAGCCACAAGATTGTGTTGGGGGATTGTTGGAAAGGGGTTGCAGATAAGTGACTTACAGAGCATCTAGGATGATCTGCATACTCATGTGACGCCACGCAAGACAAAGATAGCGCGATAGGTGGAAAATTGTCCACTTTCTATATTTTCATGTCACTTTTTGTACTCATTGACCATTTCTTCATAATATCAGTCCTCAGTGGTTAAGTTTGTTAGAATTTAGTTAGAAGTGGACCTTAAATGTAAAGGCACAAGCCTATAAATAAAATAATTATGCATGTAAGAGATACACTGGTTGGATAGTGAGATTTGTGATTTGTGATTCCTATTTTGCACTGTCGCGATTCTGATGCTGAATGATGAATAGATTTTCATATGAATGAATGATGCCATGCTTTTTGGATTATGAATACTACCATATTTTAGATATATTTTGCACACTGGTAGATCTGCTAAAATGGTGAATGAATAATTTGACATGACGAATGGTTCTATTTCTAAGCAAGTAAGTAGTTTGATCTAGATATTAAGTTGATGAACAATCAATTCCCAAACCCTCCTCTTTACTGCGGAACTTGGTTTCGACAACACTCCCTTGAACATCTCGAGTGAGACCTCTTCCACTCTGCGGGTGTTGTTGGACGGGGTAAAACCTGTCTGGCCCGATGCTCAGGGAGATTGCGGTGTTTTGAGCGTCGACATAGTGGAACCCTATCAACTGGTTTTTGTTGTTTGGGATCGAACCAACACTGATGGAGTTGTGGTTTAGCGGTGGAGGTGGAAAATTCCAAGGACACCCAATGAGGTACAATTCCTCGGAGGCATATGAATAAGTGATTGGGGATAGGTGCTCATTATAGAATATTTTGATGGCTCACCCATCAAGTTCTTTGAAGAGGTATTTTGTAATACTAATTATATTCTTTGAGATTAAAGGAAGCACTTTAAACATTATAAGGAAACTAAAAAACTAGATTAATATCTACTCTCATAGGCTCACAAAAACAACTAATGGTCATAGGCTCACATTATACATTGTCCCTTGCCTATTGTAGCTGCACATATTGGGCATAACTTACCTACACAAACCATTCTTGTAGTTGAAACTTGAAATTACTAGTCATAACCTCATTAGAGTTCCAACATAGCACCACAAGAATATGTCGATTCATATCTTATGGTATCACCAACATATAGATTATCATCATTTGTTTATGCCAAATGCTTGTATCCAATCTATGATTGTTGATTCTCTTATCAAACATTACCCCATATCCATACAAATCTACAAAAGGGTCTGTGCAATCTCAGTACAAGATGAATTTATCAATTTCATATTCAAAAGGTTGTTGAAGTAATCTCTTTATATTGTCATAGTACATATCCTTAACACATTAACCTTGGAAGAAGTAATTTGAATCCCTCTCAAACTTTGATATCTGCAAGTGTATAAATACAGACTTAAGATCAATCTCAGACTCTTATAATACAACTGACATATCAATATTCAATCAAGGAATATGGAAGTTAATTTATAATCCAATGAGTGAGAACATGGATATGTTCAAGGTTGACCTGTGGGAATTCAGGAGATAAAATGTGTATAAATCCTTGCTCAAAACAATGTACATCGTAAGTTATAAGCGGTGAGAAATCCATAGATGGAATAGTAAGATTGTAAGAACTTGTAGATCCAATCAACATTGCTATGTATTGAACTTCATTGCTGATTAATAAAAATGATCATGTACTGATTTATCTCATTGTTTAAATTCACCTTCATACTGTATATTCGTACTGTAGTGATCCGCCAATTGGGAAGGGCCCACCAATATGGCCATCACTTCCCTGTACAATTCATGTAGGATTGTAAGTGTGATTTACAGCTTTCCTCTATTTTGTTTAATTATATTTCCATTGAGTTTATATAATTAATTTTCTGAATATTTATGCTTTAATAGCATTTAGCGTCATAATATTTCCAATAGATATCGTTTGAGTTGGGATCATGCATAACAACACAGCCCTACAACCATTTCAAGTTCATGATTTGAATATACTAGAAGTATAGCTCTGCTCTCATAAAATCTCATCTTGTAAACTGTATCTTAGTTTCTTAGTTTCATTGAGTAATGATCCAAACATAAACTGATGAATACATTGCAGCTTTGCTTTATATTTAGAATGCCTTATTATTCATGAGTGCAAACAATCTTGTTAACTTCGATGTGCATGGTTGTGTTGTGTTATTTGAGATTCCAAATTTAATAAAACAGTATTTTGAGTTTGCTGATATAATTTTTGTGGTAAATATGTGTGTGAATCGATCCTTATTCTTGCCATTCCTTTTCCATGCACTCTTATTTTAGTGAATGAATTGATCTAATCATATATAGTATAAATATTATTAGAGTTTACATGATAAAATTTATGGATTAAGTTCGGTGTAAAATCCATAACTTGAGTTTGTATAACGAGCCCTTTATTTGCAAGTGTCAATGTGTGGGTAAAGTAATTTCCAAAAAAGTTTATATGCCCAGTTTTCTTTTGCAATCATGAGAATAGTTTCACTTGAAGGTGGGAATGAGATTTTCCCTTATAATTGCTTACATGAATGCTCAAGACATGCTTGAGTGAAATATTGTAGCATGTTCCAGCACAACATTTTGCTACCTAACGAACAAGTTTCTTCTTATAATTTGGTAGAAGTGTAGTTTCATATTTTTTCCATAGATTAGATAGGTTCATGTTCTATTCTCTGCACATATAGTGTTGGCACCTTTAAGTTTATGCCTTGGTTTAATGATTTCATGGTGATTAAGTTAATTAATTTTCTCAATCTTATATTGGCTGAGCATTGTCGAGTCAATATTAATGATACTAGGAAGTAAATATTCCTCCCTTCAAAATGGATTTTTTTGCATTCATTATACTGCCAATTATATCTTGTACAATCATGCAAAGTATGACAAAGGATTTTTGCAATCGGGCAGCCTAGACTTCATTAAAAGTAATGTAGCAGTTTTAATAAATCCAAAGCTAAAGTCTCAATTGCCAAAAAAATAAAAATTACAATTAATACCCTGTATCTTACTTCAAAGGAAACCCTTACAGGATCCCCCATTTCCTAGAGAATCTAGAGAACTGCTACAATAGCAGCTAATAACCTAGCAGGACTCAACTAGACTAAAATTAGAGACCTCATGGAAAAATCTGGCTTGAAATGGTCCACTGGAACCAATTGATCTAACCCACTTATCTTACTACCTTGCCTTGTCATATTAAACAAACCTTTTCTCATCAACTCAATGCCTGATGATCAACTTGGACTTTCAACTTTCTAGATTCCCCTCAAATATGTACAGATTTTTACATTGACAGGCTACACCAAACAAGGGTGTAGACTGATGAATCCCCACGGTCACCACCTAGTTGTTTCCTTATTCAACTAATTATTTCAGATTTTGTTGCAGATTTGGGACAACATGAAGCACATTTGGTTGAAGGTCCAAAAAATAGGGTTTTCCATCTTCAAGGATAGTTTGTGAACAGTTTCAAGCCGAAGGTGTATTTTTAGCCCTGTCCAGATTTGGATAAAAGTGGCTTGTGAAAGAGACTTCCCTCCTTGGTAAGGTTTTTAGGATCCTTCTCACAATATCATGTAGTTTTTTAACTCTCTCTCTATGAAGACGATTGTATATGTTTCTCTCATCATTGAATTCATCTTGTCTTGGTTCATCACCAAAGATAAAGGTAGAAGCCTTATATAGATTAAATGTGGATATGGCTTAATTGGTTGTATGATTTCACCTAACCTGATAGTTCTTTCAAGAATAGAGTACGCAAGTAGGAGGATGAATAAGATATTCAATGAGCATTAAGGTAGCTTAAATTTGTTATGTAACAGTACTCTCCTGAAAATTCTTGTAAGCTAGTGATATGTAGTTTGCATCAATTACCTTTCATGATTTCCAGCTTGAATGTTTTGGGCCAATTAATGAAGCAATGGTTGTTTTCTTGCCTTTTTTCCAAATATTTTTTACCTACATCATGTTTTAACGTTCTTATTGTATCAATTTCCATCTTTTTAGGAACATTGCTACTGTCATACCATGTTTATAACTTATAATTTCCTTTGTTGAGGACATGGAAAAAAAATATTAAACTTTATTTGGATGTTAATTTTGTAGGCAGCTAATGAATCTCCAAGGGTTCTTAATCTCTCAAGCAGTGAATACTTTAGTGTACCTTCTGTTAGTTTCTCTCATATGTCATCTATGAAAAACAATTTAACTTCTTATTAGGTAATTCCTTGGATATTTTATATACTAAATTTTTCATGATTCTATCAAAAATTTTATAATTGTACAGGGGAGGATGGTGTCTTCATGGCCAATGATTAGAATACAACCCATCTTCCTTTCTACTTGAAGAGTATCTACAAGCATGTAGGTTCTTTCACAAATTCCAAGGTATGTATTTTACAATTAATTTCTCTTGAAATCACATTCAATATATGTAGAATTGAACAATATAAAGCTTACTTTTGTAGGATTTTACAAATCTGTCCGGGTATGAATTTATGTGACCGTTTTGACCTTTGGTACCCTATACTAAGTTAACCTATTTTGTTTTATTGGTAACCATCCTAAAAGTTGGGTTTGAAGAAATACCCCTTAGAAGTCCTTTCAAGTTATAAAAACAAGTCTTATCCTTCATTATAGATCCATCCAAGAAGATACACCTCAGCTCTGATCTTTCTTGAAGTCATTGAGGGGAAAATAAATAGTGAATTTAAAATAGAGTAAACAACGACATTTTCAGTATAGGTTGAGATGTTCAACAAGTGGATAGATCTTTGTATGGACACTTCAAAAAAGTATAGGTTGACAAAATTCAAACTGTGTAGCATAATGTTTGATTCTATAAGTTTATCAGTTTGTTAAGATTCGGGTCCCCACATGTACGTTGGAACATTAAGGGATGAGATAACAAATGGAGTCCCCACTTGTCCTGAATCTAGTCAGTACAGTTGTGTTTCACTGACACCTTCTAGTTGTGATTCGTGAGTCTACATGTTCTATTGTTGATGATGTGATTCAAGTTATTTGACTAATGTTGTTGTTCCTCTACTTTTACAATATTTTATAAATCAGTGAAAGATTCGCTAGTTTTATAATTTTTTTATAATGAAGTGAAATATTTGCCAAGATTTTACAATATATTATAAATTAGTGAAAGAATCACCAAGATTCTACAACATTATATATATGAAAGGAAATATTCACTAGGATTTTACAACATTATATAATAAAAAGAAAGATTCACCAAAATTTTTATATATACATATTATATTATTGATAAAATTGCCTTCAAATTTTCCTATATATCGGAGAGATTCACCCATTTTTTATACATATAAATCTAGGGGGTTTCTTAAAATCATCCCTGGAGTGTATCAACCCCAAAAACACTTGTTGCACATCTTTCCTTTCGACGATCAAATTTGTGCTCAGAGTGTTTGCCGACAATGCAACCTTTGCAAATTCCATAGGAGGTTTTGATGGTTGGGAGACCTTCCACCATGGAATGTTTTTGAAGTTGCTACAAGTAATTGAAGTTAAATTGTCCAAATATTTCATGCCATATCCTACTGACCTCATTCCCATGAGTCAAAAGAGCAATGGGCTTTGCATTCGGTAAAAACTTGGAAAACTCATAGGTCTTAGCATGATGGTCTGCTAGACCTGTTGCAATGAGTTTCCCATATGCAATCTCTGAGGTATCAACACCATTTGGGATGGAAGTAACTCTCTTGCGAACATCAAAGAAGCCACCATTTGATATACACTCAACAGATTGGAGGCCAAGGAGGGTACATACAGAACATCAAAGAAGCTACCATGTTCAAGTTTTACAGTACCTTTTCCTTTCGAAATGATTTAAGAATCATCTCCCATGTGCATGGGAATGCTACTGTCGGAGTCCAGGAATGAAAAGGATTCTTTGCTTGCCACGATATTGTTTGAAGCACCATAGTCTATGATGAGAGATCTAGGATTTGAAACAGTTTCCATGAGGGCATGTCCTCTTTCTGGATGGATGTCTTGATCATGATTATCTATCTTCCTAACACTCTTAGGAAGATTGATATTGTTCCTCTCAAGGAGAAGAGTCATTTCATCAAGATTTTTCTTCATGTAGGAATGTTTAGGGTGAAATCCCTTCCCACAATAAGAACACTTGATCTTTTATTTGCCTTGGTTCCCTCTTTTCTTGTTCTTCTTTAAGCCAGAAGGCTCATCTTGCTGGCGGTTCTTCTCCTTTGGATTGGGAGCATCAAACTTAGTGTAAGAATGTATTCAATAATCAAAAGTTGAGATACAATGTGATACACTTGCATGAATAGAAAGACAATTCAAATTCCAAGGAGGTCATGTAAATTACATAACATGAGAGTGGATTAGCTGCCATTTAGCCTTGCTAGACACTTTAGTTAACCACTAATCACAACCATAATTGACTCTAACTAATCCTAAATGAATCAGAGGTAGTAAGAACTGAGTATAACTGAATAAAACTCAATTGCATGTCAATCAGTAGGTGGGGGCACATATTTAACTTTAGTTAGGTGAGATCAAGTGAACTGAACTAAATTAAGTCACCAAAAGTAGTCGAAGGCGCCTTAAATCACTCTAGTTAACTGGAAATTACCAAAAATAGGAAAAATAGTGATGGAGGTGCCCATGCAGTTGTAGTTTAACTGAAAGTAGGTGGAATAACCATCAGTTAACTAAATTGGGGTGCCTAGGTCATGCAAATCATTCCAGAATTGCTCCTTGATTGAAGGAGCAAGCTCAGTTAACCTCCATGATTGAAGGAGAAGGCTTAATTGGCCTCCCTAATTGAAGGAGTGTGTTGGTGTTGATACTGATGTCAGTAATTTGAGAAAATAGCTTAGTATAAGTGGATAATTAGGACAAATTAACCAAATAAAGATGTGTGGGTTGGATAATGACTCCAACAGAGACACCTAGATATTCTAAACCTTCTTATGAACCAATGGAAAATTAGTCAGATGAAAGATAAAGTTCATAATTATGAATAAAATCAACCATTAATGAAATAAGTAATAATGGTTTATACCTTAGGAATTCATGCTTGTTTTCTTGGAAAGGATAAATATTCAGCTGTAACTAGGAGACAAAAATAGGGGAAAAGGGTTAAACAGAATAAGGAAAAAAGGGTAATTTCAACGCCCAACATCTTCCCCCAGCTATCCAATTGCATGTCCTCATGCAATCAACTCCAACTAGTATGAATTTGAATCAGATTCAAGACTTTTCATGTGCAAGTGATTGAGGTTGAAGGAGGACTGTAGTCTTTCTCTTGTCTACAAAAATTCGTTGCTTGCGATCAGATTATCCCAACGGTCTCTTTCTTCCTTCTTTGTAATATTGTAAGTACTATTGTAATTCCTATCTGGACACCAGATAAGAGCAAATATGAATTTCAAACCTAGCCAACTCAGACCACATGTCTCCATGCACTTCACATAACCTGGCACTCTGGATAAAGCATACTTAAAATTTTCAAAGAAATATGGGTCCTTTGCCTTTAAAGATATGGGAGAAACCTCCAATCGATGATTGCTCCCTTTAAGGGAATAGTCCTCTTGCTGAGAGATCAAACTAACACAAGTGGAGATGAATTTTTGCTAGAATGAAACCAACTGATTTAATTTCTCAGGGGATGAAAGATATACCTGGAAATCAGAGGTACAGAATCCTAAGGTTCACAACGAATCCATAAAGTGGAGTTGTCCTCATTCCTATTAATGGTTTGAGAGGCACCCCACCAATGCATATGATTAGTTACAAAAGAGGTATATGCTTTTAGATAAATATACCCAATATGAGGAATTGGATTAGATTGAGAGTCCATCAAACAGGACATCTCATGCAAGTACAATTAACAGAACAAATTTTTCTCAAAAAAATCACTCTGGATGAAAGTCTTCAGGAACTAAGGAGGTGTCACAATTTGCCAAGGCCTCCCTTCTTTTAAAGACTTTATTTTGAACAAAGTCACTTGTTAAAAAAGAAACACAAGATAGGATGGAGATGGATATCTACAACTCAATAACTCTCGAGTTAAGGTAAACATTTGTTATTTTTCCTTCTGCATAGACTTGAATTTTCTTAACTCTTTCAATTCCTCCTGCATTTTCTCCGAACGAATTTTCTAGAAGAAAATATCTTCGACCCATTTTTCCCTTAGTTCTTGGATAGTCTTTTTATGCTCAGCTAGAGAAATCATTCTTTTATCATATTGACTCGCATGATACTTCCATTTCCTCACCTCTAGCTTAAATAATGAAAATCATTTTTCCAATTCTTGCTTATATTCATATGTGACTAATTTTAATAACGCTACAACTTCCATTTGCACTTCTAGTTCTTGTGTTTCAGTATTTTTTGTTTGTGTTGATGCCTCTTGAGTTTCAGTAGCTACTATTGCTTTATGTGTCTTAGTAGCTTCAGTTTGAATTGCAACCTCCACAACTGGTTTTATGAACATTGGTTCTTGTGTGATAGTGTTCAACTCCTGTATTTCTTCCTCAACAGCTGCAATCTAAGTCGCAACTTCAGCAACATACTTTGAGGATTCTGGTTCTTGTGTTTTAGCAACCTTCTTTGTTTTCATCCTTTTGGGATGTCGGTGTTTCTCTTGGACTATCTCTATGTCACCTGATTGTTGTGCTTGATCCAAAATTATATTAGTGTCCTCATAACTGCTTCCTGAGGGAATCAATTTATTATTACGTGAATGTTGACATTACAATGCCTCATCTTCTTGTAATTCCTGATCAGGAATCAAATCCACTTCCATCCTCATTTCTTTTGTTGATTCCACATTTGGTGTCTCATCTCTCCCTCGACTTGAATGTGCCAATTTCGAGGCTGCTATTTCCATCTTCTCAACCCTATATCCTGATAATTTGAACAAATCCCCACATTCAGGGCATAAAATTTCCTCATTGTATGAAATGGAATGTGGGTTTCCCAATTGGTCAACAACTTCTTCTAACATTTCCAGGCCTCATGTAACATGATTTTTACTAGCTTCTTTCCATCTCTGTAACTCCTCTCTAAGTGCCTGCACATCTTCTTTCAATAACTCATTTTCATACAACAAATTCTCCAACTGGGGTTGGCCTTCAACTGGTTCTTGAGGATCGGTGTCTTCCATAGGTATATTTCCCTCTGATTCTTGAGTTTCAGCAGGTACCCTAGGTATTAAAATATGAATCTCAACATTTTCCACCTCTGCTGCCCAAGAATCTTTGGTCGTTCTTCTTTTTGTAAGCCCAGATGATTGTTTTTTAATAATTGACCTTTTATTCCTTCTTTGTAGAGTAAGAAGAATAAAAAATTCTCTTGTTTCTACCATGGGACCTTCTTCCTCTATTATAGTTCCTCTTATCTCATAGGAAGATTCAATATCAACGACTTGAGGGTCTATCTCTTGAAAATCCCCTATTTTGGCAACTTCTTCATCTTCTACTGCTGCATTCACATCTCTAGCTTCCACTGTTGCTTCTTCTGCAGTTGTTCCAACTTCTGTTTTTGCTGCTATTGCTCCCATTTCTTCTTTTGTTGTTGTTGCTATTGTAGCTGCTAATGGAACATTATCTTCTATTACCATTGTTTCCCCAACCATTTCCTCTATGGGGTTCATTGCTGCTGCAGCTCCCCCTGAATATTCTTCCTAATCGTCTTTGCCTTCTTCCAGCTTTTCACCCCTCCCCCCAACTAAACCTGAGGAGCTTCGTTCAACCTCTATTTCTCCAACATGTCCTAGTGCAGGTGCCCAATGCACCCCATCTCCAGCAACAAATTGCTCCCATGTTAAGTTATGTCGTGCCAAAGATCTTTGCACCAGTATTTTAATTAATCCATGGTTTGTGACAAAAGATAGTGGATTCCTAGATGTTTTAACATAGTGTGCCATATTTTGTAGAGTACGTAAAAGAAAAAATGGCATGTTTAACAATTTGTGATGGAGTAAATGGTAAATTAAGACAAAATCATAAATGTATACAATTCTATATCTTCCTTCGCATGCAATGTACCTTTTTAGGAAGATAGTGACTTGATCCTAGGGTCTTGGTAATGTCTCGAGCACTATTCCTATAGACCTCAGTTACACATGTTCCCCTGCTACTAGAAAGTATTCAACTGCTATCAAATTATGTATTTTCTAGCAGAACCATCGATTCCCAAACCTAGGAAGTTCTGTGACTTCTGCTAAAGCCCTTTTTGACACATATATTCTTAATCCTCTAATTTCTTAATGTTCTCCAGTCAAGTTCATGGTGAACTGGAATGCCATTTCTTCATGGAAACCATTCAGTCTTTGTAAGTAATCAATCCATCCATCTTCCCAAAAGTAGGAAAATACTTCCCTGTTTACACACAGGGTGTCTAAATTATTGGGTTCATATCTGACTAGAGGACCCATACTGTTTTTCCTTGGCTAGTTGTGATGGCAGATGTAGAAATTTGAAGTATTAGTCGTTAGAGTTGCATTAATCGAACATAGTAATCAGATAGGAAGGGTTCGCATTGATATTTTTGAAAAATAGTGGAGTTAAGAACATGATATCTTAACAGATTATCGGACAGGTTTGAATAGGATGACGGTCGCTAACAAGCGTAGGTGGAATATTTGAAAAAAATTGATTAGTCATGGGAGAGTGAAAGGGATTAAAAAGGTAGAATATAATTCTTACTACTATATCAGTTCACACTTGATCATACTCATAATCAGAACTCGTACTTGATCATCATCATCTAAGTCATCATTTTCTTGATATGGTTTCCTTTTAATGATGAATAATCAAGAGGGTTGTAATTATGCATGTGCAATTGCAGAAAAAACTGGTCATCATGCATTAAACAGGTTGAGCACGTTCGCGTTAGCATTGATTTCCTTGGCATGTGGAGGGCCTATAGTAGAGTGGTGGATTGTTGGAAGGATCTCATCATGAAGTAGAAAGATTTAGTTGAAAATATGCAAAAATGTGGCAGAATTTAAGTGATATTTTTACCAACAATACTGGTGGAGTTACAAAGGAAGTTGGTGGAAAACAACAGAGTTGCAGCACAAAAATGGCTAATTTAGTGATAAAAATATCGAAGTTGCAACGCAAAATGGCCAACATTAGTGGGAAAAATAGCTGAGTTGCAGCGGAAAATATCCAATTCTAGTGGAAAAAGTAGTAGAGTTTCAGCGAAAAATGGCCAATTCTAGTGAGGAAAACAACAGAGTTGCAGTGAAAATGGCCAATTCTAGTGGGAAAAATAGTGGAGTTGCAGCGAAAAATGGCCAATTCTAGTGAAAAAAGTAGCAGAGCTGCAGCGAAAAATGGCCAATTTTGGTGGGAAAAAGTAGTGGAGTTGCAGCGAAAAATGGCCAATTCTGGTGGAAAAAGTAGCAAAGTTGCAATGAAAAATGGGAAAAGTAGCAGAGTTGCAATGGAAAAAAAGAAGAAGCAGTTGATGGAGTTTCCACCAAAGAATTTTGACAGAACTTGATAAAAGCATGGGAAAATGTGAAACTTCCCCACAAAGGTCTGCAATTTTGTTCACTTTCTCTTTCAAGGAGTAATATCAATCAAGAAGGATTGTTCAGAATTTTGCAATCGCTTCGCCCATCACGATTGTTTCTTCTGCTTGAATCCTCGTGTGAATTCCTATTCACAATTCTAAAAAACAAGAAACAAATCATAACTGAAAAAACAAAGGAAATCAAACAATTTATTTATATACAATTATGTGTGGAATTTGCAGTAGATTTAAAAATTTTCAAAAACAGGGGAAGAACCCTGTCCTTGTACCATTTGATAGTCTAGATTAGCTGCAACATGAGAGATAAACACATCCTTTGAGATAGGTTTATGATAAATCCGTAACTGGTGACCATTCACAAACAGAGGTGTCTAATTTTCATCGATAGTGGTTAATCAGATGGTTCCATTGTCAAATACCTTATCTATTAAGTAGGGTCTGGGCCATCTTGTGGGTAACTTTCCCTTGAAATCCCTTTGAACCGTGAATCATATAGCATAGCCCAGTCTCTTTCATAGAATACCTTCTTCTTTATAAATATGTCATGCCATTTGGAGCGCTACTATTGACTTAATGTTGTGTGATATACAACAATGGTGTGCTTCTCATCTAGTTCATTTAATTGATTCAATCGGTTTTTCTAAGCCTCTGTTAAGTCTAGGTTTTCCTCTATAGTTTTTCTCAAGGTTTTGATTTTGAACTCAACAGGGAAAACAACATTAATTTCATACACCAATTCATATGGGGAGAAATCTGTAGTGTTGCACCATGTAGTACGATAGGCCCATAGTACTTATGGAAGCCTTTCCTCTCAATCCTTACAGTGGCTCTTCACTTTTTTTGTAAGGATTTCATCGATTACCTTGTTCGTTCTTTCCACCTGGCAATTGGCTTGTGGATGATATGGTGAGGTGACTCGATGATGAATATGATACTTCTAAAATAAGGCTTCCATTTTTTGGGTCACAAATTGCCATCCTCCATCTGTTACTATCTCTCTCGGTACTCCAAAGAAGGCAAACATATCTCTATATAATAAATATATCATATTGTGATCATTGGATTTTACCAAAGCCACATCCTCCACCCACTTAGTCATATAATCAGTGCAAACCAAGATATAAACCTTTTGTCTTTATTGAGGTTTGATAGCCCCTACAAAGTCCAGAGCCCATTTGTCAAAAGGTTCAACCACTAACTGTGCCTAAAGCGACATTTCATCCAAATTTTTCGGTTGGCCCATTATCTGGTAGTTGCCACAAGCTTGAGCATAATTATTTACATCCTGAAACATGGTTGGCCAAAAATACCCCATCTTGAGTGCTTTATGACCAGTTCTTTTATCATCAAAATGTTCCCCATAGGGCTAATGATGGAAGGCTTTCAAGATGCTGTGAATTTCATCCTCCCTCACACAATTCCTAATTTCCAAATCAGGCCCTGTGCAGAAGAGATGACCTCCGATCCACCAGTATCTTGCACTCTATTGTATGATCCTTCTCTTTTCTCGCTTTGATAAGTGCGTTGAAAGTCTACCTGCAGCCAAATAATTAGCAATGTCTGCATACCATGGGAAATATGTTGAGACTGCGAACAAGTGTTCATTGGGAAATGAGTCTTTGACTGGTGAATCATCATCATTATGAGTTAGTTGAGAAAGAAAATATGCAACCACATTTTCCTTTCCAAGTCTATCAACAATGGTTATATCAAATTATTGTAATAATAGCAACCACCTAGTGACTCTAGCATTAGTAATAGGTTTATTCATTAAATATATAATGGTTGAGTAATCAGTATGCACAAAAGTAGAATAACCGGTAATATAATGCATGAATTTATTAATGGCATAAACAATGGAAATGAACTTTTTTTTCTTCTGTTAATGTATAGTTCAGTTCAGCAGGAGCCGGATTCTTACTAACATAGTAAATGGTACATGGGTTGTGACCTTCCTGCTGTCCCAAAACTGCTCCAATGGTTGTGTATGAAGCATCATAGAAGATATTAAAAGGAAGGGCCCAATTAGGCCCTCTTAAAGTGGGTGTTGTAGATAACCTTTACTTCAGTTCTACAAATGCTTTCTGGCATGCCTCTGTCCAAACAAATTGCACATCCTTCACTAGTAAAGTAAACAAAGGGGATATCAATTTGGAATTTTTTTTTGTAAATTGCCTATAATAGCCAGCATGTCCAAGGAAACTATGTACCTCTTTCCATGACCCAGGAGTAGGAATATTTGCAATTACGTTTATCTTAGTCGGATCTACTTGAATTCCTGCAACATAGATAAAATGCCCAAGAACTATACCCTCGCTCATCATCATGTGAAATTTTTCAGTGCTCAGGGATAGGTGGGCCTGTTCACAGCATTCTATAAATTTTTCTAAGTTCCTTAGAGATTCATCAAAACTGTTATCATATGGAGTGAAATCATCCATAAAAACTTCCATGCAATCATTTACCATCTCAGATAAAATCTCGATTACAGCTCGCTGAAATGTAGGTGTCACTTTCCCGAGAGCTATGTATATATCTTTCAGAGGTTTGATGCATAATTATGTAGTAGTATATCTTGAGGATATAACTATCTATTCTAAAAGCACGCACGATTATTTGTTTCTCTTAAACATGTGTTTAAAAGGTGAAGGAAGTACAATATCTCTTTGAACCCAAAGAAGTCCATTTTTGCAGTCATAGAAGGTAAAATTTTGGGGTTCATTGTTTCAAAGCATGGTATTGTTATTGATCTCGAAAGAATAGATGTTATTGCTAAAATTGGACTACCAAGTTCCAATAAATCCATGCAATCCTTCTTAGGTAAGATCAATTTCGTTAGAAGGTTTGTACCTAACTTTGCTCAAATTGTTAGGCCTTTACAAGACCTGATAAAAAAGGATGTACAATTTAAATGGTCTAATATTCAAAGAGATGCTTTTGCTGAAATTTGGAAAGTTATCGTAGAAGATCCTGCATTGATGTCACCTGATTTTACCAAGGATTTTATTCTCTATAGATTTGCTACTGACTTTTCTTATGCTACCGTCTTAATGCATAATCAAGTTGAGGACATTGAAATTCCTATTTTATTTATGATTTCTATATTTAAAGGAGCTAAATTGAATTACTCCCAAATTGATAAGAATTCCTATACAATTTATAATTCTATAAAACATTTCAAACCCTATCTCCCGAAATCTAGAATTAAAGTTATTGTTCATTATGCAGCAATAAGAAATGTTTTTGTCCAAAGGGAGCTCGATGAAAAACACACCCACTAGATGATTGCGCTTCAATAGAACAAATTGGATATCAAGCCTGCTAAAATTGTTAAAGGACAAGGTTTGTGTTTACTGGCTTCCCATTCTAATGGTCTTGAACAGGAACAACTACAATGGAATCAAGAGGAAGGTACATCTGAAGATACTATAAATATTATTTATGCTCTAGAATTTGAATGGTATGATGTCATTAGATTTGTTCTCACGCATAGGTTTGCTCCTCAAAATTTAGATTTCAAGAAATGTAGGGCTTTGAGATTGAAATTTGCACCTTATCAGTTTATTGATGGTGTGCTTTTTAGAAGAAATTTTGATGGAGTTTTCCTCAGGTGTCTTGAAAAATAGAAACTAATAACATCTTGTTGGAATTACATGTAGGACCTATAGGAGGACACTATTCATGGGATACGACCTCCCATAAGATTCTAAGAGCTGGCTATTATTGTCCAACCTTGTTCAAAGATGCATATGATTTTTCCAGAAAGTGTGAAGCCTGCTAAAGATGTGCTAGTAAGGTTAAGAATTTTTTTTTCCCCTTCAACTAGTCAATGTCTAGTTTCCATTTCAGTAATGGGTCCTGGATTTTGTTGGCCCCATCACCCCTCCTTATTCCTTACAGCATCGACATATCCTTACTGCAACAGATTACTTCACCAAGTGGGTAGAAGCATCCCCGCTTAGGATGACCAATACAAACTCTATGATATCCTTTCTTGAAAGTAACATCGTCACTAGGTTTGGGGGTCCAGAGTCTTTGGTTTTTTTACAATGCATACTATTTTTCCTCTATTGATCTCACCAAGTATGCCCTTGAAAAAGGGATTAAATTCAAATATTCTGCCAATTATTATCCACAAGGAAATGAATTGGCAGAGTATTTAAATACAAATTTGATCAATATTCTAAAGAAGACTGTGGCTACTCATCATGAGAATTGGGACACTCAACTTTGCAATGCTCTTTGGGCAGACCGAGTAACCCCAAAGGCTAATGTTGGGAATTCCCCTTATTTTCTAGTCTATGGAAATGATTCCTCAAACCTCTTACTCCCATGATTATAGTTGGCTCAATATTTCTTACAAGATGACTCTTCTCCTCTTCAACATAGGATTGATTCATTACTTAAATTAAAAGATGATAGGGAGAAATCCAAAAATAAACTATACCAAAATCAACACTTAATCAAATGATGGGTTGATGAAAAATATTCAACTCACAAAGATTTCCAAGTAGGGGATTTGGTTTTGAAATGGGACAAACAACATAAGGATAAAAATGAATACACTAAGTTCCAACGCTTGTGGCTAGGGCCATTCATTTTTACAGAAAATATTGGCCCTAGTATTGTCTTATTACAAACACTGAAGGGTTTCTCTAAAGCCTATCCAGTAAATGTTCAACTTCTGAAGAAGTATTTTATTTGAGGTAAGCATTGGATTATCTATACAAAGGTGTGATTTGTTTTTTCTTTTCTTTTCTTTGGGTTGTTTTCTAAATTTTTCTTTCTTTCAAAACATGATATTTACAAAGCATTTGGTCACGGTTGTTGATTAGTCTATTTCAAATCATTTTAGCTTGAAATTTTTTGGGGTGGACATGTGAGATTGTTTTTACTCAGTCTATATCTAAGGGAATGATCTCATGGGAATACGACAACTAGTCTATGCAGAACTTTTTAATTGAGACTTTACCACCTAAATCACCATTTTTTATTGGATGCATCACTGTGATAATTGAAGCTATAGGAGTGATGTGGACTTCCTGTCATAAGTTCCATTAGTAATTAGCAATACATCTTTATAGCTTGGTCAACCTTTCTCTACATTCAGTGAATGACATTACCAAAATGTGGCTACCAAGCCAAGGTAATGGCTTGCAATTTACATTTTGAATTAATGTTGTTTTTTTTTTTTGTTAACTACAACTTGTTGCACTAAAGGAAAGGGGGTCTTATCACAAATCAACATGACCATGATCATGAGTTCTACTATGGACTGAAAATACTGTGGGGTGGTTACCAAGCCATGGTAATTTCTTTTAGTGTCAAATCTAAAAGACAAGGAGTCTCCTTACAGATATAGCTTCTTCAGTTTTCAATAAGGGTTTGTGAATGAAATTGCTCAGTGCAATGATATTGTTTCAACAAGGTCTTAGTTATACTTTTCTTTCTCTTGAATATATATATAATTTAAACAAAAAATTTAAAATAAAAAAAAATGGATAAAAAAATTGAGAAATAAAGTTACTAAAAAATGGTTAATAACTCAAGGTGATTGATGGTCTCATGATTTGGAAATAGATAGAAGGTTTTCCTAACTTTCATCACAAAATTCCCTGTCATGTTTGCATGATGGTTCCATGAATACCTCTTTGCTTCTAGGCTACCTTTTTTAAGTGAGTATCATTACAAGTGGTTTGGGCTGGGGAAAAATCAATTATATGAATTTAACTATGTTGGTTCAATTGTAATCTTGTGAAGTCACTGTCAGATTATAGAGTAAAACACTTTCTCAATCTAACATGTTCCTCGAAATTTTCAAGATTATTCAGTGTAGGCGCACAGATCCCATTTTCATTGATAAAATGGCAACCCCAATTATTTAATTATGAAGGGGATATCGAATTTTATTATCTTCTTTGTGGGATGTCATTATTGTTTTTATTTTTTGGCTTTTCATGCTTTGGATTTAATAAAATTTTCTAAAAATCCTTTTTTATGCGTTTTTTAATTACAAAAAACATATTTTTTATTTGAAACATGTTGTTTCCACAATTTGCAATCAGCGGATGTCCGATTTTTTCTTTTAGGTTTCCAATTTTTCCTTTCTGTAACTCGCAACTTATGCTACTTTAAATACAATAACTCAATTTTCATTTTCTTTTTGTCTGGTTTACTCAATTTTTTCTTTTAGGTTTACATTGGTTGATGCTACAAAACAGTGTTATATCTTAATTCTTTAAATAAAATAACTCAATTTTCATTTTCTTCAACTGATATAACATTTATCAAACACCTTAGATCTGATTGTTCTTCTATTTCCAATCACATAGGTTTTAGCATAACTCACATGTAGATTAATTTAGATTTTCGCTACACATCATTAAGATCTTCCTAACACGTAGAGGGAACCATTTGGATCTACCCGTACAGTGCCAGCGGAGCCTATTGTGAGATTCGCTGCTGGTGCCTCCATCCCATTGTTATATGCCAAATTATCAGAGGTGGCTCTAGCAAGACCTGAAGATTGCTGCTGCTGCTGGGACAAGTAGTCGTATAAATTATTGGTTACAAAGTGCTCAGGAGGCATCATGAGCATGTTTCCATAAGTAACAGCTGATCCTCCTGAATTTTCACCGAAGACAACGGCGCTACGATCAGATGGCTGTAGACCATTGATTGGCAATGCATTGGAGATATTGGTGACAACAGATCCAGCAGATCCCAAGCTGATGACGTTGTGTTGGTCATGAGTACTACCATTACCATTGAGCTGGAGATACTTGTGCTGATTACCAGAGTGCAATTGCCAGTGGAGATCTTGATTGTATAATGACACCTTTTGCAGCTGATATGCTAGCTGCAATGCTTTTGCTTGCTGTTGCTGCTGCTGCTGGAGTGCCATAAGATTCAGCCACTCGGCTCTAGCTGCATTGTCAATATAACTGGTTGCATCTGTCTGTGAACTCAATGTCCACTCCTCATCGGTACTGCGTCCATTATTCGTTGGTCCTTCCAAAGCTGATTCGGTTTCGAATCTGGCACGCTTTGCAGCTCCTATGGGCAACATGCAGCTTTCGATGGCTTGCAAGTCGTATTTATTGATATCAAAGTTGGTCACAGCATTACGGCCTCTGAATTTGATGGCAGCAACATCATAGGCCTCGGCTGCCTCTTTCTCTGAACCTGTAAGTCAACAACCCAGTAGCATGTGAATTAATTATGGACTCCACTGTATGCATGATTCATGAATTCATTAATGGAGCTATTGAAGATGATCATGGAAATTAAATACTCACTGAATGTTCCCAGATAAAGATCTTTGTTGCCGGCAACTCTTCCAATACGAGCTTGCCACCTTCCATGTTGATGGTGTCTGCAGCCATAGTGTAGTACCATTCAGTTTAGTGTTCAGTTGCAGATAGATCTCAATAGAATTAGGTCAGAACAGTCTAGAAAATTCTATCAAATCAAAAGTATACTTGGTTACTCCCCGGTATTGTGAAACACCCCTTGAAAAGCCACTACTCTTTCTGCAAAGCAGCAAAATTGATCAGGTCAACTGTCTGTTACTTTTTTCTATGTAAAACTAATGGATTCATGAAAACTTTCTCAACTTAAAAAAACACATACCGCCTGATAGACGCGATATATTCTTGCGTCGTCATGTTCTGCATCTCTTCGAGGGCATCCGTGTATTGACTAATCTGAATTCAAGCAAGGGAAGTTTTGCCGTTACGAATGGGAACCAGCTAAAACATCTATGAATTATGTTGAATCCAGTATTAAAACATAAATTCATACAGGAAAGTTTGTAGTTGTCGTCGCTCCCCAGTACTTGAGAGCTGCCATATCGTAGGCTCTTGCAGCTTTCTCTTCTTCATCGTAACCACCTAGAAAATAAGATAAAACGCGAGTTATCGATTAATCTAACTAAATGCGTTAAAACTGAAACTGTAATTTGAAATTGCGGATCTGTTTCAGTTCAGATCTCGTGACATATATTACAGAAAATCCCAAATGTTAAAAACGATCCAAAATTCCACATAATAGACAGTAAAACCCTAATGAGATCAAACCAATGTTCGATCAAGTTCTTTGAAATGCGGGAGCGGAAAGGCACATGGAAACGTGTCGAGAAACTCATCTCTAATTACATGGGACGGTGTGAAACAGCTCCAAATTTGACACAAAAAGAATGAGTCAATTCTTTCCCACATTTAAAGAAAAAATCCCAATTATGAAAAATATTAAAATTCAACATAAATAGACATTGAAGACCTAACGAGATCAGACCAATGTTCCACCCAGTTTTGGCCTTCATAGTGAAAAGCACTTGAAAAAATATAAAAACATCTCAACTTATATCCCTAATCTTAAAAGTCATTTTTAAAATTACATTTAAAAACCTTTATTATTATTATGAAATGTAAACTAAAAATACAAAATTATGGAATATAAAAAGTAAATTAAAAATAAAAAATAATACTGCAAACACTATTCATCAATCACAAATCATATTTAAATATTTCACATTGAATAAAAAGATACTTGTCTACCTTTTCTTATTTATAATTGATAACGTAATCATAAATAAAAATAGATTGGTTGAAATTCATCATTCTACATATTATACTAAATTGAGGTCTTAAGTTTAATATTAGTTAATTTTTTTGTTTTTAAATTTTTTAATATTTATAATTTTATATATTTTTTAAATTTTATAAAATAAATTGAGGATATAAAGAATCCTACTTTGGTGAGGGTTACACACTTCCCCCATTTTGACCTCAAGACCTCACTTTTGGGGAGGGTACCACAAGTTGGGGAGGGTACCACAAGTCCCCCGTTTTGAGATAGGAGTCTAACTTTTTGGAAATTGGGTGTCCAAGAGCTTCCCAGTTTGGCATATTCACAAAACTTTTCATCAGAAACCTTCTTAATATGTTCAGAAATACTAAAGTAAATTAGCAGTGGTTTCTGAGACCAAAAGCTAGTTTGACAAATAAAAAAACATTACAGAAAACAAAAACAAAATACTAGCCGTAATAAAAAAGATTTGAATGGTTATTATGATAATATTTAATAAACAAACGAAAATGCCTTTTCCTACATAGCAGATATATCCCCGATCTTATAAAAAAAATTGCAGAAAGTATTTACTCACCCAAATAGACTGGAGAAGATTTGAAAGAGTATCCAGGATTCACAGATGGAAACAACACAAAAATCAGTAATCATATGAGTATCCATATCAGAATTGATACGTTCTAAAGGCAACAAAAGTAAATAAAATCTTATACGTGAACGCTATTCAGAATTTAAACACTCACCTTGCCTTCCTTTACGGGTTTGGTTCTCTCTCCTGCTTGAACTATCCCACAGGTGCGCTTCGTATCTGCCTGTCCATCGATGCCTGAGAAAATCCGAGAGAAATTTTGCTTAAAAGCAGATTTCTCAATACAGAAATTGAAATTGAAAACTAGTTTCTCAATCCAGTATCGTTGCGTTTTTCAATCTATAATAATGATGCTAAACAATTAATGTTCACCATGGTAGGTTTGACAATAATTCAGAGCCCACAATAACAAAAAAAAAGCTGGTAATCCCAATCCCTGTTATCAAGAATCAGGGATTAATATCGTTTTACCTGGTAACTCCACGATAGACGGAGGTCCGGTGGCTCAGCTGTGAGTGATCCACTGCCCTCGTCCTAACCCTCGTCCTAACTGCTGCAGCGCCTGATTCGAATGGCGCGATTGCGTCCTCGAACGAACGTTTATTACTGTTCGGATATGAGGGGCTATCGCCATGAATGTTCATTTCTTTTGCGGTTGAGCTGGTAGCTGCTGCAACAGCTCCAATATGGGCAGCAAAATTGGTGGTATTATTCATATGATCGGTTTCTTCTGAAGCAGTAGCTTGGTTCATCATCAGCCAGTCGGCATTCATATTGTTCCAATTCTCATGCATTGCCCTTGCAGCTTGAACGAAATCAACTTTGGCAGTTGTCGTAGTAACAGCTGCAGTAGTAATTGCATTACACGGAACTGAATTTGTGGTATTGTTCATCATCATATGAATTCCCTCTGAATCTGCTGGGCCGTTATTCGGCATGAGCCACATGGCATTTGACGGGGGTACATATATCCTGTTCGCAGACTTCTGAGGAAACTGCTCCAGACTGCAGTAGCCTTGAACTTCGTCAGGTTCATAAGATTGAAAACCTGCAACATTAGAATATCAAGAAATGAATGATTTGACAACATTCTTAACCCAAATAATACTGTGGAAATAACACTGTATTCCTGATCTATAACCTAGAATGGTGTTGATCGTTTTGGACGTTCATGAAGGAGATTGCACTTTACAATATCCTAAAGATAATATCCTTGATTATATTACAATGCAAAAGCCCTATTATCATGGCATTCTCAGATTAATGACCGAAATATGATCAGAGCAGGACAAAACCCCTAATATCGGTAATCTAGTAATACTTCAACCACCTGCAGTGAGAAAACCATGAAAAGCTTTGCATCTTAATAAAGGTATTCAGGACACTCCACTCATTTTCGGAAAAAAAACCATAAAAAGATTTGTAAGATCAAATAGCGTTTGAAAGATCAAGCGATCTAAAACCTATAGAGCCACTACAAAATGAAAAAATAAAGGAAAGAATAAAGATTGTGGCAGATCAAATAAAAAGCCCAGAACCATGCTCCTAACACAGTATTGTGTATGGTTTATTAGTGACGATATCAACTTAAAATGCAGGAACCAGCAGAATTGGGGCCTACAGCACTTTCTTCAAGCGTAACGAAGAGGCAAACTGCGTTAAAATAAAGAAAATGGGCTGGTACATACCTGAAGCATTGTTGGGTCTATTGAGGGTTTCCAGAAAGGACAGTGTCCCTGCATTGTGACTCAGTAACCCAGCTGCATTCTGGCTCAACGCACTTGCATTTACCGTTTCCAATGTTGGCGGCCTTGAGATTGAAGGGAGCTCATCGTTGTTGTTGTATCTAACACCCAGGTGGTGGCTGAAATTGGTTGCCGCCGCCATGTTGCTTCGTGAAGCTTGATTTTCATGGCCACCTTGGCTACCTGAAGCCATCTTGAATAACCTTCAGGCAAGACAAGAACGGGATCCTAAAAAGGAATATGACTCACTTACGACTTTCAAGTACTCAAGTACTCTCAATCTCTGCAACAGGGAGTATCAACAGATATACACGTATATAGATGTATATATCTACTGTGTATATATCCGCCACAGACCCTTCAAACGAAAATGCAAAGAACCCTTCGTCACCAACCCTACAGAGAAATTCCGAAAACCAACCCTTCCCTGATCTCTCACGCGCATACAGGCAAATGCACAAATACACTGTTCTCGGGTAAGGGGGGCTGCTCCCTTTATAGCGCAAATATAGAGGCACGGGGCAAAGAATAGGGTTACGGCACACATGGGCCGACGAGGACTATAGGGCGGAGAAGGAATCTACGTCAACTCAAGCCAGACAAGTGTCCAATTCCGAGGGGACAAGATTTGCGGTTTTGACCAGCCAAATATTACCACCACTAACCATTAATTAATGTTTTCATGTATGTACATACATACAATTGTTTGGATTGGCGAGGCAGCCAACCAATCTCCAGACATTGCTACATCCCTAGCTAGGCTAACCTACCACAAATACTTAGGACTAACCCTAGATTTTATTGCCTATATCACCAAATCTGAGAAAAAATATAACCTTACAAATACTTTTTTAATGAAATAGTCCCTCCCCATAAGGTCCATTCGCCATGAAATTATGTTATTTTTAATAATAATAATATTATTTGATTCAAAAATAATAATAATTTTTTTTAATGAAATCATCCCTCCATATAAGGTCCATTGGCCATGAAATTATGTGACTTTTAATAATAATAATATTATTTGATTCAAAATTAATAATAATGTTTTTATTGTTAAACAACTTCTTCTTTGGATGGTTTTATCTATGTGTCTTCCCATTATGTTGATTTTTCATATTTTTGGGATTTAAAAAGGATGTAAAATTTGTAACAGGAAATAATTAGATGGTGTTCATTTTACCTATTAGTTTTATATTTTGGGTGATGTGTAGGGTTAACTTTATATTTAAAAATGATATGCTGTTAATATGGATAAATTGGTTTAACTTTTGAGTCATAGTGGTTAGTTTATATTTACATAATATTTATATTTTTTTATATAAAATTGAAATTAATTTTTAATATAAAATTATAATTTTCAATAAGATTAATCATTTTAAATGGAAAAATTCAATTATTTAAATTTGATTTTTTATATTTTATGATTATAATAAAATATAATTAAAAATTTGTAATAAATAAGAAGTGGAGTGTTTGTATGAATAATTAGAGGATGTAAAGTGAGTATCTCCATAATTTAATTTGACTATAAATTTATTGGTGTGAATTTAATTAAATTTAATTATTTTAATATAGCTACAATTATACTTGTAAAAAGATTTAAATATGAATTAGCTTAATACTTAATTATAGTTAGAGAGTTAATAACGGTCATCATCTACTATTGAATTATATTGCATACATAAAACTTATGTAACATGTACTTGTTGTTGGTCTTAGTAGACATCAATAACCACCATATCATTATCAATTTCCTAGTTGTATTACATGCATGAAAATTTTGAATTTAGTTATATAAAAGTTGTAATTTTTTTGTTTTCGAGATGTATATGTTAACATCTAAGTTTCGGAAATATAATCCTTATCTGTAGGATTCTTTGTATACGTCACTTGCCTAATTGTATTACAACATCAATAACCACCATCATCATTAAATATAATCCTCGTTTGTAGGATTCTTTGTATACGTCACTTGCCTAGTTGTATTACAACATCAATAACCACCATCATCATTATCAATTTCCTACATCATCATTAAATATGATCCTTGCCTGTAGGATTCTTTGTATACGTCACTTACCTAGTTGTATTACAACATCAATAACCACCATCATCATTATCAATTTCCTACATCATCATTAATTATAATCCTTGAGTGTAGGATTCTTTATATACGTCACTTGCCTAGTTGTATTACAACATCAATAACCACCATCATCATTATCAATTTCCTAGTTGTATTGAAAACATCAAACTTTTGAATTTAGTTACAGAAATATAATCCTTACGTGCAGGATTCTTTATATGCATGAAATATATTAATAAGATTTTATCAAAAATATAATCCTTACTTGTAGGATTCTTTGTAGAGGTGAAATGTACTAATGATATTTTATCTTTCACCATCTAATTATGTCAATGTTACTTAATTCTATTTTTGATATATAAACTTTAAGAAAAAAATGATAGAAATTAATTAACTTATTTTAAAAAATAACTCTTAAAGTTACACAAAATTAAAATTATTTTCACTAGATCAAAAAATAAAATACAAATGTTAATCATTAGTATTGTTTGTAAGATCTCAAAATGAAATCATAATATCAATGTAAAAAGGTGTTTTCCATTAAAGATAACAAATAACCTTGACTATAAGATAAGATAGTAACCATAGGTAATAGAGATTTACAAAATATAGGCGTGTTTCTTAGTGAAATTATTATCAAAGTGAGACCATAACCATAAGTAACACCGATTTACAAAATATAGATGTGTTTCTTAGTGAAATTATTATCAAAGTGAGAAAGGATGGTATCTTATTGAATGAGAGAGTTAGATGATTGTAAATAGTTTTAAGTATATCTCAAACACCCCCAACTTACCTATAGGCTATAAGACACTTAGTTTATGTTAGTATTCATATAGGCTATAAAACACTTTAATTTTAATGTAAGGCTTAAATTCCAAGTGTCACTTTCATATTTGTTAAATTATGTAATTCTAAATAGCTTGTAAATTTATTGTGTTATTGTTTAAATGAAATTTAAATTTCAAGGATACTAGAACAAAACTCTAGTCCAAGCTCAAATCCTAACCCCTAACTACCCCGACTAAAAACTAATCAATGTTTAGATGAAATTATAAACCTAATTGGTGAGCTTAAAAATACTAGAGAGTCGTCTCATATTTCCCTTTGCCATTTCGCTTGACACCAATATTGCTTCCATTGGTCATGCCCATGGCCAATTATCCGATATATATCTAAAAGTAGGGTTAGGATGAGAGAATTCTACTCAACCAATATGATTAAGGAATATGTGAAAGGTCTACATAAAACCAAAGATATGATTCCCCCATTGTTTATGGACCCTGGATCCAATAAACCCCTTGATCTAAGAAATATGCATATTTGTATGGTGCAGTGCACATTTCAACTATTCAAAGGTAATTAGATGGATATATGTGGTTCATGGTATTTTATAAAAACTCCCTGCAATAATGAGGAGATCCCATTGTATTTCCTACATAAATTATGAATTTAGTTTAATATGGGCTACCATGTCAATTATTTTGGTGTTGGTGAATTCCAGGGTGTTAGTATTGGCTCTCCATAGGATTAATATAGGCTGGGTATAAATAATTGAGAAAGTAACTCCTTCCTAGGTGTATTCTTAACACCCCACCCCCCACTCCAAGCCCCCAAAAATCACCATCTTAGTTTGCAAATATGATTCATGTGACTACTACTATGATATCCACCCTAACATGCAACGTACTTTATCATAGCATATATGTTACATTGTCTTATTAGGATCTACCTATAGATGATGCTATACTATGAAGGGTAAGGCCTTCATGGCATTACATTTGGCTAGGATGGACATTCTAGTCTAAGTTTAATTGATCATCATCAATGCCCTCATTATAATATACTTAATATGGGATAACAGAGGTTCATGTCAAGGATAGTTTATAGAATTAGGTCACTGTGATTTTTTTCGTTGATTGTATCTATAATTTTTTAATTGATAAGTATCTAGAAAAAATAATTGTGAAGTATTTTTAATTTTATTTAATTGTTTGGTATGTACAATTCCTATAGGATGATACTTCTGAATCTAGATGGTAAGATGCATACTCTCTTGTAGTTGATATAGTAATTTTAGCAGTTTGTTTCTTTGGGGCAGCTCATGTTTGATATTGAGATGAGTTTATGTTTTTCCTAGGGTGAGTGCAAGCTAATGAGGGTCACTTTTCGCATGTTAGATGCAATAAAAAACTGAAAAATGAGGCATCCCTCAACTTAATTGTATTTTTTGAGGTACTTACATAAAATACCTTGCTTTGAGTAAATAAGATTAAATGTAGGAAATTGAATTGGATTTCCAAATATATAAGGCTTATGTATTGAATTTTTTTATAACTATGTCAAGTTTCATTTTTTCTAACAACGGCTTTTTATTTTTTTGGCAAATGATAAGATATATGTTTTTGTGAGTGCAACCTTTGAGGGCTGAAATGATGCGTTCAGGATACAAAAAATTGCAGGCATGTAGAGAACATATAGCACTACTACAATGTTATTTTTTGAAAATAAAATTAGTAATTTTTAATTTTTTTATATAGTATCTAAGTGATCATTCCTCGAAAATGGTACGTCTTTTGTGGGTGCATCCTTTGAAGGTCTTAATGAAATAATCATGAAAGGGTTTTTTATAGAGTGTAGAGGTCAGTGTCTTCTAGTGCACCATATAATTTCTTTTTAAAATGATTAAGAAGTGAAAAATTTATGGAAAAAACACTAACAACATGTTTTTTGAGTTAAGTAATTAGGACACAATAGAAATTGAAAAAATAGGAAAATATAATATTTTTAATAAAAATTACATATTTAGAATTGTTAGGTATAACTCCCGATTGATATTTATTACATTGCCAAAAGCTATTATTTATACATTAGATGTGGC
>LPNX010383407.1:512454-558714 GCA_001517045.1 Pseudotsuga menziesii
GGAGTTAAATAGAAGGTGGAGAGAGAGGGAGAGACATAGGGATTTTGTGAGAGAAGGGGGGACACACACACACACACAAATATTATGTGGGAGATATGGGGATGGCTGAGCAACAACCGGAGAGGGGGAGGGGTGAGAAATAGATAGAGAGTGATGAAAGGAAGGATACTGAGGGATGTATAGAGAAGGTGGAGAGAGATTATGAGAAATGGGAAGTGAGGGAGGGACACACACACACACAAAGAGATATTGTGTGGGAGAGAGGAGGGAGGGGTGAACGACAAAGAGGGAGGGGGGTGAATGATATAGAGAGTGATATGGAGGGAGGGATTGTGAGGGAGGTATATAGAAGGTGGAGAGAGACTGTGAAAGAGGGTGGGTGAGGGAGTGACACACACACATAGATATATAAAGATAGAATGGGGGGGCACACACACACACACACATATAGAGATAGATTATGTGGGGGAGAGAGGAGGGGAGGTGTGAGAAACAACGAGAGAGGGGGGAGGGGGGAGAAATAGAGAGAGAGTGGTGTAGGGAGGGATAGTGGGGGAGGTATAAAAAAGGTGGACATAGGTTTTGAGAGATAGGGAGTGAGGGAGGTGTTGATGCCTGGAAAAATTCCAAGCTATCGACAATAGGGATTCTCACCAGTAAGAGATCCCAACTAGATTGTTCACCATTTGGTGTGGGGAACCCGTCCGATTAGTGGCCCAGCTACCGCAAAATTAAAGTGTTTAAGTTTGTTTTTTACCGCTTGTGGCCCAATCAACCGTATATGTGATTTTATGTTTTAAGAATGAAATGCAAGTGCCTAAACTAAATGCAAGTGACTGATAAACAAGAACCTCACAAGCGAGCTACGTAGATTCTTACCTCTCGCCTTATGTAAATCTTACTCCTCAATCACTTATAAATTAAGCAAATCTAATCTATTCTAAGCTAATCTATCCTATCCCCAACGAGAGCAAAATTTAAATAGAAAAGAGTAATGTATTGTAATGTTGCATATTGAATCCTATAGTTAGATGTTCAAATTCCACATACATAGTTATAGTATAAAAATATAAACAAAGATATATTTGTAATGGTAAAACATTCTGTTGCTGCCGCAACTGTTTCCCCCCCCCCCAAATTAATGTTGTAATTTCTGAGCCCCTCCTGATTATTTTTTGTGTGTGGCTTGATCGTTGAACTTTTAAGCTCCTTGAGCGTGTTTCCTTCCATGTCTCTGAAGGTGGATGTCAGCACTTTGTGTATGCCGTGTTCATTTTTGGTTCGGGTCGTGAATGTGTGGTCGAAGAGAAGAAAATTTGTTGTTCTTCAGCGCATCCTCTGTAAAAAGAAGCAAGGTTGGTTACAGCCGATCCTTAGCACTGCTCAAATACCTCAGTTTCCCTTTAAGCGGGCCTCTTTTACTGCTGATCAGGCGCTGCGAAGTTTCAACCTTTCCGCCGTTGCGGCTCCTAGACCTTTCTTTTGTCCGATTTTCTAAACCATCCGACGCCCGATTCGCTTATTTTAAAATCGCTTGTCCATAAGCTTCCACTCGCCCGCCGTTGCGGCCGGGAGGAGACAGTTAGCTCCCGATTCAAGTGTCATCCGACGTCCGACCTTGTCTTCCCCCGCTCAAACTGAGTTTTCCACCTCGTCGCCTGTCCCCTGCCATTGTTCCATCCGCCGTTGCGAATGAGCCACCCTTCCTGGTTCCTGAAGCACTCTTCCCCCCGACGTCCGATTACCCTTTTTTCGCCCATGTTTCCGCTCACCCGGTTTCTATAATTCCCCGCCATTGCGGCTCCTGAAGTCTCGTCTCATCCAATGCAGAAGTTGGTCGACCGCCGCCTATAATTTTTGCCCGTCCAAAGCTTAAATCGATACCTTGTCCGAGCAAACCTAGCTAGTCTCTTGCGGATTTACAATGCTAGGCAGAGAATGTTTAAATGTTTAAAAAACTCCCCTTTGCAGCGAATAATGCATTGTGATTGTTTGCAGAAGGAATTCGGTGCTACTAAAGTGACCAGGGGCTAAGACGTAGCTTGGTCAGACCGGAACCGGCACGATCACAAGGAAGGAAAAACACAGAAAAGGACAAAGCAAGCAAACGAAGGAGGAACGGACAGAGGAAGACTCATCTGTTACTGGTTAGAAGATAAAACGCTCATAGAGAATGATTGGGAAAAGGCAGCGGCTAGAACAAGAAGCGGAATCGTTGAGGATACTGAAAAGTCACACGCTGGGGTGGCAGCCCAAGGGGCAGCGGGGGTAGTTTAAATAGAAGGGGGTGGGACTAAAAAGGGGCTTTTTCCCGGGAAAACTTTGTATTTGTTTACTTGTAAGATGAACTACTTCGTTTTGCATAGGAACTGCAATTTTTGCCTGTCGGAGAGAGTGAAAAGCGAAATGTATCAATGCAAACTCAATGAATAATGTTGAAGAGGAACTATTTCGTTTTCAGCTGTGTTTCATTTACTGTAAGAGTATTCGATATTCTGAACCTATGTTGTTGCTAAATGTTCTTCAGTAATTTCTGGATATTTTTTCGCTGTGAGTAATAAATGTTGTTATAAAATGATCGGCTATCTGGTTATTTGAATATCTGTAAGTGTTCATGTGCTTTAGAAGAAGTATCAGCTACCTGTGATTCTTCTTTATGTATGTGAAAATGTATTGCTCACCCAAAATGATAACCTTGCTCCCTAGGGATAGTGTAGATAGTTAGCTTATTTCTTTTGTTGCTCGCGAGCGTAAGACGAGAGGTAAGAACCTGCGCATCACTTTGTGACCACTCCCTGCAGCTTGATCACCCTGGATTTAGTTAGGCACTTGCATATCATTCCTTTAAGTCAAAATACAAAAACTCGGTGGGCCGGGCCGCAACCGGTAAAGCCTTAGTTTTTTTCCTTGACCTACGGTAACCGGACCGCAAACCGGACGGATTCCCTATTTCAAACAGTCAACGGGCTAGTTGGGAACGTTGATTGGGGAGAATCCCTTACTGTTGCCGCATGCGAATTTCCAGGCCTCAACACATTCATTACTCAATAAATGGTTAACATTTCAAATAGAAAGAAAAATCATTCATCATCACAGAAAATAATTCATTAAGTCCAAATGATCTCATAGTTACATAGAAGCTAAATACGAAGTAGTTCAACATTGGCACTCCATACAATCCACGTAAAAGCATGTGCAATATTTCTCCAGCAAAATTTGTTCTTCTTTATTCATAGAAAAATTAGTTCTTCATACAAATAACTCAGCATGCTTGTGCTAGTGAAAGTGCTTCCTATTCTATCTTCTATTCCTATTTATACTACTATTACAAAGGGCTCTTTGAATACCCTAACCTTTTAACTTCCCTGAATTTTTGACTTCAAAATTTGTCCGCTTGTTCCTTGCACTAGGAAAATGAAACAAAATAAAATAAATTACATAAAGTGCCAAAATGTGGAAAATACAAAATCTCAAGTGGGCCCAGCTAGTATTTCACTGAATTCACCCCACGCATTAGCTTCTTCGAAGATAGTTCAATAGTCTACTGGCTCCAACAGTATTATAGTTACTTCATGCACACCTAGCTATGATTCTACTTCTGTTACATTGGGTGAGGTCAATTTCAACAAGTATTTTAGGAGATAGTTACAAACATAAGCTTGTGCAATCCAATTTTTTATAGCTTCCTCACTAATGCCTTCAATTTTTTGAATGCTATGTTAATCTTTGTGCAATCTGTCTTGGAGATTCTTCAAATGTCAATACTTGTTTGGAAACTCCTTGATCTTTTCTGCTGAAGAAATATGGCATTTATTATGCCGCTATGCGCATTTTCTTGTAGAAATTCATGCATTTTTCTAGAGTCTTTTCAATTACAGTGGTCAATCTCAAAATAGATTTGCTACCGAAGTCTAGGAGTTATGATTCTATCTTTAAACCTTCTGCAATGATTTTGTCTGTACCTCCATCTCCTCTGCTTGTTTGTTTACTGCATATTTGTGTGCTTCTAACTCCAAAACCTTGTCTTCAAGATCTTTCTTCGCCCCTTCCATGATTGTAACTGAGAGCTCTAGTGCATCATTTTCCCCTTCTATAACTTGATATTCCTTTTGGAGCCTTTCAAATTTGGAAAGAGTTTCCTCATGTTTTCTTTTAAGTTATCCTTCTTCTCCTCTTTCCTTTACCAAAGTGTCCTTCATCTTAAGCATTCTTTCCTTATAATGTCCAGCATCTCCAACCAACTTGTTAACATTATCTGCATTAGCTTGCGCGACGGCTATGCTTACAAATTCTAGGAATTGAGGATCCTCATTTGTGCCTTCTATGACAGTCTTGTCAGTTACTGTGACCACATCGGGTTGATCATTGATTTTTAATCTCTTTTCTAATCTTCTAACAATGGTTTTCTTTTTCTTGTCAAAGAATGTTGTGTCTGGGCTGGCCACTACATGTTTCTTGGATGGAGTGAAATGTACCAATCCAAGATCTACAAAGGGAATGTGGCCTCATGTTATTGTGTTAATTGATGGGGTAGGAGGATCTATTGGATTATATTGGGCTATGTCCTTCTCGAAATTCTCTCTGTATTTGTCTTCTTGTTCCTTCCTTCTCAACTCTTCAGTTGCTTGCTCATCTTCTTTCCATTCTCTTTCTTCTGATTCCTTTTGCAGTCTTTTCTCCTCTTCCTTTTGCAGTTTTTCTTCTTCTACTTTTTTTCCTTTGAGCCTCTTCGGGTAGTTTCTTCTCAGTCCCTTCTAGTAGATTTCAAGCATCTTCTTCACATTTCTTAGAACCTTCTTCCTGCTACTCCTGTTGTTCTATGGTGTTGTTGCTGCCTTTTCCTCCACTAGTGTTGATCTTCTTTTTGAACCGCTTAATCAAGGAAGTTGTATTGCAAGAATTTCTATATATATCTCCTCATCTTTATCAAAATGATGGGAGTATTCAAAATTCACTCCTACAAATGAACAGTGCTTCATAACCTTGTCATAGGATTCATTCCTGTGGAAATTTTTTTCCCCGAAATGGAAACCTTCTAGATCCCTTACAAAATCTGGTGCACTTTTTTCCTTTGTGAATTTATAGCTACCAATGTAGAATGGAAGTGGTGGGAAAAGTGCTTTTTTCATGTCAAATAAGGAATTTCTAAACCCATCTATAAACAATTGTCTCACTTCCTCCTTATGGACTACATAGTCCATGGCGTATATCGACAAAAATGATGGAGCTCAAGATCCTCCATACATCCTCAGATACATACCCTCCTTAGAGAAATAGTAGTCTCCATATTCACATACCATCTCCATTGCACCTTTATACATGCAATTGTACTCTTTGAGGAAAATCAACTCATACAGTGGCATCATAAATTCTTCGTAGATGTGCTTGTAGAAATTGGAGTACTTGTGTGCCGAAATAATTTGATAGGTAGCATAGATGGGAGTCTTGGTGTAATTCCAAGTACAATTGAGCTTCAGGAATTGTTGTATGCATAAAATACAATCAATCAAATAAGAACCCATGTAAAATTCTGACTTCCTTTGAGTCAGGCTTCCTTATGCAAAAATTATGCATGATGACAAGTTGTTTGCTATAATATCTTCCCAATTAGAGATGGTTCCTTACATAGCCACATGGTATATCAATGGGATCCAAATCATCTTGTAGAATTTCCCATTATCCTAACCAAAGATATTGTTTATCATTAGGGCTATGATCCTCTAGGGAGTGTGTAAACTGGTAGTTTCGTACTTGCCAGTGGATTTTTGGTGTTGTTGTATTTCCTGCTACCATCATCCCCTTAGCACATTCAAAGAAATATAAATTTACATTTTTCACCCACTCATCCATCATCAGATTTTGGGGGGCGGGTAGCTTGCAAGCCTTGGTTTTATATGCAGGGGTGAAGGAATCCAAGGCTTGTCCTTATGTGTTGGAAATAATCATAGTAGATGATTCTGTTTGAGGTAGGATCCATCCAATTACCTCAGCACAAGGGAAGAGCTCAGGGTGACTGGATACCTTTGTGATACCTGATTTTCTTATGTTTACATACAAAGGTATAAATTCTAGGCCTGCATCTGGGACATTTTGGTCTTTAATCATATGATATATTTGACCCCACTGAAACTCATGTTCAGCCCCTGTGACAACTTTCGTGTCTTCATAAATAATTTCCATTCTGGGCATAACCTCCATGTCTGAGTCCTCCTCGGTGACCTTGGCCTTCTTATTTCCACCTTTCTTTGGCATGTTGTGATGTGAAGATTAAAACTATAGCATGTGCACAACAAGAAATGTCTTATTTAGAGTGACATGCATTCTTATCAACATGAAATGACTAAAATGAGAAGCTAAGATATCAATGTTAAGATTGCAAGATATCAATGAAAAGCTCAAATAATAAATCATGGTTTCTTTCAAAAGGTAAGATTGCAATCTGTGTTTATTATGATGGAGGCTAACAAATATGAATTTACCAGTTCATCTATGGCCAATCAAAAGTAACTCTGTGATGTACATAAATCACTCCCACAGGTTGTCCATACATTTTTTGGCAAGGGTACATACTTGTAAAAACTTACATGAAACTCATGAACACAAGTTGAAGTGTTATTTTGGGAGTTATATCATTGGTTCTTTACACATTAAGGCTAAATATATTCAAATTTTATAATATTTGTCCATTGAGATTCAAAACCTTAAAACAATGAGACATCTTCTCATAGAGTCTCTTCAGAGGTAAGAAAACAACCAGTAAACATGGAAAAGGCTTTACAACCCGAAGCCGAGGGCATCTTACAGAAGCCTAAAACCCTATATTGAACCTAAACCCATGAAAGATTCACAATGTCAGCCTTAAGGGGAACAATATCGCATGTAATGAAACCCTAACCCTAGGCTTTAACACACAGCAACACTCGAAGTAAAAATTTTCCAAGGGTTCCCCTGTCACCACATACAAAAATAAACCAAATAAGGAACAATTAGTGAAACCTTTCACCCGCCATATCAATAAAACCCTAAGGGTTTGACAGAAACATATCTACGGTTTCAATGAAAAACTAAAACATCACAGTGAAGGTGGAGATAAAATCATTCACGGTCGAGCAAATAGGCTAAGAAAACACTTAGTGCGCTTGAGGGTTTAGTCGCAGCTAGACTCGGGAAAGTTCTGGAGGTTTGGACGATTAAAACAAAACCTTACGGTCTGGTTCTTAAAACCACAGCCACGGGTAGTGTTAGCAAAAACCCTATCACCGCAACCCTAAATCTCCCAAAACGCAGGCCTTTCAAGTTCTTTAAAACAATAAAGCATAAAGATAATCATTTAGGGCCTACCTGGAAAGCACTGGTGCAGGTACGGTGCTCAGCAAATCAATCTGTGGGATCCAAGTGGTAAACATCAGCTAGGTGCATTGAAATGCGATAAATGGTAACAGACCCTAAAACCCTACCAAATTTATACGTAAAACAATGCTGAAACGCTAATAAATATGGTCTTTGAGGTAATAAATACCGCGAGGATGAAAAAGCATTTTGGTGCCTCCATCGACAACTTAAAAATTCATTGGATATTTTCCCAAAAATATACCGACACATCGGCGTCAGAATTCGAGTTTTCGGCGATAGTGTCGGCTGAAATATTTGAGTTTCATCGACACTGTCGGCAATAACTCATTAAATGTCTCCGAAAAAGGACTATAGACAAAACTAAAAAATAAGTTCAGATAAAAATATGTTGATAGCGAAAGCTAAGTATTACCAAACATGTTGGGAGAAAACCCTGAGTTTCTTTGACACAGTTGACAAAACTTGGTGATATCTCCCGACAAGGCTGTCAGCTAAAATCCAAAAAAGGTTTTGAAGGAAAACTGTCTGCCAAGAAAGGTAATTTTCATCGAGCCAGTCGGTTGTGAAGACTGATTTTTGATGACACTATCGGCAAAAATTAGCTAAGTATTTCGACCAAATTAAGAAAAAAATTTGATAAAGCATGTCGGCAAGAAAACATAAGTTTTCCCCGGTAGTGTCAGCTCAAAATCCTAAGTTTCGCCAACACTGTCAGTAGAAACGCAACAAAATATTCCGATAAAGACTTAGGATTTCAAGCAAAAATCAGCTGGAAAACATAAGATGAAAATGTTGGATTCTCTCGACATGTTGGCTCAATTCATTGAGTTCTTCTGACACGTCCGAAGAAAAATTTGAGTTTTAACTTAGTGGGAAAAAATGACTTTCTGGCTTGTTAAGAGAAAAACTAAGTCATGGAATAAAAATTCAAGGAGCAAAAATTGTCTAAGGAAAGTTCAAAACTAGAATTCTAAGGAGGGCCCCTAAAATTATAAAATTTCATGGAAATGGTTACAACAAAAACAATTGGTGACTAGTTGGTGAACACAGATCTCTAAAAAACTATCTTCTCAAAACAAAACTGCTACATGGTATTTAATTAGAGCAACTTACTCCAGGCTTCCTTCAAGATCATTTAAGAATCTATACTTCTCTAGGGATGTAAAATTAAGTGCATCACATTGATTATAGTATTTTGAGGTAAGGTAACTAGGATTAGAAGTCCTGATAACTCTCTTGGGGCCAAATGTGAGATTAATTTTTGCTCTATCTTTGGTTACCGTCGGATATGACACCACAGGATTGTGACGGAGTTTAGACAGATGCATTCGTTTGTTCCTCATTCCCATGCCATTCATATTATTTTGATGCTTAAATACATTTTGTATTTCGAGTCTTCCTTGATTACTTCTTTTATTTTGAGAAATTGATTTAGCACTCAGCTCCTGATGATGAGTCCAACAAGTGGCTCGAAACATTGAGCTTCAAACAAAATAACGCATATTCCCCACATATTTTAATCACTTCCTTGCATAAGCATGAATAACAAATTGATTTAGGTTCTTCCATCCATGATGTCCTTTTGTGTGATTCATGGTTTATTTCAACTCACAGACGAAGAAGAACCCTTTCCAAGCAATCCATTCATTTTATTGATTTATTTCTTCAGTATATCTTCTTGATATTTATTTTCTTCTTTGGAATTTTGACTCTTTATCTTAAGCCTTTTGGATTTCATTTTGTGGCATGGGATTATTTTGAATGCCATATACTTGTCATTTATGCTTCCTTTCAGTGGATCTATCACAACAATATTATTTAGAAAAATATTAGTGTGAAGGTAGATGGATCCCCAAGATAGTATTCTAGACCTCATACACCTTAGTTATTTTCAAGGTTTAAACAATACTTCAATGTGTTCTAGAAAAAGCTTAACTTTAAGTAGTCTATTAATTAAAGAATCTTGTCTTAGATCAAAATATTGCATATATCTTCCAATAAGCAGTTCTTGGATGTCAAATCATTTTGCAATTATTCAGATCCCTATGTCCCCAAGCACCAAAAATTTGAGTTGGATTATTCTGAAACAAAAAATAAATAAACTGAAGTAAATCAGCAAAAGAAAACAAATGGTAGGAAAACAATAAAAGAAAAAGAAAAGGGGTTTTATTTATGTACAAAAGAAATCCCTAAAGAAACTAGGTAAAATAAGGTTTTAGAACAAGGCCATTAATAGGAAGGCTCTCTACATTCCCTTGTAAATATTTCAACTTATATGTCGAGGGTCCTAGCTTCTCAACAATCTGATAGGGGCCAACCCATAGATGTTGAAATTTGTTATGTTTTCCCTTCTCATCATGTGGGTGATTCCACTTTAGAACCAAGTCTCCTATCTCAAAACTTCCTTTCCCATAGTTTTGCTTATCAAAACACCTCTTAACAATTTCATGTTGGTGTTTAAATATTTTTTTAGACTTAATCCTGGACTCTTCAAGTTTTAGCAAGGTGTTAATACGAGATTGTAAAACTTCACTACCAAATCCTCGTGAGGCCTGAGCTAGCTGAGAGGATGGGAGAAAAATGTCCGGGGGTACAATAACTTATTTCCCATAAACCAGAGTATAAGAGGACACTCCTAAGGAGTTATTTGGGTTGACCCTATCTGCCCATAGTGCATTGGGAAGTGTTGTGTGCCAGCTTCTTTAATTTTCAATAACAGTATTCTTGAAAATTTTGATAATATTTTTATTTGTTGATTCTGCTCACCCATTTCCCTGAGGATAATAATTGGCAGAATAATGCAATTTGATTCCTTTTTCACTAGCAAATTCAATTATCTTAATAGATGAGAAATAAGACGCATTATCAAAACTAAGTGAAATTGGAACCCCAAACCTGGTCATAATGTTTTCTTGTAAGAAGTTGATGACCACGTCCTCGTTCACTTTGCATAGCGAAATTGATTCTACCCATCTCAAGAAGTAATCCGTAGCTGTGAGGATATATTTATGTTGTTGTAACAAACTTAAATAATAACAACAAATAATAATAATAATAAACATCAACCTATATATATATATATATATATAGATAGATAGATATAGATATATATATAATAATAATAATAATAATAATAATAATAATAATAATAATAATAATTAATAATGTCTTTACAAAAAGACATGACTCTTAATGAAAGGGTATTCCTACAAAATATAAATAGCCGACCCTCAATTGTAACTTATCACATATCATATCTATTTTATCAATTTGTGTATATATTCATGGATTATTTGTATTTTAGAAAGTGGAAGTTCAAGAAGTTACAGTAAAACGGTTTTTTTACCGCTATAGTGGTATTAGATCTAGTTTGTGATCCAAGCCTTTAGCCATATCATGATTTTTAATCATAATCCTAGGAGGAAAAATAAATAAAAAAACAAAAAAAAGGAAAGAAAAAAAAAGTTAAAAAAAAAAAGATAAAAGTAAAAGGAAAAAAAAAGAGATGCTAAAAGTGAAACCACACCTAGTTTCTTAAAGTCGGTTTGGGTTTGAAAAGAAAAGTGCATAATAAAGAAGCAAGTGAGATTTGAACTTAGGTGGGGAAGGTAACACTCATTCCTCCCAACCACCCAATCTACTAGAATTTTACAAAACTTAAGGGAAAACAAAAATCTAAAAGTACATAATAATTTCTACTAAGAAGCAAGTGAGATTTGAACTTAGGTGGGGAAGGTAACAATCATTCCTACCAACCACCCAACTACAAGAAGTATTTATCAACCTTCAAAAAGAAAAAAAAATATTAATATTATTATTATTATTATTACTTAATAATTGTATTAAGTACAATTATTAAATTACAAGAGTAAAGAAAAACAAGACAAAATCGAAGAAGACAAGAATTCAATCAAAAGGAAAACCAACTATCATCAAAGATACCAAAAGTTAGGAATTATGGCAAATTCTAAATCAGAATTTCAGTCCCAACTACAAGTATCAAATCACAAAGCATGTGACATGACAGGGCTGGATATTTCTAAGGAATTAATGAGACAAAAATATACCAATCAAAATCTACAAAACAAAAAAATCCTGAAAGATGCAGTCGAGAGTAATGAAGAAATAAAACGATTAAACAAAATAATCAAGGAAAAAGATGACAAAATCACGAAAATTCAGACAAAAGTAAGATGCCAAGAAGCATAGAATTGTTGCCTTCAACAACAGATTGAGGAACTCCAGCAAAAAGAGGAAGACTCAAAAAAAGCACACAAGTTGAAAATTACAAAAGTATATAACACATTAACAAGTAATACTGAAGAAATATACCAATTAAGAAATCATAATAAGTTATTAGTTACGAAGATCAAGAAGTTAAAGAGTACCAAGAAGGAAGAAAACTCGAATGAAGACATCGAAGGAAAAGTCCTAGAAAAATAAGAAGAAAATGAATGCCTTCTAAATATTAATCAAGAACTAAAGAAATAAATGGAGAAGTTAAAAGAGGACAAAAATTCACAAGATGAAAGGTTCGAGAAGATTCAAAGTAAAAACAATCTACTTGAGAACAAAATAGCGCAAATCCAGAGAGAAGCATCCAGAATCGCCAAAAAACAAATTCAATTTGAGGAAGTGAAGGCAGTCCTCGCCACAGTTCAAAAGGAAGAAAAAAAACAACACATATGCCTTACAAACATCCCAATTATAATCGTCATTTTTACGAACGATAGGGTCAAAATGAGCATTCACAAAAGAGTTATGTTGACAAGCAAAAAATTCAACATACTAAGCAACAATTGTGATAACCCATTTCCCAAAACAATCTCAAAGGTCCAATCAAAATATATTTGGGATGAACCACAGCAGATACGATGCGACAATTATCTTGAGGAATCCCTCGTATTGTCTTATCTCATCAAGTGTCGCAAAGGATCCAAAGATGACAGTTCAAGCAAATCAGACGTTGATGTCAATGAAGATTTGAGGACAAAGCTTCCCTTAAGGGGAAGGAAATGTAACAAACTTAAATAATAACAACAAACAATAATAAAACAATAATAATAATAATAAACATCAACACACACACACACACAAAATAAATAATAATAATTAATAATGTCTTTACAAAAATACATGACTCTTAATGAAAGGGTATTCCACCAAAATATAAATAGCGAACCCTCAATTGTAACTTATCACATATCATAACTATTTTATCAATTTGTATATATATTCATGTATTATTTGCATTTTAGAAAGTGGAAGTTCAAGAAGTTACAGTAAAATAGTTTTTTTATCGCTACAGTTGTAATGAATAATTCAGATTAAGCTCTTCAATGATCTCAATACCCCACTGTTTGAAAGGCTCTAAAATAATAACAGGTTGCAATGGTCCAACTTCTTTTGCTAGTATTCCACCGCTTCTTTGGCATACATCACACTTTCTTGAATAGGCATGAGCATATTTAAATAATGTTGTCCAATAATAGCAAACTATGAAGATCTTGTGAATAATAATCTCCAGAGAAATGTCCTCCAACAGGGACATCATGCAATTCCTTAACGACTTTAGAAGCATCTTCTTGCTCGAGGCATATCAAGAATATTCCATCATAGTTCTTCCTCAAAATAACTCCATCAATTATTTGGTAAGAGGTTGACTTCAGACGAAGTGCTCTTCACTGCTTAGAGTTCCAATGCTCTGACAAATATCCTTGTTGGAGGTAATGCACCATGTCTCTATACCAATATTCATGAGCCGTAAATATAGGGAATATATCAATCATGTTTAACTCTATTTCATTTTCCCAATCACCATCTTCATTAGTCAAGGCTTCTGCAATTAACTTACTACAACCCTTAACCTTTGATAATATTGGTTGGTTTGAACTCTAAATCATACTTGTGTAATGTTGTCACCCAGTTTCCTCTTTATTCACACAGTTCTTTCTATGCAAAGAGGCTTCTAATAGCTGGATGAGGGACTATTACTTTGGTTTTATTATTCAAAATGTAATGTATGAATTGTTTTACTGATTTATGTTAGTTTTTCAACATTAAGCTAGCATTATTAGGATCTTTAACTGAGAGAATAACAAGCACAACAATAAAAAACAAGAGACAATGAACACAGTGTTTTTCCTTGGAGAAACCATAAATGGAGAAAACCTTGCAACTTCCTCAGAGATAGAATCAGCACCAAAATAGAAGAGCCCAAAATAGTAAGTGATCTCCCGACATCAGTAACCTTCTTCTTATCTAGCCCCAGTGTCTTCTCCTTCCTCAATTATGCACTACACTTGAGTGTGTATAAGATGTGTTCTAAATTGAGAAGTCACTTCTCTATTTATATTGCTTCCCGACATGACTAAAACCCTACTAGGGATGACTTCACTAAGTGAGTCTAATAACCCTAGTGCCCCATAACTATGGGGACTTTAACCCTTAGACAATAGGAGGGTTACCCACAATGACTTGACACGACTTGTTTACATTATAGATCCTCCCGATCGAAACATCGGGGCATGACATAATGACTCAATTACATAATAGATACATCCCGGAATAAACATCGAGTTACAAGACATAAGATACATAGATGAATACATTCTGAAGTTACAAATACATCAACACTCCCTCTTAACTAGGAAGGTATTCTTTCGACACAATTTTTAGCACTGGTCTTCTTCTCTGCATCAAATGGATCATCTCGTCATCTTCATTTTCAAGCCTTCAAGTCTTCTTCATCTTTGAGTCTTCGAGTCTTCAAGTCTTCTTCATCACAAGATCTGCATCATCATGACTGCTGGCTCATCACTGCTGGATCATCATCACATCTAGATCACTTGATATGGATCATCATCACATGCTATCTCATAATGGTGCTATCTCGATTCTTCTCATCACATGAAGTTCTACAGAGTCAATCTTGTAGGCCTACCCTTCATGTAGGTCTTCATCAGTGCTTATATCTGACACTTAAGTCAGAATGGCCCACCCAGCTCTTACATCTGACCTTATCTTGTCAAAAAGGCACGCCCAGCAATCACATTTGACCTCATCTTGTCAGAAAGGCCCGGCACTCACATGTGACCATGTGTAAACACATCGTGCCAGAATGGCTCAACACTTATATCCGACCATTGGCAAGCACATTGCATCGAACAGGCTCTGCACTTACATCCGACCCCATCTTGTCAGAAAGGCACAACAGTCACATCTGACCATGTGTAAACACATCGTGCCAGAATGGCTCAGCATTTATATCTGACCTAATCCTGTCAGAAAGGCTCTGCACTTACATTCAACCATGTGTAAACACATCGCATCAAAAGGGCATGCACTCACATCTGATCATGTAGGAACTAATATTATCATCGCATCCAAATGGCCCCCAGTACCAGATTGAGCTACCTGGTAACT
Organism: Pseudotsuga menziesii; assembly: GCA_001517045.1. Taxonomy (NCBI): domain Eukaryota; kingdom Viridiplantae; phylum Streptophyta; class Pinopsida; order Pinales; family Pinaceae; genus Pseudotsuga; species Pseudotsuga menziesii. The sequence goes on from LPNX010383407.1 coordinate 527,233, forward strand.
GACCAGGTGCCTCCATTCTCCTAGAGAATGGTAGTTTCCCTTACATCTGACCTACTTGTCAGAATGGCCAGTACTCACATCTAACATGGGAGGAACTTAATCCTTTAGCCATGATAGAATGGTTCAGCCCTTACATCTGATCAAGTGGGAACACATCCCTCTCTCACATCAGAATGGCTTCTCAGTCCTAGACTGATTTTTCCTGGTAACTGACCAAGCACCTCCATTCCTAGAATGAAAATAGCACTCATATCTGACATGGAAGGAACCTAGATCCTATGACCATGATAGAATGGCTCAGCCCTTACATCTGACCATGGAAGGAACTTAATCCTCTCCCATGTCAAAATGGCTCACGGACTCATCACTTCCCTTTGGAGGGAACATCAATCTAGAGAACACCAAGCTTCTCCTTGAAGTAATCAAACTTCACCCTAGCTAATGGATTCATCAATACATCAGCTATCTGATCATCCATCACAACATACTAGAGCTTCGCTGCTCCCCTCTGTACCATATCCTTGATATAGTGATACTTGATCTCGATATGCTTTGACTTGTCATGGAACACTGGATTCTCTGACAACTTTACACAACTTTGGTTGTCACAATGTATACAAGTAGCATCCATATGGAGATCAAATAAATTAGACAATAGCTTCCACAGCCATACTGCCTCACAACTAGCTGAACAAGCTGCAACATACTCTGCTTCAGCTATACTCAGTGCCACACAGGATTGCTTCTTTCTAAACCAAGAAATCACACCTGATCCCATATTGAAGCAACATCCTGAAGTGTTCTTCCTATTGATGGCATTGCCTACCCAATCTGAATCAACATAACCTTCCTGGTTAATCTTCTGATTCGACTCATACTTGATCCCATAATCATCTGTACCCCTAAGGTACCTCAGAATATGCTTTGCAACAATCAAGTGAACATTTCTCGGATCTGTCAAGAAATGGCTCAAGGTGTTCATAGCAAAGCAAATGTCTGGTCTCATGTTTGTCAGGTACATCAAGGACCCAATCATTTGACGATACATCATAGCATCAACGGAATCTAATGAAGCATCACTCAATAGCTTCAGGTTTGATTCCATAGGTGTGGCCATGGCTTTGCAGTCCATTATCCCAAACCTCTTCAGGATCTCTACTGCATACTTCCCTTGTCCAAGGAAGATTCCATCTACACTCTGTGACACCTCCATGCCTAGGAAATAATGCATCATACCCAATTCCTTCATTTCGAACTTAGCAGCAAGCTTTCTCTTCATATCAGCAAGCAACCCATCCATTCCTATCACAAATAGATCATCTACATATAGTAGGAGCATCACTGGGTTTCCATCTGCAACCTTGTAGCACAGGTTGGAATCTACTTTACTCTTGTTAAAGCCCAAACTAGATAGAAAGCTGTCAATTCTGTTGTACCAAGTCCTGGGTGCCTGTTTCAAACTGTATAGGGCTTTCTTCAATCTGCACACATGAGACTCCCTGTCATGTGTCTCAATACCGAGTGGTTTTTCTACATACACTTCCTCTTCCACTACACCATTCAAGAAGGAAATCTAGACATCCATCTGGTGTATCTTCCATTTCATCACTGTAGCCAGAGCTAGTACTGATCTGATGGAAGTGTATCTGGATACAGATGCAAATGTTTCTTCATAATCTATTCCTTCTTTCTGAGAGAAACCCCAGGCCACAAATCTTGCTTTATATTTTTCAATGCTACCGTATTGGGACAACATCCCAAACATCATTCTTCATGCTCGATTGATATTATTTGATGATAGCATCCTTCCATTCTTTCCATTCTGCCGCTTCTTCATAACTGGAAGGTTCTTTATTAATGAAATCACATAGCAAATCTACATACCCGAAGTAGGATATGGTCCTCTTTCTTTCTCTGTGATTCTCTTCTGGAGCCCCATATCTTTTTGCACCTTGGATAATTTCACGTACCCAAGCAGGTTTCCTCTTATGAGGATTCTTCTCCAGAGGTGGATCTACAGGTCTTTGTGGTTCTTCAAATTCTTGATCCTCTTCTTGAGTTTCTTCATTCATGGTTGTATCAAGAATTCTGGGTGCTTCTGTTTCTTCAAGTTCTCCAGCAGGTCTCTTTCTGGATTTGTTGTAAGTTGTGTCTTCATCAAATGTCACATCCGTACTAATGTTAATCTTCTTTTATCTTTGGAAATATATTTTGTAAGCCTTCGAGCTTTCAGAGTATCCCAGAAATATACCCTTCTTTCTTGAAGGATCTAATTTTGTTCTCTTCTCTTTTGGAATGTGTATGTACACAGGACAACCGAATATTCTGAGATGGCTGAATTTTGGTTTCTTTCCAAAGAATACTTCTTCAGGAGTCTTGTTCTCGAGTACTCTATGTGGAGTACGGTTTTGTACATACACCACTGTTCTGGCATCTTCCGCCCAAAGATGCATAGGAAGATATTGATCATGAAGCATATCTCTTGCAGCTTCCATGATAGTTTTGTTCTTTCATTCCACAATCCCATTCTGTTTTGGATTAGTGGACAACTCCCTCTTAATCCCTGATTCTTTACATAGCTCTTTGAATTCATTCAAAGTGAATTCTTCACCATTATCTGATTGAAAAGTCTTGATCTTCTTTTCAGTGTGATTCTCAATCAAGACTTTGAATTCCTTGAACTTGTTGAATACTTCGTATTTTTTCTTCATGAATTAAACCCATGTCTTCCTAGAAAAATCATCAATAAAAGAAACATATGCATACCCGTTTAGTGAGATTGATGACATAGGACCACATACATCGGAGTGGATGATTTCCAAGATTCCTTTTGCTTTGCTTTCTCTACTTGGAAATGTCTTCTTTGTGTTCTTTCCTTTCGCACATCCTTTGCAGACCCCATCATGTTTTGCTTATATTTATAGAAGACCTTCAATAGCTTTTCTTGCAAGAGGTAGTGCTATGTAATGCACATATGCAAGTCGTCTATGCCATAGTTCATTTGGCACTACTGTGTCATGGACTAAGGCTTGTTCTAGATGGCCCTTCAATTTGTACAAACCTCCTTCTTGTTCACTAATCACTATTGCATCATCAATAGTCTTTCCTTTTGGCCACATGATGACTTGAAAATCTATGAATGCAACCCTCATTCCTTTTGCATCTAATGCTGATATGGAGAGAAGGTTCTTCTTGAGTCCTGGCACAAACAATACTTCATTGTCATAGACTTTCCAAAGTCTAGCTTATAGGAAGATTCCCCACTACCTTTTATTGGATATTGGTAGTCATCTCCTAGCTTCACCTTGTGAGGTGATTCATGTTCTTATAGTCTCACAAAGGATTCCTTGAATCTAGTCATATGTTTGGAATCCCCACTGTCTATAAGCCAATCATCACTTCCATGAGTAATGTTTCCCATGAGAGAGGATATCAAAACATATTCATCCTCACTTGAAGAATCTTCACTTTCATATCTAGTTCTCTTTGATGAAGGTTCATCATCCTCTACAGCATGAGCATGATGTCTTATTTTGTTTCCCTTCTTCTTGTGAGAGCTACTTTTGTTCTTAGGACAATCTCTAGAAAAATGTCCTCTTTCATCACATGTATAGAAAATGTACTTAGACCTATCTCTAGGCTTTCTAGAGTTATTCCTATGATGAGACTACTTACTTTTGTGACCGCTGGATCTGGGTTTCTTAGATTGTACTGTGAGAGCTTGATATTCACTTCCCATCTTCTCTACTCGAGCTACTATCCGAGCTTCTTCTTGAGAACATTCTTCCCACATTCTGCTGAACTTGACTAAATTCTTTCTAGCACAGATCCCTTGAATGAAGGAGTCCCATGTCCTAGGGAGACCATTCAAGGTGGTCATCACAATTTCTGCATTCTCCACTTCTTCATCTATTGCTTCTAATTATTCTTTGATCTTATAAACCCTTGTGAAGTAAGACTAGATGGTCTCTGCATTTTGGATCTTCACATTCTTCAGTTGATTCCTCAGAGCCATCTTCCAGTTTATGTTCTTCCCTTCAAACAATTTGGTTAGGGCATCAAATATAGCTTAGGTGCCTTTATAGAGGACACCTGTGGGATAAGGCGATCCTTGATAGAATCAGCAATGATCCTCTTTTCCATAACCAACTTATTCTTATGCAAGGCCTTAGCCTCATCTCCCTCTAGAACTAGAACCTCCTCATGGATGTAGGATTCCAACTCGTTCTCTTCCAGGACCAAGGAGATCCTATACTTCCAGGCTCAGAATTTATCAGCTTCCTCAAGCTTTTCATTAAGATTGGTATGATGGGACATCTTAACTGAGAACCTCAAATAGAAATACAAAATATTTGGATCTTACCAGGTCAAGATGTCATATCTGGATTTGGAGCTGAAATCCTGTAGTGCTGGATTGGGAGCAAATTAGGGTTCTGCTTTTATGGAGTTCTATCCAACCAAATGCTTTGAAATTGATCCCTAACTTTTATTTTGGGGAGGAGATCAATCTAGGCCTGGGCTCACTGAAAAATTCCTCTTTTATGAAAAGTCCTAATTTTTGGCAGCAGTGTCGGGTCCAAAACTGAAAAACCTCAGAATTGGATTATTCTTTGACAGAAAGATGCACCCTAAGGAGGAGAGTTATTCCACCTTAATTTTGCTGAAAATATATGGAGGAAGATCCACAAACTAGGAAGCCCTAGTTCCCGCAGCTGCAAAGTGTCTTCTTCTCAGGTTAGCTTTGATACCATGTTAGTTTTTCAACATTAAGCTAGCATTATTAGGATCTTTAATTGAGAGAATAACAAGCACAACAATCAAACACAAGAGACAATGAACACAGTGTTTTTCCTCAGGGAAACCATAAATGGAGAAAACCCTACAACTTCCTCGGAGATAGAATTAGCACCAAAATAGAAGAGCCCAAAACAGTAAGTGATCTCCCAATAGCAGTAACCTTCTTCTTATCTAGCCCCAGTGTCTTCTCCTTCCTCAACTATGCACTACACTTGAGTGTGTATAAGATGTGTACTAAATAGAGAAGTCACTTCTCTATTTATACTGCTTCCCGGCATGACTAAAACCCTACTAGGGACGACTTCACTAAGTGAGTCTAATAAACCTAGTGCCCTGGAACTGTAGGGACTTTAACCCTAAGACAATAGGAGGGTTACCCACAATGACGTGACATGACTTGTTTACATTATAGATCCTCCCGATCAGAACATTGAGGCATGACATAATGACTCAATTACATAATATATACATCCCATAATAAACATCGGGTTACAAGACATAAGATACATAGATGAATACATTTCGAAGTTACAAATACATCAACATTTAAATACTGCATATTATTTTTTAACTACAGCAGGGTAGTTGAATTCATCCCCTTGTAATCTGGTGCTCATAAATGATATTGGGTATTCATCTCCCAATTCTCCCTTATGCGTGAGCACTATTGCAAGTGAGTTATCTAAGGTGAAAGTGTATAGAATAAAGTCCTTTTCAAAATTAGGACTTCTGAGAGAAGGTGCTTGAGCTATTGCTTCTTTGATGTCATTAAAGGAAACCTTCTCCACATCAGTCCATTTAAACTACACACTTTTCTTTACCATTTGTTGCAAAGGTTTCACGATTTGTGCAAATCCCGGAACAAACCTTTGAACAAAATTTATCATACACATAAATGATTTCATATCTTTTTTGTTATGGGGTAAGAGAATTTGAGATATAACTTCTATTCTTTCCGGGTCTATGGATATTCCCTTCTTATAAATAATATGGCCTAACAGTTTTCCTTCTAAAACTGTGAAAATGATTTTCTTAAGATTTAAAGATATGATGTATTTTATACAACGATCAATTTTTTTTAAAATGAAAAACATGATCTTCCCTTTTCCTTGACAAAATAGTCACATCATCTAGATATACCACAACATTGTGGCCGATCCATCCCAGGAAAGCAATATCCATTGCCCTCTGAAACGTAGCTTCGGAAGTTATGAGACCAAAGGGAATTCTTCTGTATGCAAATGACCCCCACTTCGTGTGGAATGTGATTTTAATACTATCTTGTTCAGCTACCAATACTTGGTTATAGCCTGAAAAACCATCTAATAAGGAGAACAATTTAGAACCTGATATCATATGGAGGATTTGTTCCATTGGTGGAACTGGATAGTTATCTTTATTTGAAGCTCTGTTCAGATTTCAGAAGTCCACAAATAATCTTATTTCTCCTGAATTCTTTCTTAATGGAACCAAATTTTCTACCCATTCTAAATTTCAAACTCTGAAAATAATCTTTACATCAAGTAATTCCTTTACCTCATTTTGGATTAAAGGTCCAACTTTGGATGCATCTTCCTTAGTTGTTGCTGGAATGGTTTTACGCCCGCTTTAATAGGAATAACATGTTGAATAATACATGTGTCATATGTATTCAAGTCTTCATATGTACAAGAAAATATGTCTTTATAGTACTGAAACAAACTGATAAATCGACTCCTTTCTCCGGGAGAGCAACTTTTTCCCAAGTTCACATACTTTGGTTCATCCTCTGTCCCTAAATTAATCAGTTCATATTGCATGGATGAACTATTTTTTTTGACACTTGATTGTTTTATGAACTTACTATTTAGATCAAACATTCCTTCCAATGTCCTTACTCCTTTGGTCATGAAATTTCCTTTGGTTACTTCTTCGTTTTGTAAATTTTCCTCATGCTCTTGATCATCAATCACGGAGTATTTGAAATTTTCATCATTTGTCAAGAAAAATATGATTTGTTAATCATCATCAAGCACCCTCAAATTTGTAACATTGTCTGGTATCGATGGCTTGAAAATAAGTTCAATAGATCATTCTTTATTAATCGGTACTAGTCTTGCAACAGACACAGATAGAAAATCAGCTGCAACATTTTGTAACCTAAGAGTTTAAATTATATTGAAAGCATCAAAATGTGATATTAAATTCCAGACCTAATATTTATATCCTTTTAGGCGTGGTGATAAAAAATGTATTATATCTCTGAATTTTCTGACTACTATCTCAGAGTCACCAAAAACTTTTAATTTATTAACATTGAGTTCAATGGATTTCTTCAGGCCCTGGACTAGAGCTTCATACTCGGCATTATTATTTGTACATTCAAAATCTAGTCTACAAGAGAGAAATTGTTTATTCTTTTCTAGGTCAATCACAACACAACCGGCTCCTGGCCCCTCTTGTGTTTTGGAACCATCAAAGTATAACAACCAAAAACTATCTTCTAAATCTACCTTATTAGTGCTAGAAACTAAATTTACTATTTTACAGTCAATATCATCAGTCCGTGAAAATCGAAGGAGATCAGACTGAGTGTCTAATTCACAACTAGCTTCTTCAACTTCATAATTCCTTGCCTTAAGTTTTAAAACGTAATTACCCAAGACTGAAGATGAGAATTTTATAGTTTTTTTTTCTTCCAATTGAATTAAGTTGTGTTTCATATGTGGTTCCCTTATTACCTTAATCTGATTTTGACTATTCTTATAAGGAAACAACATGTGAGACCAATCAGTTGCAAAGTATCCATTAAGTTTTGAAGACCATTCCCTACTCAATATCAATCCATAGGCTTCTAGTATATATACTACCATGATATCTATAAACTGGCAAACTCGACCATCTGCAAATAACCGAATGAATACATCTTTCATTTCCCCTATTACCTTGACAACAGATCTATCCAATTGAATAATATTACATGAGGATGGGTGGGTTAACTATTAATATTTTTAGGTACTGATAGTGGCATGACATTAGATGAAGCCCCAAAATCCACCAAACACTTATGCACATTATGATTAAAAATTTCAAAGGATAGAAAAAAAGGCAAAGTTTGAGATTTGGATTTTCCCCCAATGCTTGCTTCATTTACCTCTTTATCATATTCAATTTCTTCTTGGGAACTACTAGGTTTTGGATCAAATGCTTCCAGAAGCTCCTTTTTTTTGTGGTAAATTAGATAATTCGAATAGAGAAATGTTTGCTTTGGTCTTCTTAATGTCTTCTGTAATATCATAGCTCATTTCATGTTCTATCAAACCTTTTTTGGCACCTTCTGTTTTATTTACCACGGCCTTCACAGGTTTGTTAGCTACTGGGTTGGTCTATTTAATATTTGTCGGATTAAACTTAGGCAGTGTTTGGGTAGTAGTGAGGATTTTCTTCAAGTTTTCCTTCATCTTCTTTATCTTATGCAGTGCTAAAATTTCATCCACTACCATCCCTTTACTCCTAGTTGTGACATTTATTGATGACATTTGTATTTCTTTAGTTGGCTCCTCTTCATCCACCCCTAGTGTGGGCTCCAAATCCCATAAGACCATTGTGTTTCCCTCCATTGTTTCTTCGGTTTCATTGGTTTCGTTCTCTTCTACCTTAGGTTATGACAATTGTGCATCTAACAGTTTATTCATCACCAAAGTCATCAAATTTATCCATTGTGTGTAGCTTTCTTTAGAATGCGGTTCTTGATGAAAAGTACAAAAATTGTCCATACCTACCTCATTAAAATTCAGGACAACAGAATTATGCAGAGGTGGTTGAGATGATCCACTTTCTTCCCACTTCTTGTAGTAAGGTTTGAATGTCCTTTTATATGTGCTAGCTTCTGTTAGATTTTTATCATTTAATCAATATGATCTAGGATCTTATCTGAGAGAATAACATGCACAACAATAATCACAAGAGACAAGAGACACAAATACTTTTCCTCAGGGAAACCATAAAGGAAAAACCTTGCAACTTCCTTAGAGATAGAATGAGCACCAATGGAAAAAGTAAAACCCAAAGAAACAAATATGATCTTCGATAGATTTTATCTCTCTCACTTGTGCGAGCTTCTCTTCTCTCACTCATGCACTATTGTTGAGTGAGTGTGTATTTCAAATAGATATTCTCACTCTCTATTTATACTAGTTTTCCTCTTGAAAATTACTCTACAAGGCTGACCCCACTAGGAGAGTCTAATAACCCTAATACCCCTCAAATGTGGGGACTATTTCCCTGACTTACAACAAAGGGTTATCCTCAATGAATTTACATGAATTTATCCTCAAAGACACTCCAGTTATGTGACACTATTGAGCGACATCATTGATCCAGATCCTTCCAACTATGAAGTACCCAAGAAGAAAGAGAAGGAGAATACCAGTTCAAGAAGAATGATGTCTAGGATGCAATATCAATACCTGAAGGGAATTCCACAATGTCTTCCATATGGATCTACATGATCCAACATGTAGTAGATGGAAACATCATGGGATACAAGGAAAGATTCATAGCATGAGGATTCTCATGGAAAGATGGCATAGACTATGAAGAGACATTTGCAGCCACTAGAAGTTAAGACACATGGCAAGCAGAATCATGTGTGCAAATGAAAGAAGGCCTTGTACGAGCTCAGAATACACCCATAGGATAACACATACACTAGGAGCTTGAAGATCACCTAGAGTGATGAATATATTAACCTTTTCCACAAGGTTGAATATGAAATCCTATAAAGGATGACAAGTTCACAAATGGGTGTGAGAAGAAATTTTGAAAAGGTTCAAGATAGAGGATCTTGGTATCCAGTGACCCTAGATGGATACATAGAATATTAGTAGCAGAGGAAGCTACTTGTCACTCCAATACATAATGTTTCAATGCATAGAGTACAAAAGACAAAGGGAGAATGGTGCTCCACTTCATAGGGAGTGACTGCAGAAGATCTTGAAGTTTGACATGGTACGATAGGATGGACAACTTATTGGTGACTCTAGGATTTATTGAGAGTAAAGCATATTCCAACATTTGCTTCAAGGTTGAAGGTGGAAACCCAGTGATGCTCCTATTATATGTCGATGAATTGTTCCTGACAGGAAAAGAGGAACTCATTAAACTTGCAAGAAGAGGAATATTTCTAGGCATGTAGGTGTGGCAGAATGCAGATGAAATCTCCCTGGGTCAAGGGAAGTATGGACTACAAGGCCATGACCACACCTATGGCATCAAACCTGAAGTTATTGAGTGATGTTTCATCAGATTCGGTTGATTCCATGATGTATCATCATATGATTTGTTCCTGATGTACTTGACAAATATGAGACTAGATATTTGCTTTACTATGAACACATTGAGGCATGTTCACCTAATGGTTGCAAAGCATGCAGTGAGGTACCTGAGGGGTATAGTTGAGTATGGGCTCAAGTATCAAGCGAATTAGAAGACTAACCTGGAGGTTTATGTGGATTCAGATTGGGCAGGAAATGCCATTGATAGGAAGAGCACTTCAGGGTGCTACTTCGGTATGGGATCAGTTGTGATCTCTTGCTTTAGCAGGAAGGAGTCCTGCATGGAGCTAATAACAACTGAGGAAAAATATGTTGCCATTTTATTAGTTATTTGGGAGGTAGTATGTTTCTTTTGAAAACTACTATTTGATTTGATTGATCTGAATTGCATTTTTGTATGATACAGAGAGGAGCAATGAAGCTCAAGTATGTGATTTAGATTGAGATCTCTCGAAAGAGGGATTTCTAGCATAGCCAGCAAGACAGGTTGTCTAAGCATAAAATACTGGCAAAGCTTGTAGGTGGCTCAGACGTAAAAAGGTCCTGTAGGTTGTCCTCAGATGTAATTGGTCCTGGCGAAGCTCGCAGGATATCCTTGGACGTAATCAACCCTGATGTGATTCTATACTAGAAATGGCCAAAGTGAAGTTTGAGTACTTTAGGGAGAAGATTGATGTTATCCAGATCGAGGTTACCTCCAAGGGGAGGTGATGATCCTGAGAGCCTTTCTGATATGGTAGGATTGGTTCCTTGCATGGTCAGATATAATTGCATGATCCTTTCAGACATGGTGGAAGGCTAGGACTCCCATGGTTATATATAAGTGCAAATTCTTTCTGACTGGGTCAAATGTAAGTGCAGAGCCTTTTTGACATGGTGGTAGGCTGGGCCTCCCATGGTTGGATATAAGTGCTGAGCCTTTTCGACATGGTGGCAGGCTGGGCCTCCCATGGGCAAATATAAGTGCTAAGCCTTTCTGACATGGTGGAAGGTTGGGCCTCCCATGGTCAAATGTGAGTGCTAGGCCTTTCTGACTGGGTCATATATAAGTGTTGGACGAGACTTTCTGACATAGTGGTAGGTTGGGCCTCCCATGGTTATATGTGAGTGTTGGGCCTTTTTGACATGGTGGTGGATGTGTTCCTCCCATGGCTAGATGTGAGTGATAGGCATGCCTTTATGACATGGTGGTGGATGTGTTCCTCCCATGGTCAGATGTAAGTGATGGGAGGGCCTTTCTGACTGGGTTAGATATAAGTGCTGAAGAATATGAAGACCTACATGGAGGCTAGGTCTACAACCAGCATTAAAAAAGGATAGCTCTATAGAAATTCCTATGACGAGTAGAATTGAGAGATAGCACCAGTTGATCGAGATAGCAGAAGCAGTGATGATGATGATCCAATGATGATCTAGATTTGATGATGATCCAGTTTTGATGATGATCCAGTGATGATATAGCTTTGATGATGATCCAATGATGATCTAATTTCGATGATGATCCAATAATGATCCAACTTTGATGATGATCCATACTTGATCTAGAGAAGAAGACTTGTGCTGATGAATTGTGTCAAGAGAATACCTTCATATTTAAGAGGGACTGTTGATGTATTTGTAACCTTGGAATGTATTCACTAGTATATCTTTTTTATTGTACCCCGAAGTTCCTATCGGGAAGTATCAGTAATGTAATTGAGTCATGTCATACCCCAATGTTCCTATCGGGAGAATCAATAATGTAAACAAGTCATGTAAAGTCATAGAGGGTAACCATCCTTATTGATCAAGGGTTAAAGTCCCTTGAATTGTGGGGAACTAGGGTTGTTAGACTCTCCTAAAGAAGTCGTCCCTAGTGAGTTAATGTAAGTTGGGCCATTAGTACCCTATTTGTGGTTACTTAATCCTACATCACTGAGCTAGGATTACTCCAGCCTACATAATAGAGTCAAATATTAAGTGAATGAAAGAATATAAATAGAGAGTGAGCCTCTCTATTTATTACACACACTCACTCAACAGGGGCATATGAGTGAGAGAGGAAGTGCTCACACAAGTGAGAGAGAATAGATGTTGGAGATCATCTTTTTTTTCTTTGGGTTTTACTGCTGCCATTGGTGCTCATTCTATCTCTAAGGAAGTTGCAGGGTTTTCTCCTTTATGGTTTCCCCGAGGAAAATTCTTTGTGTCTCTTGTCTCTTGTGATTATTTCTATGCATGCCATTCTCTTAGATAAGATCCTAATATCATATAGCTTAAATGATAAAAATCTATCACCTCTGGAACTAGAACCTTTCCACTTATGTAGGAGTCCAATTCATTTTCTTCAAGAACGAGTGAAATCCTATACTTTCATGCTCGAAAGTTATCAGATCCTTCAAGATTTTCATCAAGCTTGGTGTGATGAGACATATTTAATGAGAACCTCAAATGGAAATAATAAATATCAAGGTCTTACCAATTTGAAATGCTAGAACTGGATCTGGAGTTGATCTTTTGCAGTGCTGATTTTCTCGTCTAGGGTCAAATTAGGGTTTGACTTTCCTAGATTTCTACCCAACCAAAAAATTTGATCTTGGTCTCTAAATTTTGATTTTGAGGAGGAGAGAAATCCTATTCTGGTCTCACTTAAAAATTCCTCTTTTGTGAAAATCCCTAATTTCCTGTAGTAGTGACAAGTCAAAAACTAAAAATGCTCGAAATCCAATTCTGCTTCGACAGAAAGATGGGCTCTTCAATGGAGAGTTAGACTATCCTCCTTTTGCTGATGATCTATGGAGAGATACCCAAAAAGTAATAATCCCTAGCTTCTGCAACTGCACAGTGTCTTCTTCTCAGGTTAGCTCTTATACCATGTTAGATTTTTATCGTTTAATCAATATGATCTAGGATCTTATCTGAGAGAATAACATGCACAACAATAATCACAAGAGACAAGAGACACAAAGAATTTTCCATAGGGAAACCATTAAGGAAAAACCCCACATCTTCCTCAGATATAAAATGAGAACCAATGGAAAAATTAAAACCCAAAGAAACAAATATGATCTTTGACAACCGTTCTCTCTCTCACTTGTGCAAGCTCCTCTTTTCTCACTCATGCGCTATTGTTGAGTGAGTGTGTATTTCAAATACAAAGTCTCACTCTTTATTTATACTAATTTTCCTCTTGACAATTACTCTATAGGTCTGGTCTCACTAGGAGAGTTAAATAACCCTAATACCCCTCAACTGTGGGGACTATATCCCCGACTTACAACAAAGGGTTATCCTCAATGACTTTACATGACTTTATTATATTAATGAATCTCCCAATCAGAGGAATAAACATCTCAATCGGGGTATAATGAAATACAATAAGTGAATACATTTTGAAGTTACAAATACATCAACAACTTCTTTGTCGTTTTCCAGGTCTACTATTTTATTCGACAACTTCTAAATCATTTTAACTACATTCTTCGACTCACTTGAATGTTCTTCCTTAGGTCTGGTTAACAACAAAGGACTTTTGTCAGCTGTTGTTTTTATTTCTGGTTCTAAAGTGTGTTTGGCTATTCTGTCAAGTTAAAATTCCACTTTATTAGATTTCTCATAATTTTCCACGAATGTACGTTTCATTGCTCTTTTGACAAACATTGCTATAAAAGGACAAAGTGCTGAGGTATAGTATTCTATTAAATTTTCTTTCACTGGTTTTGATATAGCACTGAAATTAATTAGATGAGAAGCAAACCTCTGGTTGAAATCTCGATAAAGTATAGTATTCTATTAAAGTTTCTTCTGTTGGTTTTTCTATAGCACTGAAATTACTCAGATGAGCAGCAAAACTTTGGTTGAAATCTTGAAATTTTTCTTTCTTATCCATCTGAGGAGAGAGAAATTCTTTTATAAGGGTGGTGATGGTTCATTTACAGCCAAATTTTCTTTTAAATGCCCTTTAAAAGGTGTCCCAATCTATTATGGAATTGACTTGTAAACTAAAAAACCAAGCAGAAGCTTTATCCTCAAAGGTATGTGGAAAAATACTGCATACAACATCTTCGTGTTCAACAGCAAAAATCTCCAGAGCTAAATATAAACTTTGCAAGTAGTCTTCCACATAAATTCCTTTCCCTAGGTCAAACTTTGGTAGAGCCCTTTCTAGGTGCTTAGAAAAATCATGCACAGGTGCGGCCAGATTAAGTGGTGTTCTATCCCTTCATGCTGGTTGATTTGAATTTGGGGGTTGATTAACATTTGCAGCCATAATTTGATGAGGATTTTGTGGTGGAGAATATGGAGGTGACTATAGCAGAGACTGAAATGTAGGTGAATCTGGTCCCAACTGATAAAGTGGTTGGATGATTTTTTGTATGGATAAATCTACCAACTCTTCCAAACTTTCCACCAATATCGAATATTCAGTATAATAAGGTACTTCATTGGAAGCCTTCCTTCTTGGTAATGCGGGAATTTTTTTCAATCCTCCAAGATTCCTTACGTCAGATATTGTATGCCTTCTTAAGTGATTAACTTCTTCAAATGAAACAACGTATATACGTTTAGAACCTTCTTCTTCAGAACCTATTCTCTCTTGTTCTTCAGGAATGAAATCTTCATTAAACTTAGTTTCTCGTGAAAAGATTTCCTCTGCCAACCATGCACTAGCAGCCCTCCTTCTAATTCCAAAACTGTTGATGCCTGGAAAAATTCACAGGTACCAACAGTAGGGATTCTCCCCAGTAAGATATCCCAACTAGATTTTTAAACATTTGGTGTGGGGATCCCATCCGGTTATCAGCCTAAATACCGTAGAATTAAAGTGTTTAAATATTCTTTTTATCGATTGCAGCCTAGTCCACTGTTTATGTGCTTTTATGTTTTAACAATGAAATGCAAGTGACTGATAAACAAGAACCTCACAAGTGAGCTGCGCAGGATCTTACCTCTAGCCTTACGTAAATATTTCTCCTCAATCACTTCTAAATTAAGCAAATCGAATCTATTCTAAGCTAATCTATCATATCCCCAAGCGGAGAAAAATTTAAATAGAAAAGAGTAATGTACTGTAATTCTGCATATTGAATCCTATAGGTAGATGTTCAAATTCCACATACATAGTTACAACAGAAAATATAAACAAAGATAACTTTGTAATGGTAAAACATTCATTACTCAATATATGCACATGATTTCAAATAGAAAGCAAAATTATTCATCATTGTAGCAATAATTTATTAAGTCATATGATCTCATAGTCGCACGAAAGCTAAATAAGAAATAGTTCAAGATTGGCACTCCATACAATCAATGTAAAATCATGTGCATTCTTTCTCCAGCAAAATTTGTTCTTCTTTATTCATAGAAAAAGTAGTTCTTTATACAAATAACTCAGCATGCTTGCGGTATTGAAAGTGCTTTCTATTCTACCCTTTATCCCTATTTATACTACTATTACAAAGGGCTCTTTGACTACCCTGAGCTTTTGACTTCCCTGACTTTTTGACTTCAAAATTTGTCCTCTAGTGCCTTGCAATAGGAAAATGAAATAAAATAAAATAAATTACATAAAATGCCAAAATGTGGAAAAGACAAAATATCAACTGGGCCCATCTGGTCTTTCAATGATTCACCCAACGCATTAGCTTCTTCTACGATAAATATGTAGTCTAATGGCTCCAACATTCTTACAGTTACTTCATACACACCTAGTTGTGATTCTACTTATGTTTCCTTTGGCGGGGTCAATTTCAACAAGTATTCTAGGATATAGTTACTAACAGAGGCTTGTGCAATCCAAATTTTTACAGATTCCTCACTAATTCTTTCAATTTTCCAAATGCTCTGTTCATCTTTGTGCAATATGTCTTGGAGATTCTTTAGTTGTTGATCCTTTTCTAGAAACTCCTTGCTCTTTGCTGCTGGAGAAATATGGAATTTATTATGCACTATGCACATTTTCTTGTAGAACTCCATCCATCTTTCTAGATTCTTTTCGATTGCAGTGGTCAATATCAAAGCAGATTTGTTGTCGAAGTCTACGAGTGCTAATTCCATTTTTAAACCTTCTGTAGTATTTTGTGGCAAGCGTTCAAGAAATACTGAATTAGCTTCTACCCAAGTCAGCCAACCTTAAACCTTTTTTCACAACCTTTAACAACCTTGTTCTGAAATCAATTGACACTGCAAAAATTTATTTCAACCTTGTCTCTGCCTGTTTGATTTTATATATTTCCTTTGCAATTTTTAATTGGACTTGATGAATATCCTCTGGATTAAGAAGTATTGATCACAGAAAGGAGTGATATCATGTTGTCTTTCAGTGGTTGTCTTTAACTGAGTATGTAATGATTTGTTCTATACCTCCAGCTCCTTTTCTTGGGTTCTCAACTCCTCTTCTTGTTTGTTCACTGCAGATTTCTGTTCATCTAACTCAAAAACCTTGTCTTCATTATATTTCTTCTCCTCTACCATGATTGTAACCGAGAGATCCAGTGCATCCTTTTCCCCTTCTAAAACTTGATATGCCTTTTGGATCCTTTCAGTTTGGAAATAGTTGCCTCATGTTTTCTTTTAAGGTATAGGCCTTCTCCTCTTTCCTTTACTAGAGTGTCCTTCATCTTAAGAATTATTTCCTTATAATGTTCTGCATCTCTTACCAACTTCTTAACATTATCTGCATTAGCTTGCATGACGTCTATGCTTACAAATGCTAGGAATTGAGGATCCTCATTCATGCCTTGCATGACATTCTTCTCAGTTACTATGACCACATCAGGTTGATCATCAATTTTTAATCTCTTTTCTGATCTTCTAACAATGGTTTTCTTGCTCTTGTCAAAGAATATTGTTTCTAGGATGGCCACTGCATGTTTCTTGGATGGAGTGAAAGGTACCAATCCAATCTCTGCAAGAGGAATGTGGCCTCCTATTATTATGTCACTTGATGGGGAAGGAGGATCTATTGGATTACCTTGGGCTGTGTCTTGCTCCAAACTCTCTCTGTCTTTGTCTTCTTATTCCTTCCTTCTCAATTCTTCAACTTGTTTCTCATATTCTTTCTGTTCTCTTTCTTCTAATTCCTTTTGCATTCTTTCCTCCTCTTCCTTTTGTATTTTTTATTCTTTTGATTTTTTCCTTTGAGCCTCTTCATCTAGTTGTTTCTCATCATCTTCTAGTAGCTTTTAGGCATCTTCTTCATGTTTCTTAGCAGCTTCTTCCTACTACTTCTGTTGTTCTGTGTGATGTTGCTACCTTTTCCTCCACTGGTGTTGATCTTGTTTTTTAACTGCTTACTCAAGGTAGTTGTATTGCAAGAATTTCTATATATCTCCTCATCTTTGTCAAAATTATGGGAGTATTCAAAACGCACTCCTACAAACACACAATGTTTCTGAACCTTGTCATAGGAATCATTCCCGTGGAAACTTTTTTCCCCGAAAACAAAACCTTCTAGATCCCTTAGAAAATATGGTGCACTTTTTACCTTTGTGAATTTACAGCTGCCAATGCAGAATGGTAGTGGTGGGAAAATTGCTTTCTTCATGTTGGATAAGAATTTCTGAACCCATCTATAAACAATTCTCTCACTTCCTCCTCATGGACTACATAGTCTATGGCATATTTTGGAAACAATGATGGAGCTCGATATCCTCCATACATCCTAAGATACGTACCCTCCTTGGAGAAATAGTAGTATCCATATTCACATACCATCTCCATTGTACCTTCATAAATGAAATTGCACTCTTTAAGGAAAATCAGGTCATACAGTGGCATCAAAAATTCTTCGTAGATGAGCTTGAAGAAACTGGAGTACTTGTGTGCCCAAATAATTTGATAGCAAGAGTAGATGGGAGTCTTGGTGTAATTCCAACTACAATTAAGCTTTGATAATTAGTGTATGCATAAAATACAATCAATCAAATAAGAGCCAATGTAAAATTCTGACCTCCTTTGAGTCAGGCCTCCTTGTACAAAAAGTATGCATGATGACAAGCTGTTTGCTACAATATATTCCCAATTAAATTTGGTGCCTTGCATAGTCACATGGTATATCAATGGGATCCAACTTATATTGTATAATTTCCCATTCGCTCGACCAAAGATTCTGTTTAGAATTAGGGCTATGATCCTGTAGGGAGTGCATAAACTGGAGGTTTCATACTCGCCAATGGATCTCTGACGTAGTTGATTTCTTGCTACCATCATCCTATTAGCACATTCAAAGACATCTAAAATCACATTTTTCACCCACTCATTAAGTCCGTCATTGGAGTATGGGGGGCAGGTAGCTTGCAAGCCTTGGTTATATATACAATGGTGAATGAAGCAAAGGCTTGTCCTTATGTGTCAAAAATAATCATAGTAGCTAATTTTGTTTGAGGTAGGATTCATCGAACTATCTCGACACAAGGGAAGAGCTCAAGGAACTTGGCTACCTTTGTGATACCTGATTTTCTTATTATTACATACAAAGGTATATCTTCTAGGCCTGCATCTGAGACATTCTGGTCTTTGATCATATGATATATTTGACACCACTAAAACTCTTGTTCAACCCCCGTGACAACTTAAATTTCTTCATAAGTAATTTCCATTCTTGGCATAACCTCCACGTCTAAGTCCTCCTCGATGACCTTTGCCTTATTCTTTCCACCTTTCTTTGGCATGTTGTGATGTGAAGACTAAAACTGTAGCATGACCACAACAAGTAATTTCTCAGTTAGAGCGACATGCATTCTTATCAACATGAAATAACTAAAATTATAAGCTAAGATATTAATGTTAAGATTGCAAGATATCAATGAAAAGCTCATATAACAAATCATGGTTTCTTTTAAAAGGTAAGATTGCAGTCAATGTATTATGATGGAGGGAAAAAAGATGCATTTACCAGTTCATCCATGGCCAATCAAAAGTAACTCTGTGATGTAGAGAAATCACTCCCATAGGTTTTCCAGACATTTTGTGGCAAGGGTACATACTTGGCGAAATTTAAATGAAACTTGTCAGCACAAGTTGAAGTGTTATTTTGGGAGTTATATCACTGGTTTTTTACACATGAAGGATAACTAAATTCATATTTAATATTTTTTTTCCATTAAGATTCAAAACCATAAAACAATGATACCTCATCTCAGGGACTCTCTTTAGAGGTGAGAAAACAACTAGTAAATGTGCAAAAGGATTTACAACCTGAACTCGAGGGCATCTTAGGGAAACCTAAAACCCTAGCTTGAACTTGAACCCATGAAATTTTCACAATTCAAGCCTTAAGGGGAAAAGTATCTCATTCAACGAAACCATAACCCTATTCTTTGACACACATTTACACTCGAAGCAAAAATTTTCTAACGTTTCCTCTATCACCGGATACAAAAATAAACCAAAGAAGGCGCAAATGGTGAAACCTATGACCTGCCATATCAATAAAACCCTAGGGGTCCAAAAAAGACATATATACTGTTTGAATGACAAACTCAAAAAACACAATGAACGTGGAGATAAAATCAATCACAGTTGGGCTAATAGGCTAAGAAAACGATCAGTGCAATTGAGGGTTTAATTGCAGCTAGAATCGGGAAACTTATAGAGGTTTGGTTGGTCAAAACAAAACCTTAAGGTTTGGCTCTTAAAACCATGGCTACAGATAGTACTAGAAAAAATACTATCACCAAAACCCTAAATCTCCCAAAATGCAAGTCTTTCAAGTTCTTTAAAACAATAAAGCACAAAGATAAGCATTTACGGCCTACCTAGAAAGCATTGGTGCGGGTACAATGCTCGGCAAATCAATCCGTGGGCTCCAAGTGGCAAACGTCGACTTGATGCGTCCAAAATGGGGTAAATAGAAATAGACCATAAAAACCCTACTAAGTTTATATATAAAAAAAAATTCAAACGTTAATAAATACAGTTGATGAGGTAATAAATACCGCGAGGATGAAAACGTTGTTTTGGTGCCCTCATCAGCAACTTAAAAATCCGTTAAAGATTTTCCCCAAAATCTACTAACGCATCTACGTTAGAATTCGACTTTCCCTCAATAGTATAGGATAAAATATCTGAGTTTTGTCGACACCATCAGCAGGAACTTGTTGAATGTCTCTAAAAAAGGAATGTCGGTAGAACTAAAAAAAAGTTTTGATAAAAATATGTTGGCATTGAAAGCTAAGTCTTGCCGAAAATGTCGAGAGAAAAACTTGAGTTTCACTGACACCATCAGAAAAACTCGATGAGATCTCTTGACAAGGATGTCTCCTAAACTACCAAAAAGGTTCCAAAGGAAAACTATCGGCCAATAAAGGTAAGTTTCACCAAGCTCGTTGGATGCGAAGACTCAATTTCACTGAAACCATCGAAAAAAATAAGCGAAGTCTTTCGACCAACTTAAAAAAAAATTCTGATAAAGCGCACCAACAAGAAAACGTAATTTTTCAATGGTAGTGTCGGCTCAAAATCCTAATTTTCACTGACACTGTCGGTAGAAAATCGACAAAAAATTTGGATAGAGACTTAGGCTTTGGAGAAAAAATCGGCTTGAAAACATTAGATTAAAAGGTTGAGTTCTCCCTACGTGTCGACTCAACGCGCTAAGTTCTTTCGACACGTCGGAAGAAAAATATTAGTTTTAACTTAGTGAAAAAATGACTTTTTGGCTTGTTCATAGAAAACTAAGTCATGGAATAAAAATTCAATGAGCAGAAATCATCTAAGGAAAGTTCAAAACTAAAATTCTAAGGAGGGGCCCTAAAATTATAAAATTTTGGGGAAACGGTTGCAGCAACAACATGAGGGACAGATACACATGCATAGAGGTAGAGAGAGAGAGAGAGAGAGGGATGCTGTGAGAGAGATAAGGGGGAAATACACACACACATACACATAGAGATAGTGAGAGATAGAAATACAAAGGCATGGAGGGCCATTGACTAAGGCATGGAGGGCCGTTGAGTAAGGCATAGAGGGATAGTGAGTAAGGCACATGTGTATCAATAGATTCCCAAAATATTGTTTTGGGATTAAGTCTTGGATTTCCTCCCTTGACCATGTTGAGGAATTAACACTCATATCTAATGCTCAAAACCTATTAAAAGCATGTGCATATTTTCTTGGAGACCAATAATACCTTGAGTAGTTCATATTTGGTGCTTCAAGGAATTGTTCATTAACATGGGTGCCTCAAACATTCCATTATGCACTAAGGAATGAGCATATTCCCTCAATCATGTCTCATAGGTCCCATATATTCTTCTTAAAACCACCTAATTCTACTAACATCCATATTCATAGTGCAAATATATCTATGAGATTCCATGTGTGAGTTTTAAAGGATTCCTTCCTATCCCTAGATGCCTAGAAGCTTTAGGGACTCTCTCTAATTTATTATATTTATCTTAAAGTAATAACATAATGTCTCTAGGGGAGGCAAGTACGGGGGGGATTATAATTGATCCTAGAGGAAACATAGTAAACTCCTATGCTTGGGGACTCGAAACTAAAACCAACAATGAAGCGGAATGGTTTTCCCTTCTCCTCGAATTGGATTAGGAAGGTAAGGATCACATTTCAAAGCTTTTGGTTTTCGGCAACTCAAGACAGATTATTCATAAGATGAGATCAGGGTATAAAAATGGCTCTACAAGTTGCAAAAGAATATATGATCATATATACCAACTAAACCTTACTCCACAAGTCCTCTTTTATCATATCCTTAGGGAGAATAATTGCCCAGTCGACAAGCTATCCAACCATGGTGCTAGAAGTTCGTAAGGAATTGTAGAGTTTAAAAATCAAATTATCATATCAAAACATTTCCCTTAGGCATAACTTAAAGTATTATAGGAATATGCCAAGGTTGGAAACTTTAGGACTCATTCTCCCTCCATGGATAACAACCTAAGGTGATGATATTCCATCCTCCAATATGCATGGCATCTCTTTTCCAAATTTTGGACCCTTCACAATCCTACATCAATTCAGAATTCATTATAGTATCCCTATGAGGTTTAGAAAAGACACACTGCATGCATGATGGGTGAGTTATCCTATGAAGGTTGTTTCTATTCCCATCCATTGTTCACTGGTTTGGAGGGAGATGAATCTCGACATAGCACTAAGAACTAGGACAAAAATAGCTTGTAGCAGCTGCAATATCTGTTAATAGGTCTTTCATGTGTGATAGAAGATGACCCTAAGTGTATACTGGAGAACAAGGGAGGAAACTCAAAAATTTCCAGCCTCAATTCCAGCTTGGAGGATATCAAACTACATTTACGCAAGGTTTATGAGATGGTGGGTGTTGGTTTCCAAGAAAGCAGATATGTTGCTTCAGATATTGGATATATAGCCAACCATATTAGTTTCCATAAGTCCAGGATAGATGATAACGAGTGTGAACTTAGGGATTTAATGGGTACTGGTGATATAATTAAAGAGGAAGTACTGAAAATGTCTGGAATATCCCAGTGCAGTCACTGCCAAGAATATCTGGAACAAGGTGCTCTCTTGATGGAGGAATCAGTCACCCAGCCTGCCTTTGAGCATAAAGGAAATAAAATGTAGTGTTTCAGTCCTATTAATTCTTGATGTTTTTTTTTTGTATTTTGCTTAATCATCAATTTGTAAAAATTTACCCTTCAAAGGGTTTGATAGCTTTCATGAAGTTTGTAAGGAACAATAGGAAATCCTTGTTAAGTTTAGTTGTTTCACTTTTCCTTTCTCCACAGAACCCTATGAAACTCTGCTACATTTTTGTACTGAATGGTTATGCAAATCCTTTTTTTCCATATAATATATATTCTCGGTTTCTTTTAAAAAAACATAATGGATTTCTTATGACAAGTTTTTGAACATCCTTTCTACATGTTAATTAAAGTATACTTAACCTCAAATTTGAAATGGTGGTGATGTATCCTATCAATTTTTATTTTATTTGTTCCTTTTAATTTAAGTACTTGAAAAATCCCATTGTATTCATTGAATTCCATGATCTTTGTAATAAGAACAATTTGATCACATTTTCAAGGGAGAAGTATTAATGTTGAGGATACCCTCCATGTGCACAAATATATCCTTTGTTTTTATTCAAGGCCCAATAATCTCGTCTTTATGTCTGAAAGGATATTGATCACATCTTTGGGAGAAATAAAGAAGGGAGAATGCTAAGCAACAAAACTTTGTATTTTTTTTTCCAATTTCTAAATAACGATTCTCCAACAACCATATTTTAGATTTAAGCTTAATTCTGCATAAAAATATATTATGAGTCATTGAAAATAAATATAGAAAAAATAATAATAACAAGGAAACAAATTTCTTAGATAACCATGGCATGCCTCTATAACTTATGCAAGTAGCATATGAGACAAAATATCCCAGGAGAATAAAATGCATAGACAATAAGATATCATTGTACAAAATTTTAAATGATTTCTACCATAAAAATCATAAAGATGGATAGAAAAGAAAGTGCTCAATATTTTCGCTTCACCAATGATCCGTATTTATGTGAGAAAGAAATGAAATAATAGATACATAATCATAAAGACTGACATATTACAAACAAAATAGAGATACACTAAACAAATATTATATTAAATGACAGAAATTGAACAAACTGTAAATACACTAGCTAGAATGTTGGTGTTATCTCTGAGAAGAGCTGTGGATGCTATGTCATATGTGCCAAGATTAATACAAAATGAGAGCAAATGGGCCTATTTATAATAAGAATGAGGGAGATAATGATAAAGGTCCAAAATATAACCCTAGAAGATGATCCATCATAAAGTTTGCGGCCTCAAGGTGGTTAGTTGAACAGTCAACTTCCTGGGCTCATAACTTTTGCATATGATCTCCAATTTAGTTGCTCGGTATCCCATTGGAAGGTCTATACGAGATATAAATATTTTGAATGGGGCCACATAAATTCCATTAGAAACCATTTGGCCCCATTAATCACCAAAAAACGTCATTCAGGGCCTCAAAACAACCCCGAAAGTTTGAGACCTAAAACAACCGTAGAAAAATAACTAGGAAACTGCCATAATGGACAATTATTTTGAGCCAGTGGAATAGGTGGGTGGAGAAATATATCCATATGGAACAATCCTCCCCCCTTAGGAAGAAATGGACTCCATTGCATCAAAAATTGCATCATATCTCAAACTATGTGGTGAGTTGATTTCCTGGTGTATTGTCCCCGACCCTCCGACCGACGAAGAGGATGCTACCAAACAAACAAAAACCTCTGGGAAAATAGCCCCATGAATATAAACATACATATAATGCTGGTATACAATGCTTTGAACATAAAACATGCTAAGATGCGTAAAACATACAAGGATACATAGTTACTCAACATACAACGGAAGCAAACATATACATTCCGGCATCAACATGTTCATCATTATGATTCATTAGAAATTAGATAGTAAATGTAAATGTAGAAGAAAAATGGACAAGAAAGTGTATCTTATAAATATCTGGTCCTGCAACCAACTACATCGCTGCAACGTTCCACCCAACCATAGGCTAGCGTGCTCATCAATCTCTTAGCAACACTGCCACCCCTGAGCTAGGCATGATTCCTCAAGGAATAAGGGTCAAAGCAGGCTTACACATAGCCAATCCCACACAGTAGGGTTTATCAGGACTTCAAGGAGCTAGGCAAGGCTAAATCCTAAGCTGGTGGTCTCAATGGAGAGCTAAGGACCCTTACACCAGAGCTAACCTGACTTCTAAGACATCCACACACCCAACACCAAGAATCAATCATTTCTCTACTTCACAGTCCCTCAGACCCTGAATTCCCTTTCCAATACTCTTCAAGGGTTGTGGAGAAGAAATCCAACAATCTAACTCTGTCTGAGTGGCTCCAAACACCAATTTGCTCAAGCATACCTAACCTCTAATCCTACTCTAAACAGTCTGAATACCCACCACTGTATACCCACAGTAAAACAAGTAGCTCACAGCTCTGAGATGAAAAATAAAGACAGCATGGTGACAACCTCAAACGAAAAGGTGAACACATCTCATGTCATACAGGATGATTCATAGTTGTTCTTGGCCCTATCATGGCTAAAACAACTCAGCGGCACCCAAAAGATGATTGCATTCCCAACAACGAACAACATGGGGGAAAAACACAACAAGCCACAGTTTTAGGGGAAGAACAACAACCGATCTCACGGCTAAGCCATGAAAACATTACACATCCTGAAAATGGGAGAGAAGTCCGATTCGCAAGCCTGGACAAGGGAAAAATTGGTACACAAACCACAAATCCATGAGAGTAACACACATACACACATCCCCTGGCATGAATGGCTTACACAGTCCAAAAACAAAAAAGGGAAAATGATCCCTTGCATGAATGGGAGGAAGAACAGGTCCACATAACAACACTGAAGAGAGAAGGGAGAACGAATTCCCACACACAGAATTGTGGATCCGTTTTATCTCCCCTTTGCATGAGGAAGACCCTCTGAACTTCCTGCGCATGAGAAGGTGAACATAAATGACCTCTACCTACATGGGATGGTCAAGACAAAACCATGAGTGGAAGAGTGGAGAGAGTGTTGTGTGTGGTGACCATCCCCTTGCCCTCCACGTGAGAAGAGTGAGCCCGTTGGTGGAGTGTACATGGGGCAAAGATTGGAAATCCTGCCACCCACCACTCCCTAGCCATAAATGCTCCCAACT
Organism: Pseudotsuga menziesii; assembly: GCA_001517045.1. Taxonomy (NCBI): domain Eukaryota; kingdom Viridiplantae; phylum Streptophyta; class Pinopsida; order Pinales; family Pinaceae; genus Pseudotsuga; species Pseudotsuga menziesii. The sequence continues at coordinate 553,038 of LPNX010383407.1, forward strand.
AATTGAACAACAAGATTTTAATGGGTGGTCGACACATGGAAAAATCCTAATGGCTCCTATGAGTTAGACAATCCCCCCCCCTTTAGCCTTAGGAATCATGCCTTTTCATTTAACGTTGCACCGCCGTAGGTGGCTGTAGGTTTATTTTAATTAATGTGCATATTTACATGATGCCAAAACTCTAATGTGTCGAATAGCATAATATAACATCAACAACGATCCCTATTGCCGAAACATACACAACCAAATTGATGGTGGGGCTTTTGCCTTTAGCTCCACACCACAATTAATTACAATATATACATCATGTACCTTTTAATGCATCCAGGGTCAAAATCGAGACATTACAATCCCTTCCCCCTTGGAATAACACTGTCCTCGGTGTTCCAATACATAGAAATGCATATATAATTTGCACATCAAAATTTCAAAATTTTGCAGATCTGTCCCATGTTCAATTATTTACTTTGAAATTTCAGGACCAAACCCCTTAGCTTCCGCAAGCTTCTCCTACGTTTTCTGAACTTTCAGCTCATCCCCAAGTCTAGGAACTTTGTGGCTGCTAACCTCTTTATGTTCCCTCATTGGGCAGTCCCGGCGTAAATGATGTCCTCCGCATTTCCAAAATTTCGCTGGCTGCTTCATCTTTACCTACTCAATTTCCTTTTAGTCTTCATTCCTAGAATGTTTCCTAATGGATTGCTTGGATGAATCTCCCATCATTGATCCACTTTCCTTGCCTTTACGGATTGCCCCCCAGAAGGATTATTACCTCCTTTTGCAAACCAATAGAGTCTTGCAAAATCTGGTGGTTCATCTCATTCTGCCTTTTCTGTATCTTGAGCATCTCTCCAAGATTCTCTTGGGTCCTGACAATCATTTGAAGGATCCTTCCAGCCAAGTCCAGCAACTTTTGGTCTACTTCCATGATCAATGCGCACCACTAGATTTCACCTTTCTCACCTATGAAATGCATCATTGAAATTATTTTAGACCAAGCATAATATAGGGATTAAAATCAGTCAATTAATTGCTCAATTGGCATGACATTCCAAGTCTCATCAAGGAGACTTTCATATTTTTCCTGCCTTCCCAACAGGCACATGAGCTCATTCATGTCCATTCTTGGGCAGGGAATTAGCCATTCCAACATTCACAATTTACTTTAAGCAAATACACACATTCCATTTTCAGCCATACATACATTCAACAATATTTTGTTTTCACAATGCATATATATATATATATATATATATATATATATATATATATAGTCAAAAGGGAAAGAGAGAGCAGCAAGAGTTTTTCCCCTCTTTGTTTTGTTCCATCCTGGAACCCACACCACCGCTGTGGTTTTCATGCTCTCAGCCTCTTTTACTTCACCGTGAATGCTAGACCAATGCCTCTTGGTCATGACACTTAGTGTCTCTGGTCTATTTTAGACCTCTCAACCATGGAGCCTCCCCACATGGTTTGTCTCGGCTACTAGGACCTTCACAGTCTCACTAGTACCTTTTTCATTACTGCTCATTCTGAGCTCTTCAGGACAGTCACATGTCCACATGCACCCCTAGGATAGTCTCATAGTCCTCACTCCCAGCGATACCTATATTCAAACATTGAATAGATTCACATGTTTAGTTTATTCTCATCGATTTTTATCTCTAAAACAAGAGCTTAAAAAATCATAACCAAATCATATATACATGTACATTCTTAAGCAAGATATTGCAAAACAATCCAGTACTTATCTGTATTGTGCATTTCCTCACTGGTCCACAAGATCCTGCTTCACTTTTCAAGCCTTGGGATCACCTATGGACTTGGATGTTAGGCTAGCACGCAGGCTGCTTCACAACATCCTTTTATATATATATCAAGCATAGTCAAGCCAACCTTCAGTTGGGTTTATCAAACCATCAACAAATCGCTTGCACTTATATCAACAATACACTTATATGAACAATGCATTTATATCAACAACCAATCATCAGCCAAGCCAACACAGTTGGGTTTATCAGGCCACCAACAATAACACATGCACTTATGTCAACAATAAACGACTATTTCCAGGTTTCATTTCCAGCCGCAAAATCTAATTCCATTTAGTGTACAACACCAGACTACATCTATTTAGCTTGACAACACAAGCAATATAAGCAAACTCATTAGCGTTATTGCTCTAAAACTATAATCATATTTCACATCATTCACTATCAAGTATTGAGACACCAAGAGTGCGTCCACTCCCTAGGGTGTAATCAATATTGAAAAACCCTTCCATGACCCGACATCAGGAAAGTGTGTTAGGATTATTAATCCTCCCTTGTCCAAATTTGGTCATATGTCTAAATCAGGAGTCATGTCTAAATCGAGAGTCCATCCAGTCTATTTATAGTCATTAGTACCATTGGGTAAACTTGACCTAATTGGGGCACATGTTTCCGTTACTAAAGTGTGGGGAACATTAATTGAGGTTCACTACCACTTATTGCACTTGATTGAATAATTTTAGGAGCCTCCTAGATCAATCTCTACAATTTAGGAAGCCACTGGGAGTGCCGAAACCAACCAAGGTCAGTTCACTTCAGTTAATGACTAGTCAAGCTAAGTTAGGAGTTAGTTACATTCAGTTCAAGTCCTCCACATTCAGTTAGCGCTAGGTTTACTTGATTGCACACATGTGGGGCGCATTTCTCACCTAACATAGTCAGTTAACCATTAGTCAACACTAAATGTAACACTTGGTTGTGTTTTAGAGCTCCGATGAACTCTGGTTATGATTTAGACAAGGATAGTTAACTATTGGGTCCTCCGATAGTGATTTAGACAAAGTCTTGGTTACCTATAGTCAAGTAGAGTCTAATCAATTCGAACTTCCTCATGTGGATTTGAATTGCTTATGGCTATTAAATCCATTTTACATTATTGTAATTATCATCTGCATTACTTTTTTTATTAATGAAAGCATTCACAGCTGCAAGCGTTTTGCACTGTTTCATTCTTCAAATGCTGAGTAAATTGTGAGATCTTCTTTGTGAATTGTGTATTTGTCTACAGATCTATATGCTCAAATTTACATGGTATCAGAGCCTCCGTGGATAAGACTCCTCTCCTCCTCAGATCTCCAACCGGATCATTTTTTTTTACTTTGTATGTTTGATTGTGTGACAGGTTATCAGCTTCTCTTATAGCATTCGCTACAAGCAGCCCTTTCTTCTCATTGCATTTGCTACAGCAGCTCAGTTCTTCCTATTACTTCAAAATGGATCATCAAATAGATCCTCTCACTCCCTTCAACTATCACGAGTGGAAGGATGACATGAAAGTATTGCTCCACACCAATCATCTCTTGAGACTCATAGAAGAAACAGAGGAAGAGCCAGAATCAGATAAAGACAAAGCTAAGTACATGAACAGGCTTGATGAAGCCATTGGACTCATGTCCTCCTCAGTATCTAGAGATCTTCGATTTCACATCCAAGACTTGGACACTCCCAAGGAGGTTTGGGACAAGCTTGCTTCCTTATTTGATAAGCATGATGAGATGAGGATCCATCAGCTAGAAAATGATCTGATTACTCTCAATCCATCAAACTTCGAATCTCTAAATGAATTCTTCTCAAAGTTCAAGAACCTGATATATCAATTGAAGCAATGCAAAGTGAAGAAGGATGAAGATCAGCTCATCCTTGCTATTCTCACCAAGCTCAATTCAGACTACTCAGTCTTTGTATCCACCTTCCAAACAGTAAGGCTCACTACTCCAAATTGGAAGATGCCCACTCTTAATGCTTTCATTCAATCTCTTATTTCTGAGAATGATAAATTGATCTAAATGGGGATCATTTGATCTACCAAAGATCTAGCTCTTGTTGCAAGAGGAGATAAGGTAGCGAATGACAAAGGGAAGCAAAGAGATGAGTCTGAGTAGTCAAAAGAACCTTCAGGTTCGAAGAGAAGCAAGAAGAATGGCAAAGGCAAAGTCCTCTGCTCTTACTGTGGAAGGGGCTTCCATTCAGAAAGCTCCTGTATGAGAAGACAACTTGATGAAATTGCTCTTCTTTTCAAAAAGCACAACATTTCTGTACCTACTAGTGCAAGGAAGGAAGACTCTGAAGAAGAAGAAGAAGAATACCAAAGGAAAGGACATGCACTGAAAGCTTGCTGCACATCAACACCTGCCTTTCTCATTGATTCTGGAGCTTCCAACCATATGGCTACATCCAGAGAATCATTCTCTTCTTTTCAGTCCTTTGATGGTCCTAGTATTCAGATGGGGAATAACAGTAAAGTCCAAACCAAAGGGAAGGGCTCTATCCAACTTGAACATGGAAGGTTCAAAGATGTGTTGTTTGTTCCCTCCCTGGCTTCAAACCTGTTATCTATCTATCAGATGACCCATACTGGATCTACAAAGCGAGTGATCTTTGGTCCTGACTCAGTGGAGATCACAGATATCTCTACTGGGAGCATCATAGAAAAGGGTATTGCGAATCATGATTCAAAAGCATATGAGTTCTCACATTTCATGCCTCCTTCAAAACCAATGCACTCTCAACAGCCACCTGCAAGGGAAGGTAAAACCATTGCATCTACTTCTTTTACAGCTTCTACTAGTATTACAGATCCATCTATATCAGTTTATGACATTAAGATTCAGGGTGACTCAGATCTAGATTCAGTCCCTACTTCCAAACTGGAAGCTAGGAAGATGACTGGAAACTCACCTGACACTCATAAAGGAAAGACTCTTGCGCTATGTCATACTATTTTACCTCCTTCACAGAGATGCAATATACTTCCTGTAAGATGCAATATGGCAAGGGCTCAGTATTACTACATTTAGAAGAATGGATATGATCATACACCTCTTCATTGAGTAAGAGACAAAGGTTACATTCCTCCTTCGTCCCATCATCATTTTTGGAGAAGAAGGAGAAGTCCACATGCCAAGCCCCAGAATATCTGTGCACGGCACACCATGCATGTTGCTTCACTACCTCACAGATATGAAGATTGCAGCAACATATTTTCAAGTTTTTCAAACTTGAGACCTGATTCTACCTGCTTAGCTAGAAGGAGGGCTTTTTTCCCATGTGGTTTTTTCCCTAGCTCCTTGTATTGAGCAGTTACTTTATTTTACTTGATGTAATGGGTGACCTATGGTCTTAGTTACCAGGGCCCACAGTTTGTCCAAGTTAGCATTCAGGGGGGTGTTAGGATTATTAATCCTCCCTTGTCCAAATTTGGTCATATGTCTAAATCAGGAGTCATGTCTAAATCGGGAGTCCATCCAGTCTATTTATAGTCATTAGCACCATTGGGTAAACTTGACCTAATTGGGGCACATGTTTCAGTTACTAAAGTGTGGGGAACACTAATTGAGGATCACTTCCACTTATTGCACTTGATTGCATAAGTTTAGGAGCCTCCTAGATCAATCTCTACAATTTAGGAAGCCACTGGGAGTGTTGAAACCAACCAAGGTCAGTTCACTTCAGTTAATGACTAGTCAAGCTAAGTTAGGAGTTAGTTACATTCAGTTCAAGTCCTCCACATTCACTTAGTGCTAGTTTTACTTGATTGCACACATGTGGGGCACATTTCTCACCTACCACAGTCAGTTAACCATTAGTCAACACTAAATGTAACACTTGGTTGTGTTTTAGAGCTC
>LPNX010383407.1:558799-599035 GCA_001517045.1 Pseudotsuga menziesii
ACTGGGCCCTTCGATAGTGATTTAGACAAAGTCTTGGTTACCTACAGTCAAGTAGAGTCTAATCAATTCGAACTTCCTCATGTGGATTCGAATTGCTTGTGGCTATTAAAGCCATTTTACATTATTGTAATTATCATCTGGATTACTTTTTTTTATTAATGAAAGCATTCACAGCTGCAACCCTTTTGCACTGTTTCATTCTTCAATTGCTGAGTAAATTGTGAGATCTTCTTTGTGAGTTGTGTATTTGTCTACAGATCTATATGCTCAAATTTACAAAGTGTGCACCCCTTTCCGATGTGAACCATGTAGGCCCTATTCATAATCAAGCAATCTGTCATCATGGAAATAAAATCAAACCATGTTCTGCATATGTAATTTTAATAATTTGACATGCATATTCTCAGCTAGGGTCACAGAACACTTCTCCATTTGCTGCGGCAATATTCCTTCGCGAAGGAGGAATGGGGGCTCCCTTCTCTGAGTTGACAGTCCATCAGTTTTCCATCCCAAATCCTTTTTACATTTCATATCCACACATGTCTTACCGACATAATATATACCATCTAACTCATGTTGCTTACCAAACATGTAGTGTATATGAGACATTTCCAGAATGTCTAATGGAGTTTCAGTCGAAACCCATTTCCAATATAAGGGAAAACCTCCCCATGAATTTTGGCTCCTGCAGGTCACCACACATGATCTTCTTGCAATGTGTACCCCTAGCACATTCATCAAGTAGCCAAATAGTCAATAATTATCTGATAATACAATCCAAATTGTACATCAGTAATTAAGTTCAATAGGAATTTGCAATTCTATTTACTTCAGAAATTGATTCGCTTAGCAATGAGGTGATCATTATTTGTGGGTCTCTTGTAAGCAGCACTACTATGCCCATTATAATTTTATGCTTACTAGCATAACATGAACACCCACTTATAGTGTGTCCTGCTGACATAATCTTATGCAAGCCAATAGTGATTAGTAGTTGTCAGCAATTTCTTAAATCTGAAATTCACAAATTCAAATTTAACAAACCATTATGCATACAAACTATTTTCATAGCCATGAGACTCTTCATAAGGTTTGGCTCTTCCACATGGTGGATTCTGACATTTTTCATGGTCTTAATCTCATTGCCATGCTCCAAAAAATCTACCTGAAACCTGAACTTCAATTAGCCAAACACTTGGTAAGTCTGGATGCATATAACCTTTTCATTGCTGCAACCATCACTGAAGCATTTTCAGAATTTATAAAATTCAAATAATTCTAGATGTTAATCACATCAATACTACCAAAACTCATTTACTTCATGCAATCATTATCATACTTTAAATTACAGGGTACAATCCCCTCATTTATGTTATTTAAATGAAAGGTTTAGATACTTTTTACTTCACAAGCATATCATTTGTACCACCTTGCTCTTCCATAGAGCATTTCCAGAAGCCAATTGATCATGACTACCCTCTTCATGCACTTACTATCCTGCATTCATAACATCTCTTGAAGTGGTTCCAGAATTGTCATCAATTCATCATTTCAGCCATTAGTTATTCATAATATCACATGCACTATCTCAATGCATCCATGCAATGCATCACAACATTTGCACTCATACTTACGTAATCAGTTACTCACACCCTTTATATGCATCCATTCAATGCATAACTACAAGATTTATAAAATATTTTAATGCATATCCACTCAATGCTACCTTGCATTGATTAAGGAATACTATGTATTCAAACATACCATGCATGGCCTAACCATGACTATTTCATATAGGATGCATGACTACAATCAGGATCATCAGTGCTTACTTTCCTTAGGCTACTAAGCTCATAACAACATAATACAAGCATGACACATTTCCATATGAATGCAGTATAAAATTCAAATACCCACATGGTATGAGACCTCTTACCTTTACCACTCCATACAATTTGTCATAATCAAAACCTTACCTTCATGGGTCCTACTTACACCCTTGACATTACCAGTTTGGTTGGTCCTTTGCAGGAGATTGCAAAATTTTCTCTCCAACTTTTGATTCTGAACTTGTTGCCTTATCCCTTTCTCCATAGGGTTGCTAGTCACATTCGTCAGCATCAGCAACATATTCAGCCATGTCCATGTTGTCATTGGTTTTTCCACTAATGCCAACACCAATGAAATAATTATCATTAGTGGCTCATTATAAATGTATAATTCTCACTATTCTTACCAACATGTAATATCATATGCATGCAACGCATATCCTCATACATTTCATGTATAAAACTTGCAATCATAATTAGCAAGATAGGGTTTAAGGAAATTTCCCTTTTTGAGTCCCTCATCCTTGCATGGAACTCCTCTTCCACACAACAGCTGGTTTGAATTCATGGTCTTGCTACCTCTAGGCATGCAATTCCCGGATAATCATCCATATTGACAGCAACACATTTCTTTTTCAAGAAATCACTAGCACTTTGCTACTCCGCATTCAAATTATGGTGACTCTCCCTTGTTCCCTACTGGATAAGATTCCCAATGCCTATCCACACGCTTCATTCTGACCTCGGGTGTGAAAACCACACCACTTCAAAAATGATGCTTTTTACCAAATGTATTCTGGTCTAAAATGTCAACTTCAGCCCCCTGGGATTTTCTTCCTTTTCAGCCCTGAAACTACTGAAATATCTGAAAAATTCCTTTTTCCCAATCAGACCTCTTTCCATCTAACTTTCCAGCATTTCGGCAACCAAAACGTCTAAGCTTCCGATCTGCATCGGCGATGCCAAGGACTGTTCATCGGGTCCTTTTCTCACTAACCTGATGTTTTGGCGGCTAAAACGTCTATTTTTTCTCTGCTGCTCATCGACGGGTTATTTACCTATTTCCTTCTGCTGTATGGGTCCTGTAGTGTTCTAATGCTCCGGGTTTTATCGGCAATCCGCTTGTCTATTTTCCTCTGCCGTATCGGGTCCGTAGTGATCTATCACTCCGAACTTCATCGACGATTGGGACCATTCAGTCTTATCGCATTGGCAAGAAAATTGACTAACCACTGCATCAGTGGTTGGATGCTCTGTGCATTAGGTGGCTATTTGTCTATGCTTCCACAACGGCGGCCCACGATCCTTCTAAGGGTTCCACGGGTCACAATCTTATCGGTGGTCGAAACGACATCCCGCTGTGGCATCAGACATTTAGTCCCATAGACGTTCGCAATGGCAGTTCCACGGGCCTTAAATTTTCTGATCGACATCCATCGGCAGTCTCATTAACTGTAATATTATGATCGGTGGTTGGAATTACTAGTCTCTGTAGCATCAACGCTCGGATGCACTTCTCGTCGGGTGAATAGTTCCTTATGTGGCCACAACGACAGTTCATCATCATTTAACCCTTTCCGATCGGCTGTCTGATCCACTAAATATTTTCGATCGGCGATCTGAAGCACAACTATCATGGCATCAGTAGTTGGAACCTTTATCCATCAGAATATTAGTGCTCTATACTTCCGCAATGGCGGGCACACAAACCACTAACTTCTTCTGATGTTCATCGACGACCAATAGCACTAACATTTTCTTATGGCCGATGAACACTTAGAAATTTTTTGAAAATATCTCCCTCGCATATGCTCTTCATTCATCTAATGATCGCTGATCCACTTCACTAATCCTCGGCGATCCCAACAACTATTCTTTTTCGATCGCCGAGGATCTCGTTCCTTAGAAAAATTTCGAAAACTTTTCTCCTCTGTCTTCCACCACATCGGCCATTGGAACAACTATCCTCTGTGGCATAGATGGTTGAGGGCTCTATCCATCGAAAGGATAGTCCTCTAGCCATCCGCAATGGCTGCGCACAATCAGCTAACCTCTTCTGATGTATTCTCCAAACTTTTCACTGGATCGGCAACTTGATCATCTGAGCATCAGTGATGCGATCAAGTAATCATCACCGATCGCCGATGATTTCACTACTTCGTAGAATTTTTGAAATTTCCTCTCCACTATGGGTGAGCTTTAGAATAACATTCTGCTATGTTAGAGGACCTTCTCACTTAGTCCTCCGATGACCCAACGACCTACGAATGCAAATATTTCCACAATTTTCTTCTGATTGTTGTTCGTCGGGTGACCTTTAGACTATCTCTTCTGCTGCATTAGAAGAACTTCGCACTAAGTTTTCTGATGAGCTGACAACTCTGGCACTTAGAAAAATTTTGCGAATTTTCCTGGTTTCTTCTGGGAAGTAGGCACCCTACCTCTGTTAACTATTTCTCATGGCCCTCTGAGGCCCAAATGATGCAACATAAGCTTTGTCACTGCATCTTCACGATCCATTCAGGCCCATGCTACAACCAGAGCTCTGATACCATACTATAACATCCCTAACCCTCCGATCGACGAAGAGGATGCTACCAAACAAACAAAAACCTCTGGGAAAATATCCCCATGCAGATAAACATACGTATAATGCTGATATACAATTATTTGAACATAATACATGCTAAGATGCATAAAACATATAAGGATACATAGTTACTCAACATACAGTGGAAGCAAACATATACATTCCAGCATCAACATGTTCATCATTATGATTCATTAGACATTAGACAATAAATGTAAATGCAGAAGCAAAATGGACAAGAATGCTTATCTTATAAATATATCGTCCTGCAACCAGCTACGTTGCTGCAACGTTCCACCCAACCATAGGCTAGTGTGCTCATCAATCTCTTAGCAACACTGCCACCCCCGAGCTGGGCATGATTCCTCAAGGAATAAGGGTCAAAGTAGGCTTACACATAGCCAAGGTACACAAATAATCCAAGCCCACACAATAGGGTTTATCAGGCCGTTAAGGAGCTAGGAAAAGCTAAACGCTAAGCTGGTGGTCTTAAGGGAGAGCTAAGGATGCTTACACCAGAGCTAACCTGACTTCTAAGACATCCACACACCCAACACCAGGAATCAGTCCTTTCTCTACTTCACAGTCCCTCAGGCCCTGACTTCCCTTTCCAATACTCTTCAAGGGTTGTGGAGAAGAAAGACAACAGTCTAAATCTATCTGAGTGGCTCCAAACACTATTTTTCTCAAGCATACCCAGCCTCTAATCCTACTCTAAACAGTCCAAAGACCCACTACTGCATACCCGCAGTAAAACAAGTAGCTCATAGCTCTGAGATGAAAAATAAAGACAGTAGGGTGACAACCCCAAATGAAAAGGTGAACACAGATCAGGTCAAAAAAGACGATTTAGAGTTGTTCTTGGCCCTAGCGTGGCCAAAACAACTTAGCGGCACCCAAAAGATGATTACATTCCTAGCAATGAACAATGTGGGGGAAAACCACAACAAGCCATAGTTTCAAGGGAAGAACAACAACTGATCTCACGACTAAGCCACGAAAACATTATACATCCTGAAAATGGGAGAGAAGTCCAATTCTCAAGCCTGTACAAGGGAAAAATAGGTACGCAGACCACAAATCCATGAGAGTAACACACATACACATAGCCCCTGGCATGAATGGATTACACAGTATGAAAACGGAAAAAGGGAAAACAATCCCCTGCGTGAACAAGAGGAAGAACAGGTCCACAGACCAGCACTGACGAGAGAAGGGAGAACAAACCCCCACACACAAATTCGTGGCTCCTTTTTATCTCCCCTCTGCGTGAGGAAAACCCTCCTAACTTCCTATGCATGAGAAGGTGAACAGAACTGACCTCTGCCTGTGTGGGATGGTCAAGACAAAACCATGAGTGGAATATTGGAGAGAGTGGTGTGTGTGGTGACCGTCCCCCTTCCCTCCACGTGAGAAGAGTGAGCCCGCTGATGGAGTGTACGTGGGGAAAAGACTGGTAGTCTTGCCACCCACCACTCCCCAACCATAAATGATCCCAACTAATTGAACAACGGGAGTTTAATGGGTTGTCGACACATGGCAAACTCCCAATGCCTCCCACGGGTTAGATAATCCCCCCCTTTAACCTTAGGAATCATGCCCTTTTCATTTAACGTTGCACTGTCGTAGCTGGTTGTAGGTTTATTTAATTAATGTGCATATTTACATGATGCCAAAACTCTAATGTGCCAGATAGCACAATATATCATCGGCAACAATCCCTATTGTCGAAACATACACAACCAAATTGATGGTGGGGATTTTGCCTTTAGCTCCACACCACGATTAATTACAATATATACATCATGTACCTTTTAATGCATCCGGGGTCAAAACCAGGACATTAGACTGGTGCAACCTTTGTTGAAGTGAAGAGGATGCCTTTCTTTGACATCTTCAGATGGTTTTAATTGTTGTTGATGAATGCACTATAGCTTTTGAACAATTTTGGTTTTCATGTTATCCTTTGTCTAAACTGGTCTAAATGATTTCTTTCTAGATGAGCACCTTAAATGCATGGCCTTGCACTGCATAAGTATTTGAATGGATGAGGGAATATTGACTTTGTGTTCTTATTGTTTCTTATGAGCAGAGAGACCTTGTACAGAGGGTATGGATATCTTTATGACATGATGTTCTCTTTAAGAGGAAATTGTGAAGAGGGAGGATTTCCTAGTGTGGGATATTATCTTCCTGCCCTGCGAGACTCTGTCTAGTGCAACTGTCTCTCGTATCTAGTATATTTGTCCTCCCAAAGCGACAACAACACTACAAGGTCATGATTCATATCTAGCATGATGTTTCCACATATATGGTTGTCCTAAACGAACATCACGAAATTCAAGTGGGGCCACATCACATAGTACCTCATTTTTTAAAGGATTGAATCCATATGGTAGGCGACATTATTGAGTAACACACATACCTTGTCCTTGTCTTAGTCAACCGATGTTATATGTTTGTGGGTTTAAAGTTGTCAAAAACTTCAATACCTTTGTTGGCGCAATCCAAAACCAACAAAACCCAGTTGACAGGGATCCCACTCCGTCAATGCTCACCACTCAGCAATCTCCCTGAGCATCGACCCAGACAGGTTTTACCCTGTCTAGCAACACCTGCAGAGCCGATGAGGTCTCACCTGAGATGTTCGAGGGAGAGCTGTCAGAACCAATTTTCTGCAGTATAGAGGAGTCTTTGGGGCATCAGACATTCATTAGCTCGATTCCAAGATCTAATCTACTTACTTGCTCAAAATAGAATCATTCTTTAGGTCACAATCTTTGTCATTTTAGTAGATATACCAGTGGGGAAACAGATCTAAAAGATGACAATATCCATAAGCAGAAACATGCATTACCCATTCATATGTGAATCCATTCATTCATCATTTCTCATCAAAATTACAATAGTGTAAAAAAGGAAAAAGATAAAAATGCAACACCGAGTTCAGATCAAACCACATCAGATTATTATTTCCGTAGAACGAATCGTAGATCAAAACAGACAATAATCCATCAAACCCCAGTATTAACTCTCTGTCTCTACCTTCCTCTCTATCTCCATGCCTTCTTACATGCATAATTATTCTATTTATAGGCTTGTGCCTTTACATTCAAGGTCCGCTTCTAACTAACTTCTAACAAACTTCTAATTAAATTAACCACTAAGGAACAATATTCCGAAGAAATGGTCAATAAATACAAATAGTGACATGAAAACATAGAAAGTGGACTTTTTCCCACTTATTGCACCATCTTTTTCTTGCGTCGCATCGTGTGAGTATTGTTAGATTTTTATCATTCAAGCTAGCATTATATTAGGATCTTTAACTAAGAGAATAACAAGCACAACAATCAAACACAAGAGACAATGAACACAATGTTTTTACTCAGGGAAACCATAAATGGAGAAAACCCTGCAACTTCCTCAGAGATAGAATTAGCACCAAAAGTAAAACCCCAAAATAGTAAGATGATATCCCGATAGCAGCAATCTCTTTCTTTCTAGCCCCAACAACTTCTTCTCCCTTAGCTATGCACTACAACTGAGTGTAAGTGAGTGTGTTATAAATAGAGACGCTCACTCTCTATTTATACTAATTCTTGACTTGATAATAACTCACCAAGGCCGATTTCTCTAGGAGAGTCTAATAACCCTAGGACCCCACAACTGCGGGGACTTTAACCCTTGATCAATAGGAGGGTTACCCACAATGACTTGACATGACTTGTTCACATTATAGAAACTCTTGATCGAAACATCGAGGCATGACATGACTCAATTACATTACAAACACTTCACAGAATAAACATCGAGGTACAATACATATAATATACAAGTGAATACATTCCAAAGTTACAATTACATCAACACTCCCTCTTAACTAGGAAGGTATTCTCTCGACACAATTTATTAGCACAAGTATTCATCTCTGTATCATTTGGATTATCATCGATTCCTCGTCATCTTCAGGTCATTTTCATCTTGATCTGGATCATCACTCGATCTGGATCATCATCACTGGATCTGGATCACCACTCGATTTGGATCATCGTCACTGGATCTGGATCATCATCACTAGATCCGGATCATCACTCGATGTGGATCATCTCCGTTGGATCAACATCACTGGATCCGGTTCATCACTCGATTTGTATCATCACTGCTAGATCATCATCACTGGATATGGATCATCACTCTATCTTGGATCACCAATGGGTTATCATCACTGGTGCTATCTCTTGATTCTTCTCGTCACAGGAAGTTCTACAAATTCAGCCCTTTTTCATGTTGATTATGGGCCTAGCCTCCATGTAGGTCTTCTTCAGCGCTTATATCTGACCCTAAGTTAGAATGGCCCGCCAGCACTTACATCTGACCTCATCTCATCAGAAAGGCATGCCCAGCACTCACATTTAACCATGAGAGGAACACATCCACCATTATGTTAGAATGGCCCAACCCTTACATCTGACCATGGGAGGGCCCAACCTGCCCCCATGTCAGAATGGCCTAGCCCTTACATCTGACTATGGGAGGGCCCAACCTGCCCCCATGTCAGAATGGCTCTTAGTCCCATACTGAGGGTTCTTGGTAACTAACCAGGTGCCTCCATTCTCCCAGAGAATGGCATCATCCCTTACATCTGACCATGGGAGGGACTAGCCTTCCCCCATGTCAGAATGGCCCAGCCCTTACATCTAACCATGGAATGAACCAATCCTCTCACCATGTTAGAATGGCTCTTAGTCCTAGACTGCGGGTTCCTGGTAACTGACCAGGTGCCTCCATTCTCCCAAAGAATGGCATCAACCCTTATATCTGATCAAGTGGGAACACATCCATCAATCACATCATAATGGCCTTGCACTTATATCTGATCATGTGAGACTACATCCCACAGTCATATCAGAATGTCCCTCAGTCCCAGACTGAGTATTCCTGGTAACTAACCAGGTACCTCCATTTAGAGAATGGCAATCAACGCTTATATCTGATCATGTAGGAACCAATCCTACAGTCATATCAGAATGGCTCAACACTCATATCTGACATGAAAGGAACCAATCCTCTCACCATGACAGAATGGCTTAGCCCTTACATTTTACCATGGAAGGAACCAATCCTCTTACCATGTCAGAATGGCTCAAAGACTCATCACTTCCCCTTGGAGGTAACCTCAATCTGGAGAACACCAAGCTTCTCCGTGAAGTAATCAAACTTCACTCTAGCCAATGGCTTCTTCAACACATCATCTATCAGTTCGTCCGTCACAACATACTAGAGCTTCACTACTCCTCTCTGCACCATATCCTTGATATAGTGATACTTGATCTTGATATGCTTCGACTTGTCATGGAACATTGGGTTCTTCGATAACTTCACATAACTCTGGTTGTCACAATATATACAAGTAGCATCTAACTAGAGATCAAATAAATTAGACAGTAGCTTCCTCAGCCATACTGCCTCACAACTAGCTGAACAAGCTATGAAATACTCTGCTTCAGCTGTACTCACTGCCACACAGGATTGCTTCCTACTAAACCAAGAGATCACACCTAATCCCATATTGAAGCAACACCCTGAAGTGCTCTTCCTATCGATGGAACTTCCTACCCACTCTGAATCAACATAACCCTCCAGGTTAATCTTCTAATTCACCTCATACTTGAGCCCATAATCAACTGTACCCCTTAGGTACCTCAAAATATGCTTTGCAGCAACCAAGTGAACATGTCTTAGATCTGTCAGGAACTGGCTCAAGGTGTTCACAGCAAAGCAAATATCTAGTCTTGTGTTCATCAGGTACACCAAGGACCCAATCATCTGATGATACATCGTAGCATCAACTGCTTCTAATGAAGCATCACTCAATAGCTTCAGGTTTAATTCCATAGGTGTGGTCATGGCCTTGCAATCCATCATCCCGAACCTCTTCAGGATCTCTATCGTATACTTCCCTTGTCCCAGGGAGATGCCATCTACATTCTGCCACACCTCCATGCCTAGAAAATAGTGCATCATACCCAAGTCCTTCATTTCGAACTCAGCAGCAAGCTTCCTCTTCGTATCAGCAATCAACCCATCCATACCTGTTACAAACAAATCATCTACATACAGTAGGAGTATCACTGAGTTACCATCTTCAACCTTGTAGTAAAGGTTGGAATCTTCTTTACTTTTGATAAATCCCAAACTGGATAGAAAGCTGTCAATTATGCCACACCATGTCCTGGGTTCCTATTTTAAACTGTACAGGTTTCTTAAATTTACATACATGAGACTCCCTGTCATGTGTCTCAAAACCGAGTGGCTGCTCCACATACACTTCCTCTTCCACTACACCATTCAAGAAAGTAGTCTTGACATCCATTTGGTGTATCTTCCATTTCATTACTGCAGCCAGAGCAATTATTGATATGATGGAAGTGTATCTAGCTATAGGTGCAAAAGTATCTTCATAATCTATTCCTTCTTTCTGGGAGAAGCCACGAGGCACAAATCTTGCTTTATATTTTTCTATGCTCCCGTCTGCAACATGCTTGATCTTGTAAATCCATTTGGAAGTTACAACAGACTTCCCTTCTGGTCTTGGGACAACATCCCAAACATCATTCTTCATGATCGATTGATACGCTTCGATCATAGCATCCTTCCATTCTTTTCTTTCTACCGCTTCTTCATAGTTGGAAGGTTATTTATCGATGAAATCACATAATAAGGCTACATACCCGGAGAAAGACCTGTTCCTCTTTCTTTCTCTGTGATTCTTTTCTGGAGTCCCATATCTTTCTGCAACTTGGATAGATTCTCATACCCAAGTAGGTTTCCTATTGTGAGGATTCTTCTCCTGAGGTGGATCTACATTTTCTTGAGATTCTTCTAATTCTCAATCTTCTTCTTGAATTTCTTCGTTCATGGTTGTGTCATGAATTATGGGTGCTTCTGTTTCTTCAGGTTCTTCAGCAGGCCTCTTTCTGGATTTGTTGTAAGTTGAGTCTTCATCAAATGTTACATCCCTGCTGATGTCGATCTTCTTGAATCCTGGGAAGTATATTCTGTAATCCTTCGAGCTTTCAGAGTATCCCACAAATATACCCTTCTTTCTTGAAGGATATAACTTTGTCCTCTTTTCTTTTGGAATTTGTATGTACACTAGACAACCGAATATTCTGAGATGGATGACTTCTGGTTTCTTGCCAGAAAATACTTCTTCAGGTGTCTTGTTCTCAACTACTCTGTGTGGAGTATGGTTATGTACATACACCACTGTTCTGGAAGCTTCTGCCCATAGATGCATGGGAAGATCTTGATCATGAAGCATAGCCCTTGTATCTTCCATGATCATTCTATTTTTCCTTTCTGCAACCTCATTCTATTGAGGATTATATGGAGTGGTTAACTCCCTCTTAATCCTTAAATATTTGAATAATTCTTTGAGTTCATTTGATGTGAATTCTTCGCCATTATTTGATCGAAAGGTCTTGATCTTCTTTTAAGTGTGGTTCTCAATCAAGGCTTCAAATTCCTTGAACCTGCTAATCATGCCACACCTTCTGTTGATATTTCTCAACTTACTAGTGGAAACCTACAATGAAACGGTCTTCATCCAACTGTATCAATTGCACCATGTGCTCCTCTAGCGCAGCATCATCATCCATTCCAATCATAGTGGTAATGCATAGACTGGGAATGATGTATTCCATAGGCATCACTGCCTCTTTCCCATAAACTAGTTTGAACAGTGTTTTCCCCATCATTATCTTGCACATGGTTCGATAGGCCAACAACACTGCAGGAATCTTTAGATCCCAGTCATCTAGGTTAGTGCTGCATAACTTGGTCATTGCATGCTCCAATATCTTGTTGAAGGCCTCCACTGTCCTATTCTCCTGTGGATGGTATGGTGTACTTTTCTTGTGCTGAACCTGCAATTTTTCTGTCAGGGATCTGTTGATGCGTGGAAAATCCAGGTACCAACAATAGAGATTCTCCCCAATAACCACTCCCAATTAGCTAGTTTATTGTTTGGTATGGGGAATCCATCTGGTTAACGGTATGGCTACCGTAGATTTAAGTAACGATTTAAATCTATTTTACCGGTTGCGGCCTGGTCCATCGTTTATGTGTTTTTTTTTTTTAATTTTAGAAATGTTATGTAAGTCCCTAAGTTAAATGCAAATGATCAGGAAGAAAATGATTCACAATGTGATGCATAGGTTCTTACCTCCCGTCTTGTCCCCTTTGTTCCTAAATCACAGAAAGCAAATAACAACTATGATAAACTAAGATAATTCTAACTAACCTATGCCTAGGGAGCAAGAGGATTATTTGTATGAGTAATGTACTGTATTTTATGGACACAAAATTTTACAGATAACTGATATAATTCAGAATATATGGAACATAATAGAACGATTAACATAGAGATAGCTCATTGTTTATTAAATAATTCCTTACTCATTTGCTGCACAATATCCAAAACAAGGAAATGGAATCATTCATGACTAAGAAATAGTTCAGAGTTAGAACAATCTCACAAATTTGCATAGTCATCCAATGCATAAATATTTCTATTTAGCCATCCACACAACATGCATTTGAAACTCAACAACTCCTTCTCCACCAGAAAATTCGATCCTCTTTATTATAATCAGAAATAGTTCCTCTTAAAATAAGTATTCACATAAGAGAGCTAGAAAAGTCCCCTCTCTATTTGATTCTAGCTATATTTATACATTTACACAATGACTCTTGGTTATCCTTCCCTTTGGGATTCCTTTACATTCGATTACAAAAATATTTGTCTTCTAGTGTGTCTACTTGTCAAAAACTAAATACAAAAAATATTACAATTATATTTCCATGTGTACTTAGGACAAATGCTTAAGTGGGACTAGTCAACTTAGTAATAAACTATTTCCATGCTATAGCATCTGAAACAATGAACTCAAAATCTGTTGCCTCCAAAAACCTAACCGTGCCATCATTTTTAGAATCCTGAGCATTTATGTTAGCCATTCTGGCTGGAAGTACCCAAAGCTGATCTTCCAAAAGGAAATAACTTACAACGACTTGAGAAATCACACTCTTTATCACCTTTTCACTTAAGCTTTTAATCAATTGTATGCCGAGTTCATCTTCCTACAATATTTCCTACAATTTCTTTAGGAGTTCTTCATGTTCTTGAAGCTTATATAGCATTGTTGTGGATGACATATGACACTTATTATAAGTTGTGAGTACCTTCTTATAAATATCCGTGCATCTGTCTGTAGTCCCTTTTACTGCATCAATCAATTTTTCAGCAACTTTATTACTGAAGCCTATCAACTCATACTCGAGCTACAATCTTTTTGGATTCTTGACTAGTGTGTTTTATGGAGGCTATTTGTTTATTTCCAACCATGTCATCTCTCCTTGAATGATTTCTACAATTTCTGGGGTTTTGTCTTTGAATTTAGTAGCTATGACTGAGATTTCCTGCAGTCGAGCTTCTACTTGCCTAATCTTGAAAACTTCATCTGCGATCTTAACCTGTACTTGATATATTTTTCTCCTGAGCAAGAGGGCATGCTTTGTCAGAGGTGTGATGTTTGTTCTTTGATCATTGGTTTCCTTCAAGAGTACTTCTAAGGATTTTTTCTATGCTTCAAGTTCAGTAATCCTAGCTCTATACTCTTTCATTTGCTGATCAGCTTCAGATTTCTGACCTTCCATTTATGTTATCTTGCTTTCCAACTTCTACTTCTCCTTTTCAACGGCCATGTTTGAAAGCTTCAACTCATCCCTTTCCTCCCTTAGACTTTGGTGAAGGATTTTTGAATATTTTCATAGCCTAAAAGAGTAGCTTCATATTTCCTCTTTGATTCCTTGCCTACTCTTTATTCCTTCCTCAAAACCTCCTTCATCTCTGCCATTTTCCCCTTGTAATGCTCAAGGGTTTCTATGAGTTTATCAACATTATGAGCATTTGCATATGCAGTTACAATGCCCATGGAGGCCAATCGTTTCGGGTCTTCTTCTACATTTCTCACTACTTCCTTCTCAATTACTGTGATGATCAGTGGCTAGGTTCCTATTTTTAAAGTCTTCTATGTTTTCCATACAATGGACTTTGTCTTAGGCTCAAAGTGTATATATTCTAGGCATGCAACATCATACTGCTTGGACAGGGTAAATGGTACCAACCCCATTTCAACCATAGGGAGATGCCCTCTGGTAAGTATGTTGCTTGATGTGGATGGAGGGTTCTCTGGGTTATCTCGAACAAGGCTATGTCCTTGATCTTCACCACCTAGATATTCTTCATCTTTCTTGCTTTGTTCTTTCGTGAACCCTTCTTGGTCTTGTACTTCTTGTCCCAAATTTAAATCCTCTTGAGTTATGTCCCTCTCTAGCTCAACAATCTTTTCTTTGATAGCCTCCTATTTCTTTCTCTTTCCTGGTAGCTTCTTCTTCTTTTTCTCGCTGCTTTTCTTCAGCTAAGAGCTTTCTCACACCTTCTTCCAGTCTTCATACAGTTTCTTCTTATAATTATCTGGGAGCTTCCTCCTCCTGGCTCTTTGGTTCTGGATTGCTGCTTCCACTGCCTTTATCCCCAACTTCTATGGTCTTCAGTCTCAACTTCTTGTTCAAGGCAGTCATGCTATAAACATTCCTATACATTTCTTTGTCTTTGTCCACGTAATCAGAATACTTGAAATTTACTTTGAGTGCTTCCTTATAAGCTGCAACCTTACCTTGAGAATAATTTCGGTGAAAGTTCTTTTCACTGAAATGGAAAATTTATAGCTCCTTAACAAACTCAGGGGAACTTTTGACCTTGGTGAACTTGTAACTACCCACATAGAAGGGTCATGGTTGGAACACAACCTTCTTTAGATCGAACATATGGCTTCCAAATCCATCCAAGAAAAGTTGTCTAACAGCTTCTTAGTGAACTATGTAATCTGTCACGTACTTTGGTAGCAATCAGGGTCTTTTCATCCCCCCATACATCCTCAAATACATGCCTTCTTTAGAGAAGAAGTAATCCCCATATTATTTGATAGTTTACAAGGAACCTTTATATAAGCACATACAATCTTGCAGGAAAATTAGTTGTTACAAAGGAATGAGGAATTCTTCACATATTAGCTTATAATGACTATGGTATTTATCGACCCACAATACTTGGTAAGTTGTATAGATAGGGGATTTCCCTCCCTTCCATGTATAGTTTAGCTTCTCAAACGGGTGACAGAAAAATATGTAGTCAACTAATAATGATCCCATGTAGAAATCATATTTTCCTTTGAGAAAACCTTCATGAGCTACAGTAATAAAGGCAGATAGGTTCTTGGCTACTATGTCAGCCCAATTAAAAACTATCACCTTCATGGCTACATGATAGATCATAAGAATCCATCCAAACCTGTAAGTCTTGCCATCGGATTTTTCAAAAATCCTATTCAACATCAGTGCTATCATCTTGTATGTGGTACAAAGATGAGTGGTCGCATATTCCCCATATTGTTTATGTCTGAAATTATTCCCCTCAACTACCATCATTTTTATTGTGGCTACATAGTCAAGCTTTAATATCTTCACCCAATCAGTTGTCATACTAACCTCTGGCTATGGTAATATGTATGTTTTTGCTAGAAATGAAGGCATGAAGGATGCAAATCCTTCACCCTCCACATTGTTCATTATCATCCTTGTGGCATCTGCTCTAGGAAGAATCCATCCAATGAATTTTGTGCAAGGAAACATTTATGGTTTGGTTGAAACCTTAGTGATCCCAGATCTCAGAATGTTATCATATATGTCTAGGTCTTCCGAACCCATCTCTAGGACCCATTTCTATACAAGCATATGGTAGATCTGGCCCCATTTGAACTCAGGTTTAGCTCCAGTGACTACCTTTGTATCCTTGTAGATTATTTCTATCCTTGATACGGGTGAAATTTCTGCATCTGACTCGTATTCCCCGGTCCTGGATTTCTTTTTGCCCTTTTTCATCATATTGTCTGGTGTACGTGTTGACTGCAAAAAACCAGAACAAGTTTTAGCATTTACATCATTGAACAAACTTATGCATTTGGGATAGAAAAAATAAATGAGCGAAATATACTATGTAAAACTGCCCATACAATAGCATTAGTACTTTGTATTGACCCGTGATCTCTCCCATCAGGATAGGAGGCACACTCCATAGTTTAGCAGGTCAAACTTATGTAGAAAACTTTGGAGCAGGAGGGACTCGGTCTCTGCACTTTAGAATAAAAATAAATAACCTAATCAACCATGAAGCTTTTTCTCCCTTAGAAACAAGAGTCTAAAGGATTCACGGCCCAAGGCCATGCTTTGAAACTTGGGGTGACGATGCCCTAGGTTCAAATATCTAGGCTCAATATCCCACGGTCGAAAGGTATAAATCCAAAACCTATGGGGTCTTCCTGAGATGAGGAGACTATAGTCCCTAATAATGCCCGAAGGCGAGCAACCAATCTACTCCATGCCATGGAAAAGCTTAAGCGTTTGGATACTCATCATGACCTAACAGACTGTGGGTGAAACCTAACAGACTGTGGGTGAAAATGCCTCCGAATGAACTGGTGAAATTCTTAGAGAAGGTATGGCGGTGAGGGAAAGATTGAAAATTAGAATGAAAAAAAAGATACCTAAAAAATGCATGGAAAAATACCCTTTAAAACCTATAAGCAAAAATATAACTACTCCCCCTTACATGGCATACCAACCATTGAAAGCTCGGAGCTCAGAATAAATCAACTAATCAAAGAAAGAAAATGAGACCTACCTGGAAGGTGAGAGGCTAGACACGTGATTGAAGACTCTTGGTGAAAGTGCACAACGTGAGCTCCACATGATGATTTCCACCAACCACATGACACTTCAAAAGGGATAAATCACACAAAAGTTCTCAAACCCTTACCATAAACACAATGAGTGGTAAAACTTTGAAACATCGTATAAATAAGTATTCATGGGCAAAAAACATTTAAGTTGGTCAGTAAAAGCATTAAAATCACACGCATGAGGAAAAATGTCATTGGCTCCAAAACGATGTGCGTCAGGTGAAAAGAGATAAGTCAATATGGAAACAACCTCGATAAGGAAGGCTCTAACATACCAATACAGCTGCTACTATCGGCTTGGACCCCGAAAAAAATGCCCAAATTCCCTTTTTGTTGCTCGATGGTCAAACAATATTGGAAGGAAAATGCGAAGGATAGCCACCTTAGTGGCTCCAAGACTCAAACTACTTCCATCAAAGAGGGGCTCATGAGGATTGGGTCAATGATGAGGAAACTTCTCCTCCATTTTGGCAACGAAAAAGAAAGATATGTGTTATGGCAGGTCCACAAAATCAGGGAAGATCTCGATACTAAACTTGTTGTAACACCCTGGTTTTGACCATGTTTGCATTAAAAATGTATATGATGTTTATATTGTATTTAATCGTCATGTGGAGATAAATGCAAAATCCCCACCATCGATTTAATGTTTTATGTTTCGGCGATTAAAATCATTGCCAATGATGTTTCATGCTAGCCGACACATTATAATTTTCACATCATGTAAATATGCATTTTAATTAAAATACCCACAACAAGCTATGTCAATGCAACATTAAAAGAGATGAGTGCATGATTTCCTAAGGTTAAGGGGGGAGATGGGGGAATCCAAATGTCAAAGGGAGAACCTGTTGTCACTAGAATCACCTTCCTTCAAAAGTTATAAGTTTCTGGCAGTGCACAGAATGGTTTCATCAAAGGTGGCCCTCAATTGATCCCAAAGGTCAGCAGTCAATGAATGCCATGGACAGTAGTTAATAATAAATAAATAAAAAAGAGCATAAATGCTTATGATTTGATTACATGTAGGGTTTTATCTAACAAAAATATCAAAGGTTTAATTCAAAGGTTTCCTTTTGATTACATCTTTCACTCTTCAATGAGGTTTCATTTCTATGCATATGACATGACCAAGCAAGTAGAGGCCCACCATTACTGCACTCACTATAATGAGGATATGAGGTAGTGTCTCATCTATTATATGCTTGAGAAGGATGCTTGGCTGATAGGAATTGAGTACATTGTCTTTGAGAAGCTGTTTATGCAAATGCCTGATGAGGAGAAGCAGCTCTGGCATTCCCATAAATATGAAGTAAATAGTGGAGTCCTCTTCTTACCAGGGGTTCCTGCTATTGTCCAACACAAGGACTTGGTCAAAGTATGTAAGACATATGGGAAGATCTTCCATTTTCGGCATTTTGATAAAGGAGACCCATTTCCTCTCGACCCTCCTCAGCTGATGATGTCATTGAATGCAGATAGCCAACTGAATTGCTTATGATCTTTCCAAGAATTCGTGAAAAAGACAAATTGCTAGTAAGAATATACTCCAATTCATAGTTGTGGAAGAGATCTCCCAAGTGTTGATATCATCATTTAGCTTGTCATATGCATACAAAATGATAGATAAATGTTAAAGCAAAACTCTAATTTTTATTTGTCAGTTACAATTTAATTGTTATCCTTTGGAGACAGATTGTGGCAGTGGTGGGAGATATGCGTTTTGGAGATTCAATGAGGTCGTCTTGGTTTTAAATGATTTTTTGGACCACAAATGCTACACTTTCTTCCTTGTATTATATTTTGTGTACATGTTAATCAGTTGAGTGACACGCAGAACCACTTTATTGTTCACCAAAATTTTGAGGAATCAATGCGTGGAAAGCATCTAGGGAAACCCATAACAGTAAATTGATAGCTGGCAAAATAGTTGACAGAGTATTGAACAAAGTGTTCCAGATCTGAAGAATAGGATGCATAAAATCAGAACGTCTGGCGGCATAAGCTCATTATCAAATATTATTCCTGGATATTCATCAGTTAGCAACTCCATCAATTCAAGATTTTTGAAATTCTTCAAGATTTGTATTTATTTTTATATTTTTTGTGATTCGTTTCGTAGAAAATGATAATATTTTATTTTTGTATAAATCCTATGATTTGAAAGGAGAAAAGGGGGGTGATATTTCCAGCCAAGGGCTGAGGCAGGGCATGTATGCACTCTATTTTTGTTAATAGGAATTAGCTGCTTTGAAATGGTTATGTTCATATGAGTCGCCTTTCTGTTTTAATAATTGAATTTCATGTTTTGTGATTTTGTCTGGTGTATGGTCTTATTAATCCATTGCTAGATTGTCATGACTAATGTGAAGTTATCCTGAAGTACTTAATGCAGAACCTGGTTCATGTCTTTCATAAAGTCATACTCATAGCTTTGTCTTATTAATATTGATTGTGATATATATACTGTTGTTTAGTATTTGCTTTCAAATCTAGCTTGATTTCTGTAGTAAGTCTTACCTACCACCAAATTCCATAAATTCATTTTTCAATTATCCATTAAACCAATTTAAGATTTCTCTGAGCTTGACCCTAGCAGTCGGGGTTCAAATTTAGTGATAACATCTTCTGGTGCCATTGCCAAGGATGAAGGAATGAATACATACTTCCCTGGGATGCACGACAAAAAAATATATCCAAATTTTGATGGTGAACAAAGGCTGGTGACATAGTGGCTGCAAATTTCTTCACTGAGCAACTCCAAAGAATCCAGAGGCGACTCCATTTGTTGAGGATCCAAAATGCCATCATAGGATCGAATGAAGGCCATTGTGGCTAGGAGGTTTGCACCTCTTGAATTTTCTATAGTTCCTAGTTTCCCACATCTAGTACCAAGTTTGATAGAATGGGGATATTTTCTGCCTATCTTCTGAGAAAGGAGAGAAGATAATCCTGCTGATCACCTCATTAAGTTCCATGAATGCATAAATATGTTAGATTTACAGTACGAGGATGTTCGTATGAATATGTTCATGTATTCATTGGATGGTGATGCATGTGAGTGGTATTTCTCATTGCCTCTTTCCAGCATTTCATCCTTGAAGGACTTCCACACAGTGTTATGTGAGCACTATAAAAGGTACTTTTCAGATGAGTTTTTATTTGAAAATTGTTGTGAGGAATATGAATTGCATGATGAGGTTGAAATATTTTATATGGCTACTTCTAAGGAAGATTCACAACTCATAGTTGATGGTAAAATCCATGATTATGTGATTGAGAATGCTACTACTCCAAATTCAGATCAGCAGGATGGTAAGGCTAGGAAGGAAGAAGATAATTTACTGTTTGTTGTATTTTTTCATACTTATGTTTTACAGCAAGAGGATTTTCTTTCTCCTTATATACCTCTCACTTCAAATTTAGATGAAAAAAATGATAATAATGAGGAAGATCATGCTAATTCTTTTTCAAATCAACCTTTCTATCATGAACATGAATCCGACCCAGGTATTAAGGGAAATGATGAGAAATTAGATTTGCCCACTATACTTTATCATGCATCAAAGGTCGAAAAGTAGTTTGAAAAGCCATTGATTTCCATTCTTGAGCTATTTTAAAGGAGAAATAATGGAGAGGAAAAGATTTTTGTTTCAGCACCCATTGAAATTTTAAGCAGTGAGCCTATATATGATGAAAACTCAGATGAATTGGAAGAATGAACTTTTGAATCAGTATTTACACAAATCTTCAGCAATGTACCTATGTATGACATCTACGAGGACAGTGAGAGTGATGATGTTGGGTCACTAAATCAGTGTATAGTGTGTCTTTTTGAGCAGAAATCTTCGAAAAGTATAAATCCCATATCCTCTATTCTAGACAAAGAATTTCAAGGAAATAATAAACCAAATGTAGTTGTCTCAGTTGGATATTTCAGAGACCAAGGAGGTAATTTTCAATTTTCTTCTATTTCATCTCCAACAATTCAAGAAAAGAAGTTTGATGTCATCAATCAAGAAGTGATTTCACATAAACAAGAAGATGTGGTAGTTACCTATTCTCAATTTGCTTCTTCTAACAATTTCTATGGCCTTGTAGCAAGTTACATGGAAGCAAAGTAGTGTGATAAGTCTTCCGTCCTTCATCTTTTAAGCACATAATTTCAAATCTGTGGGTATGGTATCTTGGATTGTATGTTTTTGTGTTTTCAAGTTTTTTCAATATTTTATAAGCTCAAAGATGGAAGCAAATCTCAACTAATTCATAAATTTCTGGATTGGTTATATTGAAATTTTTCCTATATTTGAAAAGAAGTTTTTGATTGCTTAAGTATGAACAATGTAAATAAATAAGCTCTCTTTTCGAGTATTTATTTTTCAGTTTGTATCCAGTGGATTTGTTTTTGGTTAAGCAATGCGGTAAAGTAGTTTGGTTTTTAGTAGCATAAAGAATCCATCCCAATGGAAAATAATACTGGTACATGACATAATTAGTTTTTAGTTTTCAGTAAGAGTACCACTTCATATTGCAAAAATGGAATGAAGGCACTTGGTATTCTTGTTCTTGGCAGCTCGCAGGGAGCATGCCATCCCCAGACGGAGCCAGATGTTGTCACTAGAATCACCCTCCTTCAAAAGCTATAAGTTTCTAGCAGTGCACAGAATGGTTTCATCTAAGGTGGCCCTCAGTTGATCCCAAAGGTCGATAGTCAATGAATGCCATGGATAGTAGTTAATAATAAATAAATAAGAGCATAAATGCTTATTCTTTGATTGCATGTAGGGTTTTATCTAACACGAATATAAAAGGTTAAATTCAAAGGTTTCCTTTTGATTCTCAACTTTCTCTTCAATGAGGTTTCATTTCTATGCATATGTCATGACCAGGCAAGTAGAGGCCCACCATTACTGCACTCACTATAATGAGGATATGAGGCAATGTCTCATCTATGATATGCCTGAGAAGGACGCTCGGCTGATAGGAATTGAGTACATTATCACTAAGAAGCTGTTTATGCAATTTCCTGATGAGGAGAAGTAGATCTGGCTTTCCCATGAATATGAAGTAAAGAGTGGAGTCCTCTTCTTGCTAGGGGTTCCTCCTACTGTCCAACACAAGGACTTGGCCAAAGTATGTAAGACATATGGGAAGACCTTCCACTTTTGGTAGTTTGATAAAGGAGACCCATTGCCTCTTGACCCTCCTCAGTTGATGATGTCATTGATTGCAGATGGCCAACTGAATTGCTTATGCTCTGTCCAAGAATTCATGAAAAATGACAAATTACCAGTAAGAATATACTTTAATTCACAGTTGTGGAAGAGATCTCCCAGGTGTTGATATCATCATTTATCTCACCATATGCATAAAAAATGACAGATAAATGCTAAAGAAAATATCTAATTGTTATTTGTCAGTTACAATTTAATTGTTAGGCTTTGGAGACAGATTGCGGCAATATTGGGAGACCTATTATCCCCGAGAACCTGTCGCAGTTTGAAAGTAACCCTAGCCCGAGTATCCCTGTCGTAGGTCAGTATTCCCCAGCTAGTTCAAACCCTTCCTCCCCCCCTAGATCCCAGATGGCCCATGTTCATGATGACATCAAACTACCAGTTTTTAAAGGAACTGGGTCAGAAGATCTAGAACAGTTCTGGTTTCTATGCGAAGCTGTGTGGACCGCGAAGAACATTACGGACATAGATGTTCGACGAGCGTAGCTGATTACTTCTTTCATAGACCGAGCCCTAACATGGTTTATGAAGTTTGCTAGCACGTAGAACCATGTTTTGGCTGACATCAAGGTAGCACTGATTCAAGAATTTAAGAAACCTAAATCAGAGTCACAGTGCATCACTGAGTTAAAAGAGATTTAGCAGCGGCGAGGTGAATCTGTGTGGGACTTTGATCAGAGATTCAAATTTCTGCTTGACCAAGTTAGCTTCATGATTGGACTAGCACAACATAAGGAGTGGTTTATTGCAGCATTATTACCTCACATCAGAACTCCACTCATGCAACAGAAGGTTGCTGATCAGCAAGAGGCCTTAGAGATTGCCATAAAGCTTGAAACTGCACCTATCGAAGATAATTTTGGCATAGCTCAAATTCAAGCGCAGCTCGCAGAGATGACTTTAGAGCTTCACAACATGAAAAAAGGGAAACCCAACCGCGAAGAGGTATGGTGTATATGTTGTCGAATAGAAGGACACGATAAGGACCAGTGTCCGGTGCTGAGAAACTATCTGAATACTGGCGCACCAAACCCGCTGAATCCTAGTGTTCTGTACTATGAGATCTGTTGAACTACTGGCCAACATTGACTGGAAGATTGCTATTTGTTACAGAGGTATGTTCAAGTCCCAAAGAACCCTTACTGTAAGTTCTGTAAGTCAGTAGGCCAAAATGAAGATGAATGTCGCAACTTCGACCTTATGAGGGAATGAGCCTACGACACTTATAGGGTCTACCTAGATGCACAAGGAAATGATGGATATGGTTACCGAGGTGGTCGAGGTAGTTTTAGAGGCCATGGTCATGGTATGCCTGGAGGAGGTCGAGGTCAAGTTATTTGCTATAAATGCAATCAGGCAGGACATCTAGCTCGAGACTGTCAAAATCCAACCACGACATGCCGATACTGCAGAGCAGTCGATCATGTGATTGCGCAGTGCCCACAGTTGCTAGATAAAATCCAAGAAAGAAACAGTAAACCTAGTATGAGTGCCCAGTTGATTGCTGTCGAACCACAACCGATCCCAGCTATTAATGTTGTTACAAGAAGTGGAGCTACGACAGATGCGCAGTGTCAGGCGAAGCAGCCTGAAGAAGCTTGGGTTCGCAAGGCCGTAGAGAAGACTCCAGTATTTTATGTTTGACGAGAAAAAGAAACTTTTTTGGAGGCCAGATAAGACTTTGCTGATCCAGATTTGCCAATAGAAAACAAGTAGCATCAGCAGCTGCAATCCCAGGAAGACTCACAAGGCCAAGTAAGTACTCTGTCATCGTTTTTACAGAGTTGCCTCAAATTGTTAAGAAATCAGAATGCATTAAATGAATTACAAAAAGTTATTCAATCTTGTGAACCTCAGCCAAGCCCTGGTAAGGAAAAAGCTGTCAGTAGAATTAGAAGGACTGGAAGAGAGATGAAACTACATCCTCAGATAGGAGAATATGACATGAAGGATATTATTTTAGATTTGGGTTCAGAAGTCAATATATTAACTAAACAGACATGGGAACAAATGGGCAAAACCCACCCTTGATTGGTCCCCTATCCAATTGAGATTAGCCAATCAGCAGAGGATTATGCCTTTAGGAAGATTCCCTAGAGTACCAGTGGATATAGATGGATTCAGTACTGTAGTAGATTTTGAAGTTATTGAGATCATTGATGACAATAACCCCTATCCAGCTTTGCTAGGAATTGAGTGGGAAATAGACAGTGATGCAGTTATCAATCTTAAAAAGAGACAAATGACTTTTGAAGGGAAGGGATTGAGAGCTATACTACCATTGGATCCTTCTCAAGGAGAAAGATATACAGAGCCAGTCAGAGAGGAAGATCAGGATATTCTAGACCACATCTATAATATCACAGCTAAAGAAGAATATTATGTCGAGCCTAATGCCGAAGGTGTAATGGATTGGAAATGTGATAGCTCCTGCATGTCTGATTCAGACGATGGTCTAGAGAACTGGCAGAATCGACTATACGAGCTACATGGCCATCGGTGCGCACGAATTACCAAATCTCTTAGATGCCTTAGTGCACAGGCCAGATATTTTCCTACATATGATGGGTTGACAGAACCAGGAGAATTTATTACGCAGTTCTCAGAACAAGTGCCAGAATCACAGAGAATGCAGACTCTGGAAGCAGCATTAAGAGCTACAGCAGCGAGATTGTGGAATGGCCACAGGAAGTATATTCACAGTTGGGAAGCTTGCCAGAAATTTCTACGCCTCAAATTCATAGACCAATCTCAAGAGGTGCGAAGCAAGTTCAATGGGAAAATTAGTCCTCAAGAACATTTGAAGCAATGTTATGCAGTATGGGAACATGTACCTCGCGAGGAATGGGTGCATAATTTTGTGCACACTTTGGAACCTATAGCAAAAAACTAGTATACGGAGGTCGAGCTTTGACACGGTACTGTAAGTTGGGATGATCTTGTTGATAGTTTTATGCTTACATTTTCTATTAACGAAGTTTGCCCTACTTTAGATGGATATGTCAGACTAATCTATGACAAGGCAGTTGATGATCAAGAAAGAACCGAGTACCAAACTAAGGAGTAGAACCAAGAAGTTAGTGCACCAAACCTAACAGCCCCATCGCAGATCTTACCAGGGCAAGCCGCGGATGAATGTTGTGCCAAGCCTGCTCGTTGTGACGAAGCTAAGACAGTGATTTTTTCGAAGCACAAAAACACAGCGAAGCTTAAAATTCGGTCGTTGGAAAACAGCCAAATTGGCGGTGTGGGAACTTTAATTACCTTAATTGTATGTACTAATGAGATCATGGAAAATCCAGTACCGATCGGACAATATTTTTATCATATTTGGTGCCTTAAATGCATCGTCCTAACAGATTTGATTGATAAAGTGTATAAGAATATCCCTAAGTTGGCAAAAATCACATTCCGCATTTCCTTGACATTTACAAGTGAACCCATGACAGCCGAGCGAGAGATTCAGGATCTAGTAAGAGAGTTCAAACAGAGGGGTCTATAGAGTCATTCTGATCCCCCACATACCTCTACACCCCGTGAAGAAGCTCACCCAGTACCACCGCAGCCGATGCAGACACGGTCCGCCAAGAAAACGTTTAAACCTGAAGTTCGTTCTAAGCAGAATGAAGACCGACACAGGCAATCAGGGAAAACATTAGGGAATCACCAGATGGACCCACCCAGTTCAGCACAGGTCCCAACTGGAGGAGATGAGCACATTGCACCACCGCGGCCACCATATCTCCAGCCCATTCGGCCAGACGTCCAGCTACCCCGGTGGACAAAGCAGTTTACATTAAGCAAACCCTCATTGCCACCGGGTTTACAGTTGGTCGGGACCATGACGGGGAGAATAGACCGGCTTAAGTATGCCGACCATGACACAAATGATCATAGCAATTTTCCACAGTTCGCACCAGCACAATACTTGCATCACGTCAATTACCCAGATAATGGCGCGACACTATTGGAAGTGAAACAGTGGGCTGCTGGCTTGGACACAGCTGGCCTGTTAAAAATGCTTGATGTTCCTCATTTTGGTCGCAGCACACAGGTGACCGTAGTGGTTAAACAACTGCTAGCATTAGTACATGACGACCACTTATGGATAGGAGACAAGCAAATTCCTATCAATGGCGAGCTCATTCATAAGATCACAGGCTTACCGATAGCAGGGCCTGATCCGGGAACTGAATTTCCTTCAAAACACGAGGATACAAAGCTCGCGCAAAGCATGAAGGACCATTTCAGCTTGACAAAGGGGAAACGAGGGTATCACACATCCACGATTGAGGACCAGAACATCCGCTTTGCAGCTGAGCTTTTAGCCTGCAAACTCTTGCGAAAGTGCGGGCCCAGTGAAGTGCCTGCCCCGGTTATCAGAATCGCTATAAACTACGCTGAAGGTCACACTTACAACTGGGCCACATACCTCACAAGGGAATTCCTGGAAGATGCCTGTGATGCGTAGGAAAAAGGTAGACCCTTTCATTATTCTTGGATAATAATACTTATTGTACTAGTTGGGTGGAAAGAACCCACTGAGGCCCAGTTCATGGAGGCACCCCCAGGCATGCCGAGTGCAGTAAGGTACACATCCCTTTGGATGTTTCTGGACAAGGCATCTTAGTAGATGATGAACACTGTGTTCTCCTTTTACGCCATGAGTATACACTACGAGATCTTGTGAACACCACGGCTTACCAATGAGTTGTTCTCTCAATATGAGGGCGCTGTGAACTTCAGTGCCGACATGCATCATGTTTTCATTCAATCCCATGCAGATCCAACACATCAGTGGTTTAAGTTACCATATGTAGTAACCAAAGCAGACATCTTGGGCATAGTTCAACAGTGGTCGGCTGACTGGTTGAAAGATGCAGGAAAAAAACCCACCATTCCAGTTCCCCCTATTACCAATATAGGCGCAGGTACTAGTTAGACGCAGCAGCAAAACCCACCAGAAAATAGTGAAGACCCAAGTGACTCGCAGCAAGATGGAGATGACCAAGGTGGAGATGGAAAAATGAAGAAGAGGATGAGGAGTCAGTCAAAACTCTATCAGATCTTAATCGATCAGCTAAGCGCAAATCACCAGAGGTAGAGGAGGTAACCAAGCCTCAGTCCCGCAAGAAGATAAAAGCGTCGAAGGACAAAAATCTAGATGAAGGAGTCAGTGTGATGCTGGAAGAGCTTGAGAAATCTCTCGACAAATATACTGAAACACTAACTCAAAAGTGGTCATAGCTCGTGGATGTGCATCTTACTGCACTCACGGGCGTAGCAAACAGGGTGTCAGAGCTGAAAGAGTTAGCAACAAAATCAGCGACTAATACAACGACAAGTAGTACCCCAGCATCCGCATAGTAGGATATGAGGCAATGGACAACTATAGATAACAGGGGCCAAGTGTCAAGCGCAGCTCTAATACTGACTGATGCAGATTCCCGGCCGCAGATGAGTATGACAGTTGGGATCGATTACACCAAGTTGTCTATGACAGAATTGCACCTCTGCCAATTAGCCATCACAAAGGATATCCATGCACGAGATTGCTATTCTCAAAGCCAGTTGGAAGACATCGTGAAGTAAAGCCAGAATCTCGCAGCAAGGCTGGAAGAAGTTGCACAAAGGAAGAAAGAGGCTGAACATAAAAGAGCTACACTGGCGCGAGCACTGGATGAGGCATGTTGGAGTCTTCCTGACTTCGACATCCAGGATGAAGAGGAACCAGAGCAAATAATTGCCAAGCTAAGAGACTACGCCCAATAGTCTCGCAGCGA
This sequence comes from Pseudotsuga menziesii, assembly GCA_001517045.1. NCBI lineage: Eukaryota > Viridiplantae > Streptophyta > Pinopsida > Pinales > Pinaceae > Pseudotsuga > Pseudotsuga menziesii. Next base: position 587,105 of record LPNX010383407.1, read on the forward strand.
AATTGAAAATTTAAAAACAGAACACCAGAATCAGATCGCAGAGCTTCAACTTCGCATCCCTCCAGAAACTCCACATGAGGTCCAATAACAGCGCCACAGGGACATCCAGGCCTCAGTAGCAAAAATATCAGATATTGTGGGCAGTGTAGCAAAGCTACTAGAAGACAGTATCAAAGCATGGGTGAACCTACAGGACCACCCAGATATAGGTAAGGTACAAGAAACGATCAATCTGCAACAGGCAGAATTAGATGTAGTCAGCAGAAATTAAGACGCTGCCTCCTATGCAGAAAATGGCTAAGGTGAAGCAAAGCAAGGAACTCCAGCATGAAATTGACTCCTGCAGGATGAAGGTAACACTACTGGAAAATTCACTGCAGCCACTTGTCGATGAAGCATTGGAATTGAGCAATGCTGCGGAGAGTCAGCTCAAAGTTTTGAAGACCTATGATACTTTTGCGCAGGAAAAGGCTAATGAAGTATCATCCTCAGCATTACAAGAATTGGTGGAAAAGGAGAAAGCAGCTGATGACATTATACACAATCTCAACAGTCATTTACATATCCTTGCAAAGAAGATTCTCCCACCAGAAGAGTCGCAGAGTGCCCCGGGACGGGCCACAAGTGGGTCTTAGGGGCCTGTGGGGCTCCGACCCTAAGGGTCCTTAAGCTTTGGTAAATCCATGGTTTTTGTGGAAGTGTAAGTAGAGTTATGACCGAAAATAGTATTAGGGGTGTCGCGGGTGGGTTGAAACCCCTTTTTGTAATTAACCCTTGGTGTAAATCCAGGGTTAGGGTTTTGGGCGCCCATGGTTTAAGTCCATGGTTTTGTAACAGTGCGCTATATAAATAGGCACTTATGTAAAGAAGTAGGGTTAGGTATTTAATGATTATCTTACGAAGCTATTGTAATGCGAAGATAAGAGATTGTATAATGGTTTTGTAAGAAGGTTAAGTCCCAGCTGTGTGTGTGGACGACCTCTACAGCTATGTGCGCAGAGGGGTTTTTGGTGAAAAGGAAGATCTGCAGCTGTGTGCGCAGAGGCCTGCTGCTGTGTGCGCGGCTTTGAGGATTGAAAGGATCTGTATCTAAGTGCGCAGATCAAAACTGTCGTTTTAGTTGTAAAGAGTTGAATAAAAAGCAGTTCTGTGGACGTAACCCCTACACTAGGGGTGAACCACGTTATATCTAGTGTTGTGGTTCCTTTGCGTTGATTTGTTATTATATTTTATGCATTGCTAAGTAAATAACTGATAAAATAAGATTTTTGTTAATAATTGGCTTCGCTGTGAATTTCTAGATAAGGGCTGTGCAAGTAACTGTTTGTTTATCTAACCGCGAAGCTACATACTTCATAATAGAAGCATTGTGTTATGTGATTATTAATAGTTAAAGACTAAAGGTACAGTAAGATTCTCTCTTCTGCTTCTAGAAACTTGATTCTGCAGCACCCCATAGATGTTTCGGGTGAGACTGTAGCCTGTTCGCAAGCTGCTGCCAAAAGGGCCAACACTATGGGTCTTTTGTTGGTGCGAAGTTAAAGGTAAAACTCGGGTCTTCCCAGTTAGCCCAACATGCCCATTTGTCCATACACCCACTTTCTCCATTTTCCTCATGCAGTGAATCTTGGGAGTTGTTTTACCTTCACATTTTTACTCATTTTCCTCATCTTGCATGCCCAGAAAATCTGTTTTGGTGTTGTTCAACAAGTGGGCAAGGAATATTTTCATTTTGGGAGTTTACGGCAGTCATTTTGGCTCCTGTAATGCCATAAATGTCCTCAGAATTCATGGGCAAATCAAATTCATGTTTTTGGGGTTTGTAGAGGCTATTTTTGCCCTGAAATCCCCATAGTCATTTTCTAAAATCGATTTACTGAGTTGGGTTTTTGTAGAGGTCGATTTTTCCTCTGTGGAGCAATAGAACAATTTTGAAATCGTTTTCCTCACCCCTTGTAATTTTCCCCATCTGAAGTTTGTTTTTGGTTTCCCGCGTGTTGTAAATTTCCCATCAAATGCATTTTTGTTGTTATGGGCATTTTTTTTTGGTATGAACTATTATGCACCTTACTTTGGGTCTGAACTAGTTAGGAGTGGAAGAGATAATTTGCTTGATAAACCTAATGCATGAGGAACCTGACTGAGAGATATTGAGGGCTAATTATGCTTTAATACACATCTTGAATAGCATTGGAAGAGAATGCATAGCCTGAGGGACTGTACAACAGAGAAGGGGATGATTTCTTGTGTTGCATGTGTACATGTTGGTAAAGCCAAGTCAGATCTTGTGTAGGTGTCCATAGCTCTATGGTTGAGTTCACTATCTTAGAAAACAAGCCTTTTGATCCCCTTAGCAGTCTGATAAACCCAAACATAGCTTTGTCTTGACTGAGCTTTGACATATATTTGGCTATGTGTGAGTCTACTTAGTTTCCTTTTCCTTGGGGAATCATGCCCAGCTCAGGGGTGGCAGTGATGATGAGAGATCGATGAGCACACTAGCCTTTCGTTGGATGGAACGTTGTAGTGGCATAGCTGGTTGCAGGAAGCTTCATTCAAAGATATGTATTCTCATGTAATTACCCATGCAATGAATTGTTTGTATGAATTATGATGAACATGATCCTTATGTTGAATGTATGTTTGCTTCCGCTATAAAGTTGATTAATGATGTTAGAAAATGTATAATTGCATATTTTACTTCAATGTAACTTTATGTTTACGTTTATGGGACTAGGTTCCCGGACTGTTAGTGGTAATGTCGCGTCCTCTCGCTGGTAGAAGGGTGGGGACATGACAGTGTGGTATCAGAGCACATGTTGCAGCATGGGTATCAATGGGCCATGAATAAGTAGTGACAGATGCAAGGTTAACCTATGTCCAGCAGAGGAAAAATGTATGTGAAAGGAAAAAATTTCAAAATTTTCCTAAGTGTTGGAAATTTTTCCTATATCGGCTCAGTTGGCCACGTTCTGTCAATACAATGTCAGCTGAATTGGATGAGTTGAGCCGATGGCATGTTGAGCCGAAGAGAAGAAGAGAAAAAAAAATTTAAGTATGGAAAATATCGGATGACTTAGCTGATTCCATCTGATACATCAGATGACATAGCTGAGTCCGTCCAATATGTTAGATGACTTAACCGAGTCCATTCGACAAAGAAACCAAGGCAGAGAGAAAAAGTTTTGAAAAAATTTATAACTTCGAATATTTTACTCATCGGCTTGAAACGACAAGTTTTGCCAATGGTCCCAATTGGGTGGAGTTGATGGTATTGGTTGGGTCAAGCTGATGGCCTCAATTGGGTCAATCCGATACATCAACTAACAAACCCAAAACCCAGGTGATGAGGCACAAAAAGAAATATTTTGAAATTTTTCTCTAAGTGTCAAAACCATCGGAAGATGTTTGTTGAATCCAGGAGATACATCAGCTCAGTTTGCTAAAGGGAATGTCGATGACTGCATATGAGAAAATATGAAGGGGTCTTTCAAGAGGAGTCCAGGTGTCAGCAAGGATCGTCAGAAGGGATCCGACACGACAACAGAAAGAGGAAGAGGAGAAGAAAAATTCAATTTTTTTTCTAAGTATGGGATGTATCGAAAGAGAAATGAAGACTCACCTAACATGTTGGAAGAGTTGTCAATAGTGAACCGATGAAGTGGATGACTCATTGGAAGGGATCTGATTGGATGAGTTGTCTGAGTTCATCCGACACATCGGCTGAGAAACCTGAGTTTTTTCCGATCGGATGGGAAAATTTGAGTTTCCAGAAATAGAGTTTCAATAGTTTTTCAGTGGGATTTACAGGGACCAGAAGATGAAAATGGCAAGGATATTATGCACCAGATTGCACGAAAATAAAAGATTTACAAAAAAAAAATTAACCCCGTTGTCCCCCTGAGACCATCGTTCTTGGTGAAAAGAAAATTTTGTGTTTTGACAAAGTTGTCAATATAGTATATTAGAAATGCAGGTAAGTAATTATGAATTCATTAGATTGTTATGCAGCTAATAGTTTTGTTTATTAACACATTTTGTAGAATTATATTCACCTTCAAATGCAACATTCCACATAGAGAAGTTTCAAAAATCCATTCTTGGTTGGGCCAATATGAGAATCGACGACATGAATGATGCACAGGACCCCTATGAGTTCGAGGAAGACTCTATGGGAGAAACTTACAGAGCTAGAAATGATGAGATAGAGTTCAATGGGAGGATAAATCAAGAGACTCCCCCAAATATTGCAGCCACAATGAGGAGCCTAAGGGTAGAGTTGAAAAGTTGTCGAGAAGACAATGAAAGGATGCTTAACACTAAAGAAGATCAAAATCATATAAATGAAGCTATACTGCAGATTTTGACAGACATCCAGGGATAGATAAACTCTGGGCATCAGAAAACTAATCCAGAACGAAGTAGGAGTAGTGCCATGGGAGATTCCCATAAAAGCTCCCATGTCTCCAAGAGGGATTCCAGGGACAAAAGGAATACTCCAGAATGGCCTACCAGTGGGTCATTTGATTCTAAAAAAACCTAGTGGGGATTCAAGCTCTCGATATCGTAGGAATAAGAGGAGGAGATGTTACAAGAATGATTCACGAGATGAATTCAAAAAGGCAAGGCCTCTTACTTTTAATGGTGAGGTCAATACTAGTTAAGAAGCTGAGGCTTGGCTTCTTGGGATGAGGAAGTATTTACAAGTTCAAGACTACTCCGGAAATATGAAAACAAGGGTAGCTATATTCAATTTGATTGGAAGAGCATCCATATGGTGGGAACATGTAATGTCTCCGACCCTTCGACCAACGAAGATGATGCTATCGACATACTATCTATCTGGGAAACCAGCCCCATGAACATAATAACGGAAAATGAAATGCTTTAAACTAAAACATGCATACATTATTACCATACAGCGGAAGCAAAACCATACCTTCAATAATTTAGCATGTTCATCATTTTCATTTAACATCAAATACAATTGCAGAGATGAAATAGACAAGAGTACTTATCTTATGAAGAATTCATCCTCCAACCATCTACACCACTGCAATGTTCCACCCAACCATAGGCCATTGTGCTCCTTAATCTCTCAGCAACATTGCCACCCCTGAGCTAGGAATGATTCTCACAAGGGAAAAGGAAATTAAGCAGGCTCACACATAGTAAAGGATACCACAAAATTCAGCCAATTCAACACAGTTGGGTTATCAGGCTATCCAGGAGATGGGAAAAGATGTTTGCTAAGCTAGTGGGCTCACTGAATATCTAAGGACACCTGCATTAGAACTAGCCTGACTTATAGGACAACCACACATGCCCAAAACAAGGAATTAGTCCCTTCTCTGCTGCATAGTCCCTCAAGCCCTGACTTCCCTTCTAGTTCTATTCAGGGGGTGTGGAGAAGAAATCTAGCCCTTTAGATCTATCTATGAGGCTCCTGAACACACCAATTTTATCAAGCAGAATAATCCTTCATTCCCACTCCAAAACCGTCCAAAGACCAACCACTACATACACATAGAAAAATCAACCAATTCTCGGCCCTGGGGAAGAAACAAGGAAACATCACTGCAGCCAAAATGGTGATACCCAGCTCAAACCGAGCAAGACAATCCCAAATTTTTTCTTGGCCCTAACGTGGACAAAAAAACTCAGCAATAATCCACACTCGTGGAGAAAAAAACAACCACGATTCCTCCACTGAAAACAATGGGAAAGACATAGCCCAATCAGGAAGGGAATTCAAATGCAACAAACTCTCAGCGTGGAGATGGATTCATATACAAAGACCACAAAAACTATAAGATAAATACACACAGCAAAATCCAACAACGAGATTCATGCATAGGAATATTCCATCCGTTTTTTAGGGAACCCAACATGGATGTCTGGTGATGAGGAAAATGTCCCAGTCCCAAAATCCTAAGGATAAGAACCCACATAGCCAATTCATGAAGGTAAGGCCACTCTCCCAGTTCTCTACATGAGAAAAATATGAAGAATGGGTCCTGGTATCTTCCTACCCACATGAGGGTGAACTTGATCCTTGGTGGAGTGTGCATGTGGGCAAGGACTGGCAGTCTTGCCACACCACTGTCCATGCAATAACTGCCCCAACTAACATAAGAGGATTTAATTTGGTAGTTGAAACAGGAATAATACAAAAAGGTTATTGAATGAGACAATGGATAAAGGGTGAGTAAGAAAAAAGATAGGTGACAACTAAATGGGTTTATTAATTGACACTTGGATTTTCCCCAATGGCTCCCAAGGTTAGAAATTTCCTGCTCCTTATCCTTAGGAAAATCATTCCTTTTTCATTATGGTTGCATTGACATATCTGGTTGTAGTTCTTTTAATTAAAATTCATGTTTACATGATGCCAAAATTAATATGTGCTAGATAGCACGATATACCATCTGTAGCGATTTTAATCACCAAAACATAAAACAATTAAATCAATGGTGGGGCTTTTGCCTTTAGCTCCACATCCTGATTAATTACAATATATACATCCTATATATTTTAATGCAAATGGGGTCAAAACCGGGGTGTTACAGAACACCACATACAAGTAAAGAAGGTTAATGAAAGAAGAATTGTGTGGAAATAATTCAAGAAATACTTCAAGCAGAAGTACCTCTCTGACAGGTACTATGATGATAAGATTAAAGAATTCCATGATCTGAGATTGGGACAACAGACCATGGAAGAGTATGCAAATAAGTTCTTGGAACTATTGAGGTATTTTAGGTACATCAAAGATGAAAAAGTGAAGATCTAGCATTTCCTGAGTGGATTTCCTCAGTTTTACAAAGACAGAATTGAGTTTTATGAACCTAGAACTCTTGAAGAAGGAATAAGGAAAGCTAGGTATTTCTATGAGCAAAGCAAAGGAAAACCTGATTATCATAAGACATGGAAGGACAAGAAGAATGAGAAGTATTACCAAAGGAAGAAAGGTTTCAAACCTTCTAACTTCAAGAATTGGCAAAAGAAACCATCACAAGTTGAGAAGTAGCCAACCAAAGTGGTGGGAGAAAAGCCAAGAGATCCACAGTAGAACAGAGAACCTCTCCAATGTTGGAAATGTGGAGGACCCCACATGCACAGGAATTTTCCACTTGAGAATCAAAATACAAGTCCAACTTACAACATTCAAGAGGTAGAAACAGTGGGTCAAGTAGAAAGGGTTATCCCTAGTATTTATGCAGCACTGGAGGACTGCTAGGCAGATCACCAGTCAACTGTGGTTGAAGTTGCAGGTAATATTGTTGAGCAATCTATTTCTATTTTTGATTGACCCTGGTTCAAGCATAGAAAATATTGGTTAGTTCAGCTAGCCACTGGAACTAAGAGAAAGGTTAGTGAAGTGGTAGAGAAATGTCCATTGGTCATGAATGGATTGGTCACTTGTGTCGATATGAATGTTCTACCACTTGGTTCCTATGATGTTCTCATTGGAATGGATTGGTTAGAAGCTCACATAGTAAATATTGACTGTTATAATAAGGAGTTTGAGTGCTTGGATGAAGAAGCCCACTCAAGGATTCTGAAAGGCATTCCAAAGGTGATTCCAGTGAGGCAGATTTCAGCAATGCAGTTGAAGAAGTTCTATGGGAAAGGTTTCCAGTTCTATGCAGCTCATATTTTGGAGGGAACAGAGAATGAAAATCCTAGGTTGGAGGACTATAAGGTGTTGTAGGAGTTTAGGGATGTGTTTCGTAATGAGATTATAGGGCTTCCTCCAAAGAGGGACATTGATTTTACAATTGAACTTGTTCCAAGAGTAGCACCAGTGTCCAAGACACCCTACAGGATGATTACACCACAAATGCTAGAGTTGAAGATGCAACTACAAGATTTGTTGGAGAAGAAGTATATCAGACCAAGCATGTCTCCTTGGGGAGCACTAGTTCTATTTGTGAAGAAGAAAGATGGTAGACTCAGGATGTGTATTGATTATAGATAACTGAACAAATTCACTGTGAACCACTTATACTATGAAACGAGAACTTTATACAAAGAACGAGAACTCTAGGCATAAAAATGATGGTTTTTGCAAAAAAAACACCAAAAACACCCCCTAATAGAAAAGTGTTGATACCAGTATACACGTTTTTTTTTAGGGTAAAAAATAGAGCCATGGCGTAAACATCTCATACTGTTGTTTAAAAAAGCTTTAAAATCAACCCCTAAATTGGAAAAATATTTTTTTCTTCAAAAGATAAATTACAACTTTTTTGAAACTTGCATATTAAACAAACAAAAATATTTCATAAATAATTTCACCACTCTAACCATATCAAATCAAATAAATTATAACGTGATTCATAATGAAATAATATATTAGGCCATACAAGAACAAATAATTCATATAATATTCAAAATCTCCTTCAAAGTTTCAATTACAAACATCATACTAATAAAAAACATCTAAAATGTTTCATTTGAAATTATTCAAATTCATCCATAGAATATGACACCCCATCGGAATCTACATTTTCTGTAGATGAGGGACTGGATGAAGATGTATATGAACCATATTCTTCTCTATTATCAATGGGTGCACCATCTGAGTCTACATTTATGCCCATCATTTCAGCTCTCATATTCCTTCTGGATCTACGACTTGGTTTGGCAGACTCCCATCTTGCAATTTCTTCCTTTGCCAATAACTTCTTGATAATCTCGATAGTTTTGAAGTGAAGATTGTTTTTCTTTATCAACTAGAAATCATAAGCAAGTATATCAAATTCCTCTAATATCAAGATTTCAATGTGGAGACGATTTATTTTTTTACCCTTTCTTTTTCTCTTTCTGCAAACCCTTTTCTCAACCACCATCTCTACCTTGTACACACCATCAAATGCGTGTGTCTTTGTTGCATACCAATGTACTTCTATTGATACTACATTTTATTTATTTATCTTCATAACTTTTGCAATCCATAAAGAATAATCATGTGCATCATCTGTACCCAAAACTACGTGTGTCTTTGTTGCATACCAATGTACTTCTATTGATACTACATTTTATTTATTTATCTTCATAACTTTTGCAATCCATAAAGAATAATCATGTGCATCATCTGTACCCAAAACTACGTGTGTCTTTGTTGCATACCAATGTACTTCTATTGATACTACATTTTATTTATTTATCTTCATAACTTTTGCAATCCATAAAGAATAATCATGTGCATCATCTGTACCCAAAACTGCATTCATGCAACCCTCCTCGATGTCTTGTACTGTGCCCCTGTAAAGGTCTTTTATATCTCGACACTTTGCAGATGATCTTCTAGAGCCAATATACATTTCTATTTCTTCTACTTGAGAAAACTTTACACCTTGAGGTTCAACATTTGTTTCCTCGTTTTTATTTGTTACTCTGTGTGGCCAAGTAAATGGAGACTTCAAATATATATCCCCATTTGTAGAGTTTGAAATTATGTCACTTTGTTCCATGAAAAAAGACACCCACCAAACAGAATCAGCAACATCAAAGCACTCATATGTATCTTCGATATACTCTTTGATTTCTTCCAAGCATTGAGAAGAATCAACATCTCTATTGTGTCGCCTTGCATTATTAATCTATGAAGATGATTGCAATAACAATAAATTTGAAGCATACATTTCTCGATTTGAGATGAATTTAAAAAATTCCAAACTTGATGAAGGCCCCCACGAATTTCAAAAATTTCAAACTCAACGAAAGCCCCCAAACCCTCCCAACCCATTTATCCCCTAAAAAACATTATACTAAAAAAAATTCAAAAAAAATAAAACTCCCCCAAATAATTTTACCCCCCTAACATTATTAAAAACAAAAAACTCTCCACTCCCTTCTCCCTCACTTGATTCACCTTCTCAACCCATTTATCCCCTCAAACAAACATTATATTAAAATTTAAAAAAAAATCAAACTCTTAGAATAATTTTAACCCCCAACATTATTAAAAAAAAATAAAAATAAAATAAAAAAACCCTCCCAAAGATTATTAATAAAAAAATTTTAAAAAATTAAGAAAAACACTCCACCAAAAATTATTAAAAATTAAAAAAAACTAATAAAAACACTCCCAACATTATTAAAAAAAAATAACAAAAATTAAAAAATACATGCCGCACACCCATCCACCTTCCCTCTACTCCACCTAGGGCTCCCTCCACCTCCTCCCTTGTCTCCTCCCCAGTGGCTCCTTTCCCCCACAACCTCCACCTCCTCCCTTCGCTCCCCCCTTCGCTCTCCTCCACCCTCCTCCCCCCACTCCCCCATCCGCTCCCCTCCACCCTCCTCCCCCTCCACCTTATCCTTCCACCTCCTTTGCCATCTCATTAAGCGGAGCGCCGCTCCTTTGGGCACCAAAGGGCCGCCTCTTACTGGTGGCGCGTCGCGCCACCAGTAAGAGGCGGCCCTTTGGCGCCCAAAAGAGCGGAGCACCACAAAGCATCAAAGGATCAAAATTATTAAAATGTCAACAGAGAATGGTAACAATGACCTAGAGCAATCTCATACATACTAAATTTATTGGGTTAAATGCAGATCTTGACCATAAAAGGTGTATGCCCAATGCAAGCGTTAGGCAACTGTGGATCCCAGTGTGATGATCCATTAAGAACTAGAGAATGTTGCTATGTGACTATTCCTGCATGCAGCAAGTGCTTCGTGTTTAGCAGAGTATCCGTGCACTCGGAGCTAGAGATCAGCATCTAAGAGTTAGTTACGCAAATTGTATATGGTTGATACATCTATCTAAAAAGTGTTCTCATGGATGCCACCTTATTGATTGTTATGACTGCGATTATAACCTTATTTCTTTACAATGCCCATGAGCATTATATAATGTCCGTGGACCATAACCCATAAATTTCCAATGTTAAACATGAACGCCATAACCCTAGGAATGCCATATAATGTCCAAAAATGTTGCTTTTCTGCTCATACGTAGCTGGAAAGTCCTAGATTTTGTTCATGCACAGCTGGAAATATATATGCAGCAAGCTATTTTGTTCACGTATACATGCCCAAAATCATGGTGGTAGAGAAAATGTGGAGTCCTCTACCGCACAGACCCAACGAAGATGTGGTCGCGGCTGCTGCAACGAAGAGTATATGTTGCTCTGATTTTAAGATCAAATATCGTTCCAATAATGAGATAAAGGCTACGATTCTAGCAGTGCACATAGATCAGCTAGTATCACAAATCTTACACACAGTGGCCAAGAGAGAAGGGATTAATGATTTGATGTATTAAAAAGGCTGTCAATTCTATCCCCAAACCCTGCTACCCCGTGAGGAATAACTGCTGGTCGAGATGGCGTTTCATACCCCGAGAGGGATAACTGGAAATGGAAGTGGACCAGAGCGCATTTCATGACCATTTGTAGGTAAAAAAAAATTCAATATAATGTTCAAAGTATTTTAGTTTGGTAGGTTAAAGTATAATTTTATATATGGGCAGTGATTTCCTTCATAAAATCGGTGTGTCAATTGTAGAATGGTTCACGAGAATCACAATTTCTTAACCAGAGCTATTGGAGATTTATAAATTCCACTAGAGCCATGCTACCTAGGAGCAGTCAATGTTAGCCTCTAATATGAGCCGAATAACCAAATTCAATCTTAATATTATGCGTTTACCAAAATTGGTATATTCAAAAGTGAAGTAACTTATAATTATCGCTAAAATCAGATCAATTAATTCCACAAGTATGCCTTGGATTGCTTTAATTCATTTGCATTTAAATCAAATTGGGTCCTGGAAAAATGGTAAATTACATATTATAGCTTAATTTATATTATATATAGATGTGTTTGCATAGTTATATAGAAATTGCTTATTTACATGCTTGTCTTAATTAAATAATGATGGATGGGAAAATTTGTATAAAAGAAATAATATATATATATATA
>LPNX010383407.1:599968-610226 GCA_001517045.1 Pseudotsuga menziesii
ATTAAAATGCTTGATGGTAATTTATAGGAATCATATATGTATATGTAATTTATGTATATATGTATTATAGATATCATTTATGTATACATGTGTTAAAGAATAATTTTAATATAATGTTTAAAATATTTTTTTTAAGTATGTTTTTTTATGCTATTTTTTTTAATTATTTTTTTTGTTTGTGGTGGTTATGTTCAGTAATAGAATGCTCTTTACAAAAAGGAACAAATTGCATATTCATTGATAATGATCCACTACAATGCAATTAGATTAAGCAAAGAATTAATGTTATTCAAGTTCTTCCAGATGAATTGCAAGAAGTTGGTTTGAAGAAAGGAGAGTTTAGTGAAACACTTGTGGTGACTATGTCAAAAGAGCCTCAACCCCCATTAGGAAGGATGTCTGGAAAGGAGCACTTTGGGCATCTTGAATACATAAAAGGCCCAATGAAGATGATATTGATGTCTATGAGGAAAGACAAGCTCTAGAAAAGTCCAGTTTCGATGAAGAATTTGGCCTGCATGATATTGTTGATTAGTTTAATGTCTTGGAGAAAATGTTAAACTTGACAATTTTTTGAGAAGACATATTATTACTCTTTTGACTTTCAAACTTTATTTTAGAAAAAAATAATTGTATATATATTGTTTTTAATATGATATTTACAAATATAAGGTATATTTTTTAGTGAATTTATGTGAATCATAACATTTTGGAATATAGTATGAAATAGTATCATTTTTATACAAAAAATCTATGAAAATCTATTGAAAATGGTTGTAAATGTTTTTATTTTCTAGAATTTCTTAGAATTTTGTCAATAAAAAAGTTTATTTTGCCTATAAAAACGTCTTCTTTTAAAGAAAAATTTGCAAAATGTATATGTTTTTCAATATAAATTGCTTCTACATGTATGTTATTCTGTTAAATGTCTAAAACACACACTTGAAAATAGAAAGCAATGATATTTTACGACGAAGATGATTCAAATGCCCAAAAAAATGCCTTAAAATGAAAATGTGTGATACTGGTATCAACCCTTTTTTAAATGGAGGTAAAATTAGCTACTAAAATTAGGAGAGAGAAAAATGAGAACTGTGTCGAGTTCTCGTTTCATAGTATAAGTGGTTTGTGAAGAACAAATATTCTTTTCCTAGGATTGATGACCTCTTTGATCAAATGAGAGGAGCAAAGGTATCTTCCAAAATTGAATTGAGGTCTGGTTACCATCAAGTAAGAATCAAGGATGAAGACATTCATAAGACAACCTTCAGAACCAGGTATGGACAATATGAGTTTTTAGTGGTACCATTTGGTCTCACAAATGCACCAGCTACATTCATATGTCTTCAGCAGGTATTTGGACAAGTTTTTTCTTGTTTTCCTTGATGACATTCTTATTTATTATAAGAATGAGGAAGAGCATGAAGAGCATCTAAGATTGAGATTGAAATTTCCCAGGGAGAATCAGTTGTATGCAAAGTTGAGAAAGTGTGACTTTTATAGAGATATGATTCATTATTTGGGTCACATTATCTCAAATGAGGGTATATCTGTAGACCCTAAGAATATTGAGTCCATTATGAATTGGCCCACTCTAAGAAATGTAACAGATGTAAGATATTTTATGGGACTTATAGGATACTATAGGAGATGTTAGAATAATCAACCCATAGTTACCTACCTTAGACATTAATTAAATCATTTTTGTCTTATTACCTAGTCTCCTAGATTCCACTCTATGCTAGTTTTATTCTACATGTCCTAGAAGTCAACACACGCCAAAACTGAGTCATGGAGTGCTTGGGAAACTTCCTAGAAATCCATTTTAGCAAGTATGATTTATTCCAGATCCTCCAAAGCACATATATGTTTTTTTCTAAAAAGCTACTTGTTTTATTGAGAATTAAGGCAAAAGGAAAAGCTAGACTAGGTGTAGTTGACTTGTTTTTTGCCCACATCATCCTCCCTCCTTTTCTCCTAATAAAATCATGTATGATTTGTCTAAGCATTTCAAGAGACCTCCTCTTCCATATTGATGGATTGAAATCACCTAATGAAGTGTGGGATAAGCTTGTAGAGATTTTTGGTAAGACATATGAGATGAGAGGACATCAAATCGAGAATGAGCTTATCTCCTTGAGTCCTAGTAGCTTCGAATCCTTGCAACTCTATTTTTCCAAGTTTAAATCCCTTGTTTTGTAGCTAAAATAGTGTGGGATCGAAAAGAAGGAAGAGAAACTAGTTTTGGCCATACTCTCAAAGCTTGGCCTTGACTATTTAGTGTTTGTTTTGACCTTCCATGCCACCAAGTTGATAGCTCAATCTTGGAATATGCCTAAGCTTACATATTTCATGGAATCCCTCACATAGGAACAAGATAAGTTGGTGATGATGGGCACCATAAAACCTTCCAAAGACTAAGCTTTGGTTGCTAGAGAGTCAAGGGTGGATTCAAAAATCAATAAAAAAAGATAAAAATCCACTTGAGAAAAAGAGAGACAAGAGCAAGTCTCAAGAGGAGCCCCAAGGTTCCAAGAAGAAATTCCAGAAGAATAAGAATAAAGGAGAAATGAGCAAGTGTGCATACTATAGTAAGGGCTATCACCCTGAGAGCTCTTGTATGAAGAAGCAAATTGACATGTTGACCCAACTCCTGAAGAAGAATGACATCTCCCTTCCTGATTGCTCAAAGAAGAGGGAAGGAGGATCAAATTTAGAGAACAGAGAGACAGTACATGCCTTGGTTGTTGGCACATCAAGCTCACCTAGCTTCATCATTGACTCTGGAGCTTCTAGACATATGGTTTTGAAAAAAGAGGCATTCTCCTCTCTTGACATGTCGAAAGGTTCACCAATAGTTTTGGGAGATGACTCTCTCACTGACAATTTGGGGAAAGGAAGGATTGATCTTGACCATGGTAAGTTCAATAGTTTGTTGTATGTTCCAGGTCTTGCCTCTAATCTATTGTCAGTGTATCAGATGACTCACACTGGGTCTCCAAAGAAGGTCATCTTCTTCCCTGATGATGTTGAAATCACTGAGATTTCCAATGGTAAATTCATAGCAAAAGGTGTTATTGATCACACTTCGAAGGTATACATGTTTTCCCATTTTCTACCCTACTCAAACCCCTCTTCTCTTCTGATTCATGCTAATGAGGCAAGCAATCTTTGGCATGAAATATTTGACCATCTTAACTATGAGTATCTTTCTGATTTGAGTGAAAAAGATATGGTCATAAGGTTACCAAAGATCAAGTTTTCCAAGGGAATCTGTCAAGGTTGTATCCTAGGAAAACACCCAGAGCACAAATTTGAGAGAGCTAGTGTAATGTCCCCAGTTTTGACCTTGTTTTGCATGATGTATATATTGTAATTAATCGTGGTGAGGAGCTCAAGGAAAAATCCCCACCATCGATTTGGTTGTGTGTGTGTTTCGGCAATGGGGATAGTTGCCGATGGTTTTTCGTGCCATTTGGCACATTATAATTCGGCATCATGTAAATACGCACATCAAATAAAAATAAAAACCCACAGGAATGGTTCCAAAGGATAAAGGGTGAGGGATACCAAACCTTATTCTATGGGGGAAAGACCCATGTGTTACCACCTTGTTGATTTGTCACCTTTCTTGTCTCATCCAACCTCTTCCAACCTCTTTATTGACTTGTATTGGGTAGCTGGGGCAGTTATTGTTTTGGGAGTGGGGTGGCAGGACTGTTAGTCCTTTTCCCACATGCCCACTCCACCCATGACTTTCCATTCACTCCACTCTACCACTGCTGCGCATCCTCACGGTTGCCTGTCCGTTCCCCACGGTGGTCTATTCATCCGCGCACGCATAGGGAGGTCATATTTTTGTTCCTCTGGTTGGTCTGCTCACTCTCACACAGAGGAAGACGATCTGGTTTCATCCTCATGCACTGGCAGTGATTATGCTGGATCTCACACAGCCAGGAGAGGTGCTGTTTATCAGTGGTCATTCACATTTTTCCACAGAGTGGAATCGGGTATGTTTTCCCCTGTGTGGTGGTTGCTGATACGTTTTTGGGATTGTTGTTTTCCCATGCCGTGAGTGGTATTTGCTGCTATACCTTGGTGCTGTTGAGAGTCCGTCCTCTTTCCATCTCAGTCTGTGTATGTGTGTTCACTTCTTCCGTTGTGGGACTGTTGCCTTTCCCACGTTGTGGTTGGCTATTGATTGTCGCCTCTGTGCCTGAGTTTCCCATGGTTATGCTGGGAGTTCTGTTTCTTATCCACTATGGGTTGTGGATTGTTGTTACCATTTTGATTGGGAAGTTGGGTTGCTGATATACCCTGGTTTGGGTGTTGTGCTGAGTTGTTTTGGCCACAATAGGGCCAAGAACAACTCCGTGTTGTCTGGTGGACTTGATCTATGCTCATCTTTGGTTTGGGATTATCCCTGGTTGTCCTTCCCTTCTTCACAGGGCTGTGAAGGGATTGTTGTGCTGCGGTATGCAGTGGTTGGTATTTGAACTGTGCTGGCTTGGCCGGTTGTGGAAGGCCTGGTAAACCCAGTGGTGTTGGTTTGGCTAATTGTGTCCCTCGGATATGTGTAAGCCTGCATTGACCCTTATCCTTAGAGGAATCATGCCCAGCTCGGGGGTGGCAGTGTGCTGAGAGATTGATGAGCACGCTAGCCTATGGTTGGGTGGAATGTTGCAGCGATGCAGCTAGTGGCGGGATTCTTCATCAAAAGATAAGTACTGCTGTTATTTCATCTCTGCAATTATATCTATTGTTCTATGAATTATGAGGAACATGTTAAATGCTGGAAATGTATATGTGTTTCTTCCGCTGTATATTTATGTCATAGGAATTATGAATTCTTGTATGCTAGATTATGCATCTGCTTGTGTGCCTTAGCATCCCTATTATGCATCATGTTAAGCTTTTAATTTTCAGCATTCATGGACTGTATATGTTCATGGGGTTGTTTTCCCGTATGCTTGGTGTTCGTCGTGTCCTCTTCGCCTTCGCTGGTCTGAGGGACGGGGACGTGACAGAGTGGTATCAGAGCTCAAGGTTGCAACAATGGGCCTCTATGGGCCAAGAAGGTGCAGTGACAGACGCAGAACCTCTTCCTGCCTAGTAGAAATCAGATTGGAAACTTCAAAGAAAATCGCCTAAGTGTTGGACAGGAAAAAGGTTAGAGGTTTACCATCCATCGTTGCGGAAGTCCAAATTGTTAAGTCTTTCGACGGGAAATTCCTCCAATCGCCGACACATCAAAAAGGTTAAGGCTCGAAGTTAGTTCACCAATCGGAAGAGTTGACGAAGTAAACTTCCACCGCTGTGGTGGCCAAAGGCACTAAGATTCCGATGTGGAAAGGCCGCCGACACCGGAAGTTGAAATTCTCCTAAGGCAGAAATCGTTGACTGGTGGAAGGAGTTAGCAATTTGCAAGCCGCAATTTCGGAAGGGAAAGTGGTTCGTAAGCCACCGTTGCAGATGGAGAAACAACTTCACGGCCGACGGGTGAGGCCTCCGATGTAAAGAAAGAAAGTTAAAAAATTTTCTAAGGCCCGAAGTCAGAAGAAGAAGTGATTGAGCATCTGCTGTTGCGGAAGTGAAAGCACAAAGCCTTCCGAAGGGCAAAGACCGCCGACGCCCGAAGTTAAAATTTATTTGAGAAAAGAGCGGCGAATCGGAAGGAAAAATGGTTTATGCGCTGCCGTTGCGGAAGCCAAAGCCATTAGGCTTCCGATGTAAAAGTCTTCCGATGCTGATCAGGTTGGGCCGCCGACCCAAAGATGAATGGATTTGGTGGTCCGCCGTTGCGGCTGTCGAAAAGACTAAGTCATCCGATGGGCAAGTTCTCCGACGCCATGAAGAAAGTGCTTGAGCATCCGCCATTGTGGAAGCCAAAGTCATTTGGCTTCCAATGTAAATAGCCGTCGATCGGAAGAGGAAATGGTTTGCGCATCTGTCGTTGCGGAAGAAGAAGCAACTAAGCATCCGACGGGAAAGTGGTTCGACCGCCGACAGGTGTCATATTCGGCGGAAAGAAGAAAGACAAAATTTTCAAAATTTGTCTAAGTGATGAAATCGTCGAAAGAGAAAGTGGTTCGAGAGCCACCATTGCAGAAGAGAAAGTGGTTCGAGAGCCACCGTTGCGGAAGAGAAAGTGGTTCGAGAGCCGCTGATCAGAAGGAGAAAGCGCTCCGTGAGCCGCCGTTGCGAAAGCAAAAACATTTCGGCTTCTGACCAGAAAGGCTACCGACACCGATCGGAAAGGGAAAGCATTCTAGGAGCCACCGTTGCGGAAGGATTAGTGGTTTGAGAGCCGATTCTACAGAATGGTTGGTTGTTTCGGGATCCGATTCTATGGAGGAAAATTCTGAGTTTTTCCGTAGGATTTCCCAGCAGATTTCAATTGTTTTTCAGTGGGGTTTTGAGCTGTTTTTCAGTGAATTTTCATGGGCTGGAAAATTAGAAAGTGGCAGCGATTTTATGTTCCATATTGCGTGAAAATCATAGTTTTACAAAAAAAATAAAAATAAATGAGGGCGCTGCCCTCGAACCGCCCTGCAATGGTGAGCCACAAGGGGGCAAGCCCCCTTGACCCTCGTCGTCCCTTGAGATAGTTGTGCATGTGAAAAGAAAATTCTATGTTTTGGGCAAATTAGTTAAACCCAAAATTCATAAAAGATGAATGGTGCAACAGAAGTAAGGTGGTTGAGGTTGGCAACCAAAATGCAGCTGTGTGTAAAATGAAAGTCTTCATTCTTAGAAGTGGTGTGGTTTTCACATCCGGGGTCAGAATGAAGCATGTGGATAGGCGTTGGAAAGCTTATCTGGTAGGGAACAAGGATAAGTGACCAGAATCTGAGCATGAAGCAACAAAGTGTTGATGATGGCCACCGTTATCAAATGGAAAAATCTGGACAGTTGCATGCCCAGGGGTAGCAAGGACTATGAAGTCAATCATCTGCTGTGTGGAAGAGTAGTTCCATGCCAAGATGAAAGACTTGAAAAGGGAAGTTTTTCTTAAAACTCTATCTTGCTGATTATAACTACATTTCCTAATTTTATGCTTGAAATGCATGAGGATATGTATTGCATGCATAGGATATTGCATGTTGGTAAGAATATTGGAAATTATATATAATGAACCACTAATGATAACCATTTCTTTGATGTTGGCATTAGTGGGAAAACCAACGATGACATGGACCTGGCTGAATATGTTGCTGATGCTGATGAATGTGACCAGCAACCCTAAGAGGAAAGGGATAAGGCAACAAGTCAATAGCAAAAGTTGGTGAGCAAAACTTTGCAATCTCCTGTAGAGGACCAACCAAATTGGTCTCGGCAAGGGTTTAAGTAAGACCCATGCAGGTAAGAGTTTGCTTATGACAAATTCCATGGAGTGGTAAAGGTAAGAGACCTCATACCATGTGGATGCTGGAATATAAAAAGGTGCCATGCCTATATATGTTGATGATATTGATTATAATAATGCATCCTATATGAATTAGTCATAGTTAGGCCATGCACGATATATTGAATGCAAGATAGCATGAATGGATAGGCATTGGAAATATTTTATGAACCTTGTAGTTATGCAATGGATGTATGCCTATGAAGGGTGTGAATGACTGATTGCATAAGTGTAGATGCAATGTTGTGATGTATTGCATGAATGAATTGAGATGAATACATGTGATATGTGGACTAACTAATGACTGAAATGGTGAATTGATGATAATTCAGGAATCATTTCAGAGGTTGTTATGAATGCAGGATAGTCATGATCAGTTGGCTGCCAGAAATGCTCTATTGAAGAGCAAGGTGGTATGAATAATACGCCTGTGAAGTAAGGAGTATCTAAACATTTCATTTAATTGCATGAATGATATGACTATACCTTGCAATGTTAGTATGATGATGATTGCATGAAGTAAATGATTTTTGGCAATGTTGATGTGACTAACCGCTGGAAGTATTCAAATTTTATAAATTCTGAAAATGCTTCAGTAATGGTTGTAGCAATGAAAAAGGTTATATGCATCCAGACTTACCAAGTGTTTGGTTGATTGAAGCTCATGTTTCAGGTAGATTATTTCGGGCATGGCAATGAGAGCTTATGTTTCAGGTAGATTATTTCGAGCATGGCATTGAGAGGTAAGACCCTGACCAATTCTAGAATCTACCATTTATGAGAAGAGTCTCATGGTTGTAAAAATAGTTGGTATGCATAATAGGTTGTTGAAATTCGAATTGTGAATTTCGGATTTGAGAAATTGCTGACAACCACTAGCCAATGTTGGCTTGCATAAAATTGTGTTTGGTTGATTGAAACTCATGTTTCAGGTAGATTATTTGAGCATGGAAGTGAGAGTTAAGACCTTGACCAATGCCAGAATCTACCATTTATGAGAGGAAGTCTCATGGCTGTGAAAATAGTTGATATGCATAATGGGTGTTAAATTTGAATTGTGGATTTTGGATTTAAGAAAGTACTA
This sequence comes from Pseudotsuga menziesii, assembly GCA_001517045.1. Taxonomy (NCBI): domain Eukaryota; kingdom Viridiplantae; phylum Streptophyta; class Pinopsida; order Pinales; family Pinaceae; genus Pseudotsuga; species Pseudotsuga menziesii. The sequence continues at coordinate 608,458 of LPNX010383407.1, forward strand.
ACGTCTAATAATCATTGTTGGCTTGTATAAGATTGTGTCAGGAGGGACGCATGGTAAGTGGGTATTCATGATTATGTTAGTAAGCATAAAATTATAATGGGCATAGTAGTGCTGCTTGCAAGAGACCCACAATTGAGCAAGTCAATTTCTATAGTAGATAGAATTGTAAATTATTATTGAATTTGATTACCAATGTCATTGCTTGGTTATGGAACGATCAATTTGGATTGTAGCATTAGGCGATGACTGACTGTTTGGCTATTTGATGAATGTGTCAGGGGTACACACTGCAGGAAGACCATGTGCGATGGCCTGCAAAAGCCAAACTTCATGGGAAGGTTTTCCCTTATCTTGGAAATGGGTTTCGGGTGAAACGCCATTAGACATTTTGAAATATCTCATCTGCACTACATGTTCGGTAGTAACATGAGTGAGATAGTATAAAATATGTCAGTAAGACATGTGTGAATATGAAATGTAAAAAAGGAGTTGGGATGGCAAATTGAGGGACTGTTAACTCAGGGAAGGAGCCTCCATTCCTTCTTAACAAAGGCATACTGCGACGGCAAATGGATAAGTGTTCTATGACCATTTCTAAGAATATGCATGTTTAATTATTAAATTCCATATGAAGAACATGTTTTGATTTAATATCCATTATGACCGATTGCTTGAGTATGCATAGGGCCTGCATGGCGCACACCGGGAATGGGTGCACACTTTTCCGATGTTGAGTCATGAAAGGGTTTTCAATATTGATTACACCCTAGGGAGTGGGTGCACTCCTGGTGTCTCAATACTTGATAGTGAATGATGAGAAATGTGATTATAGTTTTTGAGCAATAACGCTGATGAGTTTGCTTGCATTGCTTGTGTTGCTTGTGTTGAGAGGTTGAAGGTAAAAGGTAAAAGGTAAAATGGTAAATGGTTGTTGTGAGGGGTTGTGGAGTAAGGGTTATTGTTGATATAAGTGTATGTTGATATAAGTGTATGTTGGTCTAAGTGTATGTTGGGCTGTTATATGCCTAGGGATCCATAGTAGATCCTAGACCTGGAAATGGTCATGATAAAGTTCCAAGCCCAGTTGACATAAGGATGTACTGGCTGGACATTAAAAAATTGATGTTGTGGAGCAGCCGGCGTGCTGACCTAACAGCTAAGTCCATAGGTGATCCCAAGGCTTGCAAAGCGAAGCAAGATCCTGTGGACGAGTGAGTAAATGCACAATACAGATAAGTATTGGATTATTTTGCTTATGACTAAACATGTGTATATGATTTGGTTATGCTGTTTTATCTCTAGAACAAGATAAAACTGATGTGACTAAACTAAAGATGTGGATTTATTCAATGTTTGGATATAGGTATCGCTGGGAGCGAGGACCATGAGAGCATCCTAGGGGTGCATATGGACATGTGATTGTCCTGGAAAGCTCAGAGTGAGCGGTAATGAAAAAGGTGCTAGTAAGACGGGGGGGTCCTAGCAGCCGAGACAAACCATGTGGAGAGACTCCATGGTTTAGAGGTCTAGAATAGACCAAGGACACTAAGTGTCATGACCAAGACGGATTGGTCCAGCATTCACGGTGAAGTGAAAGAGGCTGAGAGCATGAAAAGCCACTGCGATGGTGTGGGTTCCAGGATGGAACAAAAAAAAGAAGGGAAAAAATCTTATTGCTCTCTCTTTCCTTTTGATTACATATATATATATATATGTGTGTGTGTGTGTGTGTGTGTGTGTGTGTGTGTGTGTGTGTGTGTGTGTGTGTG
>LPNX010383407.1:610323-655771 GCA_001517045.1 Pseudotsuga menziesii
AGTAAATTTGTGAATGCTGGAATAGTTAATTCCCTCCCTATGAATGGACATGAATGAGCTCATGTGCCTGTTGGGAAGGCATGAAAAAAATATGAAAGCCTCATTGATGAGACTTGGGCTGTCATGCCAAATGTGGAAATTAATTGACTGATTTTAATGTCTACATTATGCTTGGTCTGATAGAATTTCAATGGTGCATTTCACAGGTGAGAAAAGTGAAACCAGGTGGTGCACGTTGAATATGGCAGCAGATCAAAAGTTGTTGGACTTAGCTGGAAGTCTCCTTCAAATGATTTCCAAGACCCAAGAGAATCTTGGGGAGATGCTCAAGGTACAGAAGAGACAGAGTGAAATGAACCACTAGATTTTGCAAGACTCTATTGGTTTGCAAAGGGAGGTGAAAATCCTTCTGGGAGCAATCGGCAAGGGAAAGGAAGGTGGATCAGCGATGGGACATTCGTCTAAGTCGCCCGATAGGAAACGGTCCAGGAATGAAGACTCAAAGGAAATTGAGCAGGTAAAGATGAAACAGCCAGTGAAATGCTGGAGATGTGGAGGACATCATTTACACCAGGACTGCCCAATGAGGGAACATGATGAAGGCAATAGCTGTAAAGTTCCTAGACTTCGGGATCAGCTGGAAGCTGAGAACCAGCAGGAGAAGTCCATGGAAGCCAAGGGGCTTGGTCTTGAACGTGCAACATAAATGATTGAACGTGGGACAGATTTTCAATTTTGAAATTTTGATGTGCAATGGTATATGTATTGTATATATGTAATGGAACACTGAGGACGGTGTCATTCCAAGGGGGAGGGGAATGAAATGTCCCCGGTTTTGACCCCGTTTGCATGATGTATATATTGTAATTAATTGTGGTGAGGAGCTCAAGAAAAAATCCCCACCATTGATTTGGTTGTGTGTGTGTTTTGGCAATGGGGATAGTTGTCGATGGTTTATCATGCCATTTGGCACATTATAATTCAGCATCATGTAAATACGCACATCAAATAAAAATAAAACCCCAACCAGCTACGGTAGTGCAACGTTGAATGAAAAGGGCATGGTTCCAAAGTATAAGGGGTGAGAAATGCTAAACCTTATTCTATGGGGGAAAGACCCATGTATTACCACCTTGTTGATTTGTCACCTTTCTTGTCTCATCCAACCTCTTCCAACCTCTTTATTGTCTTGTATTGGGTAGCTGGGGAAGTTATTGTTTTGGGAGTGGGGTGGCAGGACTGTCAGTCCTTTGCCCACATGCCCACTCCACCCACTACTTTCCATTCACTCCACTCTACCACTGCTGCGCATCCTCACGGTTGCCTGTCCGTTCCCCACGGTGGTCTGTTCATCCACACACGCATAGGGAGGTCGGATTTTTGTTCCTCCGGTTGGTCTGCTCACTCTCACGCAGAGGAAGATGGTCTGGTTTCATCCTCACGCACCGGCAGTGATTCTGCTGGATCTCACACAGCCAGGAGAGGCACTGCTTATCAGTGGTCGTTCACATTTTTCCACAGAGTGGAATCGAGTATGTTTTCCCCTGTGTGGTGGTTGCTGATACGTTTTTGGGATTGTTGTTTTCCCATGCCGTGAGTGGTATTTGCTGCTATACCTTGGTGCTGTTGAGAGTCCGTCCTCTTTCCATCTCAGACTGTGTATGTGTGTTCACTTCTTCCGTTGTGGGACTGTTTCCTTTCCCACGTTGTGGTTGGCTGTTGATTGCCGCCTCTGTGCCTGAGTTTCCATGGTTATGCTGGGAGTTCTATTTCTTATCCACTATGGGTTGTGTATTGTTGTTACCGTTTTGATTGGGAAGTTGGGTTGCTGATATACCCTGGTTTGGGTGTTGTACTGAGTTGTTTTGGCCACGATAGGGCCAAGAACAACTCCGTGTTGTCTGGTGGACTTGAGCTGTGCTCATATTTGGTTTGGGATTATCCCTGGTTGTCCTTCCCTTCTTCACAGGGCTGTGAAGGGATTGGTGTGCTGCGGTATGCAGTGGTTGGTCTTCGGACTGTGATGGCTTGGCCGATTGTGGAAGGCCTGGTAAAACCAGCGGTGTTGGTTTGGCTGATTGTGTCCCTCGGCTATGTGTAAGCCTGCATTGACCCTTATCTTTGGAGGAATCATGCCCAGCTCGGGGGTGGCAGTGTGCTAAGAGATTGATGAGCACGCTGGCCTATGGTTGGGTGCAACGTTGCAGGGATGTAGCTGGTGGTAGGATTCTTCATCAAAAGATAAGTACTATTGTTATTTCATCTCTGCAATTATATCTATTGTTCTATGAATTATGAGGAACATGTTAAATGCTGGAAATGTATATGCATTGCTTCCGCTATATATTGATGTCATAGGAATTATGAATTCCTGTATGCTAGATTATGCATCTGCTTTTGTGCCTTAGCATCCCTGTTATGCATCATGTTAAGCTTTTAATTTTCAGCATTGATGGACTATATATGTTCATGGGGTTGTTTTCCCGTATGCTTGGTGTTCGTCGTGTCCTCTTCGCCTTCACCGTTCTGAGGGACGGGGACATGACAGCTAGTCATGAGAGAACCTCTGCACCTCTTGAGTTGATCCACAATGACATTGCTGGTCCATTTCCTCATATGTCCATGATTCAAGCCAAATATGCACTGACCTTCATAGATGAGTTTTCCAGGTATTGTTGGGTTTACTTCCTAAAGCATAAGTCTGAAGTTTTTGACCTCTTCAAAGTCTTTAAAGCCTTGGTTGAAAACCAGTCTAGGAGGAAACTCAAGATCCTCAGATCTGACAATGCTGGTGAGTATGTCAAGTCTGATTTCATTCCGTATTGTTAAAATGCATGTATTTAGATGCAAAATTCGATCCCTTACACACCACAGCAAAATGGTGTTGCTAAGAGAAAGGACGGGTCACTAAAGGAGATGGAAACCTGCATGATGGAGGCTAAGACTTTGCCACCAAAGTTTTGGGCTGAGGCTATAAACTGTGCATCATACATCCAAAATAGGGTGCCTCATAAGCATCTTGATGGTATGACTCCTTTCAAAGCTTGGAGTGGGAACAATCCAGATGTGACCCATTTCAGTATTTTTGGCTCAAAGGCTTGGGCTAGAACTCCAACTGAAAAGTGAAAGGATTTGCAGCCCCAAATCCAAGAGTTCCTATTTGTTGGGTATTATAAAGATTCAAAAGGGTACAATCTGATCAACTTGAGCACTAACAAATATTTCATTTAAAGAAGTGTTCAGTTCCAAGAAGAGCCTTTAGTAGAAGTTGAAGTTAGAGAGTCTTCTTCACCAGCAGATCCATTGATTGTAAATGGAGAAACTAATGAGTTTGTTGATTCTGATATGTCTGATAATGATTATTTGATTTCAGATCCTGATATTCCTACAAGACCAAAATGGGAAGCAAAGTCCATTCATGCAGTTTGGGAACTAGCTGGAAATCCTAGTGACACTAGGAGGACTATATCTCAGTTTGAGAGTGCCTTTTGTATGAAAGATCCTTTATTTGCTGAGAATTTATATCTGATGGTTGAATCATATCCACATACATATGAAGATGCAACATGTGATCCAATATGGAAAACAGCCATGAAATAAGAATTCATCTCTCTCCAAAAGAACAACACTTGGGAACTAGTTGATCTTCCCCCAGAGAGGAAGCTAGTTCAATGTAAGTGGTTTTTAAAGACTAAGTTTTCTGTTGATGGTTCACCTTTGAAATATAAGGAAATATTGGTAGCCAAGGGCTACTCACAAATACATGGTATTGAATTCAATGAAACCTTTGCACCAGTGGCAAAGATGGACTCCATAAGGCTATCTTTATCCATTGCAGCTTCGAAGCAGTGGGAGGTACATCACATGGATGTGAAGTGTGGTTTCCTAAATGGAGATATCACTGAAGAGATTTACATGCATCAACTTGAAGGGCTTGTTTCTAATCCATATTTAGTGTGCAGGTTAAAGAAATCATTGTATGGGCCCAAGTAAGCCCCCAGGGCTTGGTATGCCAATATTGATGGCTTTCTGCTGTCATTGAGTTTTTTTAGATGAAAGTCTGATCCTAATGTCTATTTGAAGCTGATTCATGGTTCTTTGATGATTATTGTCTTGTATGTGAATGACCATCTGATTACAGGAAGTTCAAAGAAAAATATTTCCTCCTTGAAGGATGCAATGAACCATGCATTTTCTATGACAGATTTGGGATTGTTGAGCCAATTCTTGGGTATCGAAATTGCTCAATTCCAACATGGAATCAAAGTAAATCAGTCCAAGTATGCCTTATATTTGCTGAACAAGTTCAACATGAAATATTGCGATCCAAGCAAGACTCCCTTCCTTTCAGGAGTTAAGCTTGAAGAAGCAGGTTCTTCTCCTATGGTAAATAATACACTGTATAGGCAGTTGATTGGGTGTTTGCTTTATCTTAAACCCACTCGACTTGATATATCTTATGTAGTTAGTGTGGCTTCAAGATACATGGATCAGCCTCATGAGATCCATTGGAGGGCAGCCAAAAGGATCCTAAACTTTGTTCAAGGAACAAGAACTCATGGGATCTTCTACAAAGCAAAATTTTATCTTGATTTGATTGGGTTTACTGACAGTGATTGGGTAGGTGACAACACAAATTGAAATTCAACATCAGGATATGTTTTCATGCTTGTAGAAGGACCAATCAGATAGTTAAGAAAGAAGCAAAGTGCCATAGCACTCTCATCTACAGAAGCAGAGTATAGAGGAGTTGTAAATGCAGCAACTCAATGTTTGTGGTTGTAGGGAATACTTGGAGAATGTGGCTTCAAATCATATTTTTCAACTATTATCTACTGTGATAATTAGAGCATCATTCAAATCTGCAATGATATAGTTTAGAGATAGTGAACCAAGCACATTGAGATCCACATGCACTACATCAGACAGCTTGTGCATGATGGTACCATTCATCTACTCAAATGTGCATCTTCAGAACAAGTAGCAAACATCTTCGCCAAAGTTTTTTGTGAGAAGACATTCAACAATATCAAATCACTACTGGGGATTTCTGATCATACTGTGAATATTGATTGATGACAATATTTCCAAATTTTGTTTTCTTGTCCATGTTTAAGGGAGGATTTTCCCACTGGGTTTTTGCCACTTTCCTTGGTTGTATGGACAAGCAGTATGTAAAGGGTGACTAAGCCTTGTTTCTAGGCCCTATATTTTTCTGATATTTACTCATAAATTCAGGTTTAAGGGGGGGTGTTATAATAATCAACCCATAGTTACCTATCTTAGAGATTAATTAAATCATTTTTGTCTTATTACCTAGTCTCCTAGATTCCACTCTACGCTAGTTACCTTCGACATGTCCTAGAAGTCAACACATGCCAAAACCGAGTCATGGAGCACTTGGAAAACTTATTGGAAACCCATTTTAGCATGTCTTTTTTATTCCAAATCCTCCAAAGTGCATATCTACTTTTTTTTGAAAAGCTGCCTGTTTTATTGAGAATTAAGGCAAAAGGAAAAGCTAGACTAGGTGTAGTTGACTTGTTTTTTTCCCACATCATCCTCCATCCTTTTATCCTAATAAAAGTACGTATGATTTTTATTTCCATCCCTCATTATCTTTCCTACTTGACTTTTCCAATTCATGAGCATCTTGGTGGATTTGGAAACTGCTTTATGCACCTATGGGGGATTTGACTAGATTTAGTAAGCCTACTTTTTGACCTTTTCGAATGGCATCCTTATGCATTCGAATATATGATGTAATTATATATTGTATCAGCCTATTACTTCACAAGGTTGGCTATTGTACACTTATTCAATACATATTAGTGTTATGCTCCAATTTCAGTCTCCTTTGATGTTAATTTTGGATGTTTAATTAGCAATTTTGTGAGTGTAATTGTTCTATCTCTTGGGTTCAATTTCCACAGGAGATTCATTGAGGGATTATCCAAGGTTGTACATCTAGTCACTTCTTTGCAAAATAAGGGAATAAATTTTGAATGGAAATTGAGGTGTGAAGAAAGCTTCCAGTAGTCACAAGAATCTTCCCACAAGTGCACAAGTCTTGAAGATTGCTGACCCAAAAAAGGATTTTTTGGTGTGTATTGATGCATGCGGTCAAGTTATTGAAGGATTCCTTATGAAAGAAAACCACGTGATATGTTATGAATGAATAAATCTGAAGGAGCATGAGTGTTGTAACCTAGGGTCTAGGGTTACCAACACACTTCTAAAACTTGCAGACAAACATCTTTAAAGTACAGAAAGGAAATAGGAAGAAATGTTGGACTCACTCGATTACCGACGGTTGATCCAAGATTTTTCCCTGATCTTCTTCTCTCCAATGCTTTCAGGGATGCACCTCCTTCACCTGCAAAGAGCAAATTCTCCAAATACGATCTTATACATGTATATATGACAGGTTAAATAAACAACATATATAGTGGTTAATCAAATATATTCATCAACCATGATACATGAAAGAGACTCAACACAAAGTTGGAAGAAGAATTCTCTTTATAAACAATTAGTGAATGAGATAAGTGTACAACCTAACGCCTGAAACAAGGACTCCTCTGCAACCAAAGGATTCTGAGTTCTGCTGCTCCAAAGACTTCTGAAGATATACCACCAGCATAACTTTGCTCTCCAAGATTCACTCTATTAATGCCCTCCCCAATGCCTCTATTTATACTTTGGGAAATAGAGCAGTTTCGAAGGGTGAGGAGGTTGAGACAGTTGAGATGGTTAATGATTAAGGTTCAACTAATATGCATTAATCATGTTTTATATTTTTTAATGTCAAATGGATGTGTATGCGACTATTGATATAGGCAACCCATGTATGACACGCGAGTTGCTTTAAGGGAAACCTACATACAGATCTGTATGCGGGTTGCAATGAGAATAGTCACGGATAGTATGCGGGTTGTAAACAGATATAATCATGTATGAACATGTGTTTCAGTGGAGATAGTCACGTATGGAAATCAACACATATAAAAATAAAATGGCAAGTTGGTTGAAGGGTAAATGCATCTCATGTCATGCCCATCTATAGTGTTTAGGCAAACTTCAATCCTATAGTGTCCTTTTGTGTACCAACATCTGGAAAGTCGGCACTCAGATGGAGAAGTGCCATTTGGGTTGATAAAACATGCCCTCTAATGTGTGAGGTTAGAGGGAAGTGATGGCCGAAATACATTATAATCATTATCTTTGGAGAACTCAGAAATCCAATGGAGCAGAGGTAGTACCTGAAACAAATACATAATAATGTCATATACAAAGTCATATCTGAGGATGCTATGTTCAAGATACTAGAACACTAGCTCCTTTACAATATTTGAATACATCATATATTACAGGTACAAGACCACGTATATTACAAAGGTGGATCGAAGCCACAATATACAATAATGATGAGTCTTCAAAGATCTGGAAGCTGTGTAAATAGGTACAACATAATCTTGCGCAACTTAGTCCATAGATGGGAAACTAAGGTCTTCATAAACAATCCCAAAGAACCAATACAATCCAAGCCATGTGAATAGATGTTATTGAAGTCAAACATGGACCAGGCTCAACAGGTTGTCAATCAATAGGTGATAATCGACAACTGAAGCAAAGGAATTAACCAATAATGAGAGTGAATCCTGAGGTACGATCGTCAAAACTATAGGTCTTCGTCATCAGGAACTGTTTATGCGGAACCATACTATGATAAGGAAGGCAATAGATCCTCCAATGGATCACAAGAGTGACTAGAAACTGGGTAAAGGAAGGGAGACACAAGTGATAATAGATACGACAATGATGGAATTGGGATATAGATTAGATATAGGGTTAATTCCTTGAACAAGGAGCATGACACAGAGATGACCCAAGGCAGCTTTTAACTTTATAGATAGAACAACTAGACATATCTATCATTTAACACATTTTACAAGTGTGGCGACTAGCGCCATCACCGAAACCTACGAACCTCTCGGAAGACATCTGAAATAACCAGCAAATGGTATAAAAAACACAAACTGATGAAATAGTGTGCATAAAAATACATACAATAAAATACAAGAAAAAATGTTAAGCCTAAGGATAGTACTTTTTTAGGTAGAGCCCATTTCTAGGCTTAGCCTACTTATTCCCATCAAAATATATCAATTCATATGTGCCTTTCTTTAATACTTTCGACACAATGTAAGGTCCTAACCACATAGACCTAAACTTTCCTACCCTCGGGGGTTCCTTGTCTTGGTCCTAGAGCAAAATGAGTTCCCCCTTAGAGAAAATTCGAGGCTTGACCGATTTATCATATTGGATTTTGACCCTATTTTTATGAGCTTGGTTTGCTGTCAGCACATCTCTACAATGTTCATCAAGGTGTTCTAAATGTAATAGACATTCTTCAAGCTTAGTCATATCTGGTAACACATGAATAGCAATTTTTAAAGACGGGATTTCACATTCAATCAGGGTAACAGCTTCCACTCCATGGACGAGTTGGAAGGGGGAGAAACTCACAACATTTTTTACATTGGTTCGATATCCCCAAAGAGTAGGGTACAACATGATATGCCAGTTTGAACGAGATGCATTAATAGTATGTTTGAGGATAGTTTTCAAAGTTTTATTAATAGCCTCGACCTAACCATTGGATTTAGGATAGAACGAGGATGAATGTTCTTGTCTAAATCTTAGCATAGTGGTCAGTTTCGTCATCATCCTATTTTGAAAATGACTGCCATGGTCAGTGACAATCACCTTGGGTATACTAAATTGTGCTATAATTTGATTGAACACAAAGAAAGCTGCAGTTTCCCTGTCATCTCTAAAGGTGGGAATTGCCTCTGCCCATTTTGTAAAATAGTCCACAGCGACAATGATATATTTGTGCCCCCCATCCAAGGTTGGGTTACACATCACGTAATCAATCCCCCACTTCATGAAGGGGCCCACCAAGATAACAGGAAATAACAGAGTAGGATGTGACTATATCTTCCTGGTGTAAAGCTGACAAGGATGGCAACACTTCAATACTTCCACACAATCTTTAAAGATTGTGGGCCAGAAATAACCAACACATAATATCTTCTGGGTCGTTGCTAACCCATATAAATTACCCCCACACGCTCCACTATGGGCATCATTTAGGACAATCTCCGCTTCCTCGTGGGTCAGACCTCGACGCAAAATGGAATCTACCCCCCTACGGTATAGAGTATCTCCTATGATGAGGTAGTTCTTGGCATGTAGGCGTAGTTTACATTGTTCTTCACATGAGAAATCTCCAAGATACTTCAAAGTCTAGAGATAGATAATTATATCTCCATACCAGGGATCAGAGGTGGAAATAAAAAATATGTGCTCATCTAGGAATGAGTCTTCTTCAATAGCTACATCTTCATCTATTAGAAATTCCACAATAAGCTCAGCAAAACTAAGGATTTTTTGGCTTTGGCGGACTGAAAATCCAAGTCAAACTCTTGGAGAATGACTATCCATTTGTTGAATTTGCCTCCAACTATCCGTCGGGACAAAACATATTGAAAAGGATTAACATCTACCACTACCATTGTAGTCCTTAGTAAGATGTAGTGACATAACCTCTAAATAGCATAAACAGCTGCTAAGGCCAACTTCTTGACATGGGAGTACCTCAGTTCAGGTCCAGCTAAAGCACGACTAAGATAGTAAATGACGTGCTCTTGGAGCTTATCATCCTCCTGGACTAGGACTACCCCTATGGTTGACTCTGATGTGGCCAGATACAATATAAAATCCCTAGAGTAATCTGGAGGGTGCAATAATGGTGCTGACAACAAAGATTTTTTCAATGCCTCAAATGCAAGTTGTGCAGTTTCATCCCATACAAATGGGGTGTCCTATTTTAGCAGGCGCATGAAACCCTTAGTAATCTTGGCATAGTTTACAATGAAATGTCGAAGAAAATTGGACTTTTCGTGCAGACTCTGAAGTTGCCCGATAGAATGAGGAGGAGGCAGATTTACAATGGCCTCAACTTTTAACGGATCCACCTGAATGCCTCTATTAGAAACAATGAATCTGAGTAGTCTCCCTGACTCGACAAAGAACACACACTTGTGGGGATTCAAGCGGATTTTATAGTATCTACATCATTCAAATATCAAACGCAGGTGATCTGGATGGTCAATCCGCTTACGAGAATGTGCAGGCAGATCATCAAGGTAGGGTTCGACAATGGCTTTAATATCATGAAAGGAAAAATTCATTGCTCGCTGAAAGGTTGCCCCAGCATTTTCAATCCAAAGGGAATTTTTTTGTACGCGAAGGTACCCCAAGGACAAATGAAAGCAGTTTTATGATGGTCTTCCAGTTTTATATGAATTTGATTATATCCGAAGAAACCATCCATAAATGAAAAAACTTCACTTCCTACTCATGCATCAATAATTTGATCTATAAATGGCATGGGATAGTTGTCCTTAGGACAGGCTTTGTTTAAATCTCTAAAATCAGTACAGACGTGTATGGTCCCTTGCTTCTTATCAATAGGAACATGGTTGGATACCCATTCCGTCAAAGCTATGGGATAAATAAAACCGTCTTTCAGCAGTTTTTCACTTCATCCTGCACTGCTGCTGCTTTATGGGGGTTAACAGGTCTCAACTTTTGTCGAACAGGTTTAGTGTTAGGGTATGTTCAGATCTCGTGCTCAACTATAGATGGATCAATGATTGGCATCTCCTCATATGACCAGGAAAAAATGTCGCGGAATTCCTTAAACAAGGTGGTACAAATCGCAATCTCCTCAGGAGAGCAGTTTGAGCCGATATGTATATTTTCCAAAATGTCAGGATTTACAGAGATGTTGATAGGGATGGTAGTAGAAATATTTTCCATATTTCCCTTAGCAAACATTCCTTCCCTGGGTAAGGGATTAATGGTCGTATCAACATCATCTGTCAGTCTCACATGAAACTCTTGATTCTCTATCCTGCTTAGCTCTGGAAGAAAATAGGATCGATGATGAAGGTATTCACAGATCTTATCTCATCCGTGCATGGCTTCCAGAATGGCTTCATCAGAAGGTAAAACCATATCTAAACAATCTGTCGAATGTAAAGAGTTTTCTACCCAAGCAAGCAAATAGACTTCTTCCAATTCCTCTGAGACTAAGAGTGGAACCAGAATGGGATCAACAGTGGTTTGTGTGATAGCTTGATAAGCTACTTCCACTACTAATAGGGGCACTTTAAGTTCATGGTGGGTAGGGAGAACCCAAGGATCAGTCCTACTAACAACCGTAGAAATGGAATTTCCCACACTAGTAGAACCTATATAATTAATAGGAGCTAGAAGATTGAATGTACCCATCAATTATGCGTACATTCCAGCCCCTAAGCTCTCTATAGCAGATTTAACCTGATCAACCAATGGCACAGTGGACTCATTAGACTCCATGCAACCTTTTTGAGTGAAACTGAGTTGGTCAATAGTAACCAACTTCCCTTCATGTGGAAACACTACCACTCGAAATATGGCCGATGCAATAGCAGACATGGCATAAGTCCAACTTCTTCCCAAGAGTAGGTTATAATCCAAAGGTGAATCAATCACCTCTACCTCAATAGACACCGCTTTCCCTGCCAACTTAATTTCAAAAGCCGGTAGGATACCATGTGGACGGAATGACCTTCCGTTGAAACCAGTAAGCAGGGTGTTTGACGGGACCAGCTCTGGGGATCCAAGAGCTTTCCAACATGACAAGGACATAACACATGTGGAAGCACCCTCGTCGACAACTGCCCTTCCAATGGTATTTCCATCATGGATGACATCTATCGATAAGGCTACATGGTAAGATAGGCAAATTTTGACATCAGAAAAGTGAAATTTTTCCATGAGACTCGATGAGTCCATATTGCCTAAGGGTGCTAAGAGTGCATCCCATTGGGAAGGACAACTCTGTAACACCTCTAAATATGACATTGCACAAGGTGTCTGGGCTAAGTCTTCAGCCACAGAGTAGTTGGATGTATCCCTAGCATTAGGATTATGCAAGGTCTTCTTAAAGACACCTTTCGGTATCTTGGGCATAGTTTCGACAGGTTTCTCAATCATGAGAGGGTTAGAAGTTTTACTTATAGACTTACCCTTCTCAGAGGTCTCTTTTTCATAGTTCTTATTCCTGGTCTATAGCAAAGTTGAAGATTGAACCATGTTGATATAATTTGGGTCAGGGGAATTTGGAGTGCCCCCTGCTACATTTGAAGCTAAAGCAGAATTCTGCCCTTGGGGAAATAGATCCTTTAGGACAGCCAGTTGTTGAGATTTCAATAGCTTCTAGGCTTGTTCCATAAGGGGACAAAGATGGGTAAGGTGATCTTCATGGCACAACTTGCATGGGAATTTCACCTTTTTCTTTTCTTTCTTGCCCCCATTAGAATTATTTGTGGGTTTCTGCTTGTTTTCATTTCCCTCCACTTTGTTTCCTCTCTTCTTTTTCCCACCGGGCTACTGATTTCCTTTCTGAGAGTTCTGTGCAAAAACATTTGCATTTTGGGGTGAGGGGGCAGACTTTGCTACCTCCACCATAGAATTTTTTACGGGCAGCTGATGGAGCTGTTTGGCCAAAGATTCTACAATGGGAGAATTAACAGACCCAGCCACACCATCGGCATGGGGTCCGGGCTTAGGTTTTTCTACATCATGTGTTGGCCTCGGTGCCTTAGGGATAATCTCATACAAGATCTCAGACTGAGAATAAATCAAGTAAATTTGCTGGGCCCTGAGGATAGCTTCTTCCTCACTCATCACTCCTGAAGTAGATATGTCCTTAGATATATAGGGCAATAATGATTTAAAGAACCATTCTAGTAAGAACTTAGGAGGAATAGTGTCTTTAATAAGGCTCTTCCGCCTCCTCCATTCTTAGAAGTGATCCAAGTTATGGGTAGCCTTGTTCTTTCAAAAGGTAGATAACAAGTCCATTCCGAAATCATATTGGATAGGAAGCTGAAAGTGGCTAAGGAATGCATTAGCTAAGTCCCAAAAAATACTAAACGCAGTAGAAGGCAACTCAATGTACCATTTTGTTGCATTAATCGTCAATGTTCTTTGGAACAACCTCAACTGAACTGAATCTTTATTCAGTGAGTTGGAAGAGCACCATAAATGAAAATTGGTGGCATAAGCCCCAGGATCTTCACCAACTTTGCCTTCAAATTTTGGGATGTCTGAGGGAAACTTGGTGGGTATAGGCAGCCAGGAGGGATCATGCCTCATCAGGTTGTTCATTAGTTTAGACAAATCTGGCAAGTTTAACATTGCCAAGAAAGGAATCTTAGGTCGACCTGGAGCACTAAAAGTGCCAGTTTGGGGATTGAGGGACTTGCCCCCAAACTCCCATATGTAAATGTGGGGTTTTCCCCTGCCACCGGTTGCGGAGTGGATGGGTTACTTTGAAACAGATTCCATCCGTAAGCCATAGGATTGTTTGTGTGAGGTGTAGTATAAGAGGTTCTAGCTGCCCCAATCAAAACTACGGTTTGAAATACAGGAGCAGGTATCCCTCTGCTAAAAAGCGAAAAGGGAGAGCTCATGAACGGAGCAGAGACCAGGGTTTGGAAACCTTGACCATAAGGGTTAGTGTTTCCAAACTGCACCCCTACATAAGAGGGTGGTGGGCCTATGTATGGAGTGGACGAGGGAATTTGCCCCCCATTCCAAGGAAATCCTTGGATGAAAGTCAAGGATCCTATAGGACCACTCTGGGTAGTGTGTGTGAAGGAGGTTGGAACTGTAGATACACTAAGAATCCTAGTGACCATAACACCAGAAGCACCTACTAGGTTTGTGGGAACCGGTGGTTGAACCACTTGACTCGTTGGAGTTAAGGGCGTAGTAGGTATGCTTGATCTAGGGGTACTTACTGGGGAGGTGGCACCCCTTCAGCCGGAATGGCTAAGGTGAAAATGAAAGAACTTTATCCTGCACTAGACATTATTCTTCCCACAAGGACACCAATCACGGGTGGATCAAAAGGATGAACCTGAATGATCACAGGATCGTTTAAATCAGTCAGAGGTGTATTAAAATTCCTTGCAAACTCATCAGCCTGCAAGTCTTCTATCTCAACTGTGTTCAATTCAAAATGGTTTTCCCTAAGCTCTAGTTCACCTGGAAATTCACTGACTCCTATCGGTTCAAATGAACCGTCTATGTCCAATGTCCGCCTTTGAGGGGGAGGGGGAGGTTCCAATGTGATAAGAGGAGGAAGGTTTTTCAACCTTTGTGACCTTCTGATAGGTTGGTCCTCCACGATTTTAAATTTGACAATTCAAACCCTAAGGTTGGCTAAACACAGGAAAACCACAGAGCAATTGCTACGAAAAATCCTAAAGTCTCAACAGTCAGCAAGGGTAAAAGATATGCTTTACCGAAGAAAGATGAAAGACAGTTGCTTGACGTCCTTGAAGAGGTTCTTAGGCATAAGCAGAGGAATCACCCACCACCCTCATACACTTTCAACAAGGGTTACCTTCCAAGTCTGCCCAAGGTGAACCAGAAATACCCTTCCGGTTTACCTATGTATGAACCCTAGATGTCAAGAGACTAGAGGCTAACTTAACTATACCAACAATCTGGGGGGACAGTCGCAAGCCCGATTCGTACGCATGGGCAGGGTAGCGAAGCTCGAAACTCTATCTAGAACAGAATCCCTAGATGCATAAAAATCCTAATTTACATTTCGATAAGGAATCAGAGGGTTATCTCCTCAGTCCAATGCCTCCACACGGCCTCGTGCTTGACTCCTATTTGAGAGGATCTTCCCAGATACTATCGATAAAGAGAAGGATTTACCTATCGATTAGCCCACCATGTCTGAATTTAAATACTTATGGGGAGTTTACACTTCCTATCCCACAAGTCTAGCCTAAGCTAGTAGGTGTATGGCCCTAAAAAAACAAAAAGTACAAATAAATTTGAATTATTGCGTTCATTTTAAGGGCTATTTTTTACTCAGAAGGCAAGTGGAGTGAAAGACTATGTTGTTTTTGACTTGATAAGAAATTTAAAAAACAATAGGTGCATACTTCCAAAGCAAATTATCACTACTTAAAAAACAAGCTTCTATTTTCTTTTCTTTTTTGTAAATATAAACTAATGAAAATGCAACGAATAAAGAGAAAATTAAGATTATATTTTTGTAATTTTTGAGATTATATTTAAAAACTGAAAACAAAACTACTGTATGCAAATCAAATGCAAAAGTTTCTAATGTTTTCTTTTCACTTTTAAAATTGCTCAAAGACTACTATGCACCTAAATGCACAATACTTGAGTATGCTTGAATAAACTAACTGTATAAAATACGCAAAATGAATTAAAGCAGATTCATAAAACCAAAGATCAGCCACCTAAGGAAGACTTGGAACCCTAGCTTCAGAAGGCACAATGAATAGAAATCACTTAACTCAATCAAAGGCAAGTGACAAACCAATACTATTCAAAAATAGAATGGAATATACAGTGTCTAGAACCCTGATCACTGATTCAGACAACTAGCACTTAAACCTATTACCCAACACGCAAATCCATTTCAATTTTATAACAGAAAGACAATCCAAACAATAAGAACTCAAGGGGTTACAGAAAGCACAAGGTATGGCTAACAAGGTCATCAAACTCATAGTGCAGTGCTCATAGTGAAGGCCACTCAACAAGACAAAATCTATAGAAGGACAGGGAAAAGCAAACCCTAACCCAAAAAATTTTGTTGCTCAGGCTTGTATGTGACTGTGTACAAGAGAAACCCACATATTGTACGCGACTGTGCTATAGAGAAAACCGTGTACGCAGACCTCTGTACGCGACTGTGTGCAAGAGCAACCCACATACAGGAGTTAAATTTTTCAATTTTTTTTTTTATCAAGGACTTCAAATCACCACTACAAATCTGAACCAAGACAAGACACCACACACTAAATCAAGGCATAGACTAGGCACTGATCTACAGAATTAACCCACAGTAGTCTGGGATCCCCAGCGGAGTCACCAGTTCTATTGTTCAGGAATAAACACCCTTATAACCTAGGGTCTGGGGTTAGCAACGTACTTCTAAAACTTGCAGACAATCAGCTTTAAAGTACAGAAAGGAAATAGGAAGAAATGTTGGACTCACCCGATTACCGACAGTTGATCCAAGCTTTGTCTTCTCCTGCTCTGCTTCTCTCCAAAGCTTTCAGGGATGCACCTCCTTCACCTGCAAAGAGAAAATTCTCCAAATATGATCTTATACATGTATATATGATAGGTTAGATAAACAACATATATAGTTCTTAATCAAATATATTCATCAACCATGATACATGAAAGAGACTGAACACAAAGTTGGAAGAAGAATTCTCTTTATTAACAATCAGTGAATGAGATAAGTGTACAACCCAATGCCTAAAACAAGGATTCCTCTGCAACCAAAGGATTCTGAGCTCTGATGCTCCAAATACTTCTAAAGATATACCACCAGCATAACTTTGCTCTCCAAGATTCATTCTAGTAATGCCCTCCCCAAGGCCTCTATTTATACTTTGGGAAATAGAGCAGTTTCGAAGGTTGAGGAGGTTGAGACAGTTGAGGTGGTTAATGATTAAGGCTCAACTAATCTACATTAATCATGTTTTATATTTTTTAATGTCGAATGGATGTGTACATGACTATTGATATAGGAAACCCACGTATGACACGCAAGTTTCTTTAAGGGAAACCTGTGTACAGATCTGTACACGGGTTGCAATGAGAATAGTCGCGTACGACAATCAACACATAGAAAAATAAAATGGCAAGCTGGTTGAAGGGTAAATGCATATCATGTCATCCCCATCTGTAGTGTTTAGGAAAACTTAAATCCTATAGTGTCCTTTTGTGTACCAACATCTGGAAAGTCAACACTCAGACGGAGAAGTGCCATTTGGGTTGATAACAATGAGAAGAACTATGCCACTCATGATCTAGAACTTGCAGCCATAGTACATTCTCTCAAGATGTGGAGGCATTACTTGATGGGAAGAAGATTTGAGCTAAGGACAGACCATTGTGGTCTAAAGTATTTGTTTGATCATCCTACTCTAAATGCTAGGCAAGCTAGATGGCTGGAGTTTTTATGTAAGTTTGATTTTGAAATCAAGCACATAAAGGGAAAAGAGAATAAGGTAGTTGATGCACTCAATGGGAAGGTGCATGAAATGCATGTGGCATCTCTTAGTATTTTCCAATCATATTTGAGGCAGCATATTTTTAATCATACTGCTAGAGATGAATTGTATGAGCAGGTAAAAGACAAATTGCAGTAGCAAAGTCTTGAGAGGAGGTATGAGGGGTATAAGTTGGAAGAAGATGGACTTCTTACTTATAAGAGTAGAATTTATATTACAAATGTAGCAGATATGAGGAGAGTTGTTATGGATGAAATCCATCAAGATCCATATGCTAGTCACCTAGGATATCAAAAGACAATCACTACAACTAGAAAGTAGTATTTTTGGCCAGGAATGAAAAAGGACACGGCTGAATATATTTCAAGGTGCATGAAATGTCAGCAGGTGAAGTTGAGCATCAACACCCAATAGGTTTGTTGCATCCTTTGCTAGTTTCAAAATGGAAATGGGAAGTTATTTCCATGGATTTTATTATAGGATTGCCAATGACTTGGAGACAACATGATTCCATCATGGTTGTGGTGGACAAGTTGGAGAAGGCAACACATTTTATACCGGTTAAGGCTATGCATAAGAATGATGATATTACAAAGATCTTCATGAAGGATATTTTCAAATTGCATGGATTTCCTAAGGCAATAGTCTCTAACAAAGATGTCAAGTTCACTTCCAATTTTTGGAAGGGGTTGTTTGCATATTTGGGTACAAAGTTGAACTTTAGCACTACCTACCATCCTCAGACTGATGGGAAGAAAAAGAGATTTAATCAAGTGCTTGAAGACATGCTTCACATGTATGTTATGGAAAAACCAACCAAGTGGGAAGATTATTTACACTTGGTAGAGTTTACTTATAACAATGGACAGCAAGCATCCTTAGCGATGAGCCCGTATGAAGCTGTGTATGGAAGAAGGTGTAGGACACCAGTGACTTGGGATAATCCAGTCAACAAGGTTGTGCTTGGTCTAGAATTTCTCAAGGAGATGGAGCAGGAGGTTGTAAAGAGTAGACAAAATTTTAAAGCAGCCCAGGACAGACAGAAAAGCTATGCAAATAAGCATAGGGTGAATAGAGAGTTCATTGTTGGGTATCATGTTTACCTTAGAGTGAGGGAAAAGAAGATTTCCTTGAATCTTGGAAGGTGGGCCAAGATGTCACCTAGATATTGTGGGTCGTTTGAACTGCCTGAGAGAATAGGGTTGGTTGCATATAGACTTGCATTGCCTTCTAGCACTAGAGCTCATAATGTTTTTCATGTTTCTTTGCTTAAGAAATATGTACATGATCCTAACCATGTGATAAATTCAGATGTGATTCAAGTGGAACCCAAGGGAGAGTTCCAAATCAAGCCAATGCGCATCCTCGATAGGAAGGTCACAATGCTCCAGAACTGAGCCATAGGGTAGGTAAAGGTGCAATCAGAGCACTGTGGTCCTGAAGAGGCTACATGGGAGCTATAGGATGCCATGCGATTGGCACATCCATTTTTTTTCAACTCTGCGGATCACTGAGGTGGTGCCAGTGTAGCATTTTTGTTCAATTTTATAAAGCACTAAGCACAGTGCTATTGAAGGGGGAGGGGAATGTAAAACCCCGATTTTTGACCCTGTTTGTATTAAAAATGTATATGATGTTTATATTGTATTTAATCGTGGTGTGGAGCTAAAGGAAAAATCCCCACTATCGATTTAACTTTTTATGTTTTGGCGATTAAAATCATTACCGATGTTGTTTCGTGCTAGCTGGCACATTATAATTTTTGCATCATGTAAATATGCATTTTAATTAAAATACCCACAACCAACTATGTCAATGCAACATTAAAAGAGATGGGGATATTATTTCCTAAGGATAAGGGGGGGGGACTATTCAAACCTTTGGGGCCAATGGGGAAAATCCAAATGTCAAAGGGACCCATGAAACAGTCAACTACCTTTCTTGTCTCATTCACCCAATCATTTAATTCTACCAGAAATTGGTTGAAGTAGTTATTGCATGGGGATGGGAAGAGTATGGGCAAGGAAATTCGAATTTGGGGAACCCATTTTTGGGGGAAAACGTTTTTGACTTTTGGGGCAAGTTAACTCCCAAAAATGAATGCCCATTTGGCCATACACCCACATTCTCCATTTTCCTCATGCAATAATCTTGGGAGTTGTTTTAACTTCATGTTTTTGCTCATTTTCCTCCTCTTGCATGCCAAGAAAATCCATTTTGGTGTTGGTCAGCAAGTGGGAAAGGAATATTTTCATTTTGGGAGTTTATGGCAGTCATTTTCGCTCCTCTAATTCCATAAACATCCTCAGAATTCGTGGGAAAAGAAGACTCATGTTTTTGGGGTTTGTAGAGGTTGATTTTTCCCCAAAATCCCCATAGCCATTTTCTAAAATTGATTTGCTGAGTTGGGTTTTGGTAGAGGTCGATTTTTCCTCTGTGGAGAAATAGAAATATTCTGAAATCGTTTTCCTCACCCCTGGTATTTTTCCCCATCTAAAATTTGTTTTTGGTTGCCCACGTGTTGTAAATTTCTCAGCAAATGCATGTTTGATGTTATGGGCATTTTTTTTTGGTATGAATTGGTATGCACCTTACTTTGGGTCTGAACCAGTTAGGAGTGGAAGAGGTAAGTTGCTTGATAAACCTAGTGCATGAGGAACCTCATTGAGAGATATTGAGGGCTGATTATTCCTTACTGAACATTCTGAATAGCACTGGAAGGGAATGCATAGCCTGAGGGACTGTACAACAGAGAAGGGGATGATTCCTTGTGTTGGGTGTGTACGTGTTGGTAAATCCAATTCAAATATTGTGTAGGTGTCCATGGCTCTATGGTTGATTTCACTAGCTTAGAAAACAATCATCTCCATCCCCTTGGAAGTCTGATAAACCCAAACATAGCTTTGGCTTGATTGAGTATTGACATATATTTGGCTATGTGTGAGCCTGCTTAGTTTCCTTTTACCTGGGGAATCATTCCCAGCTTGGTGGTGGCAATGATGCTGAGAGATCGATGAGCACACTAGCCTATGGTTGGGTGGAACGTTGCAGCGAGAAGCTTCATTTGAAGATAAGTATTCTAGTGTAATTACCCATGAAACTATTTTTTTATATGAATTATGATGAACATGCTCCTTATGTTGAATGTATGTTTCCTTCTGCTATAATGTTGATTAATGATGTTAGAAAATGCATAATTGCATCCTTTACTTCAATGTAATTTTATGTTTATGTTTATGGGACTAGTTTCCTGGAATGTTAGTGGTAATGTCGTGTCCTCTCGCTGGAAAAAGGGTGGTGATGTGACACTTGCAAGTGTGTCCACCACTGCAGCCCAAACCTTAGGAAAATTCCATTTCCATAGACAAACTAAACCGACGATGCTTAAGGAAAAGAGAAATCCACTGAAGTGGCTTCAAAAATAAAACAAGACGCGAACCAAAATATCATCCATCATAGCGGGATCGAAATTGAGAAACCATCTATTAGCACTAAATTTATTTTTGTCGAAATTGGTCTTATTGCCTTCAAAATTTTAAGTTTTCATGGGTGATTGAGTTGGTTTCCAAAGTTTTCTCATTAAGCTATTTCCAAGTTAGCAAAGAAAAGAAGTTAAAGGAATTTTAGGTAAAAAGAGAAATACATTTTTCACAAGTGGCGCAAAAACTTTTATTCACTTTTGAATGAAATTTATAAAATGGGTTTTATAAACCAATGATTGGATTTATATTCAAGCTTATATAATTTTGGATATTAAAGAATTTACTTTGTCCAAGCCAAAAAAGGGGCCTCATATTCACCAAACCAAGTCCTCCATGAAGGTTTAAGCACTAAGCTTTCACAAGATCTATTACCTTTCTTGGTTCCTTATGGTATAATCGAACCACTATAACATATAATAATCCAACAGTTCCATCAAAAAGTGAAATTTCATCAACGGTCCCATTCTATTCCAGAGTGTGAAATTGTGAGATAATTAAAGGGTAAGAGTGGTAGTGGAATTTTAAACCACTTTCCACGTGGTAATTTTTGGTGAGTTCCGATGAGGAAATTGGTAAAGGAAAAACAACTTGGTAAGGGTCCTGGAATGAGCTGGTGTATAAAAAGTGAGTTGACTTCGGTAAATTCATTTTCGCTTGCATTCGTTTATGGTGAATGAGCACATTGGGTAAGTTGTTTCATGATACAACTAGTAGCATTGCACCAGAAAGAGTTGTTGGTTATCAATGTGCAAATAAGGAGGTAGTGATTTTGTGTAACAATAAACGATCTGTCTCAAAGTCTCATGGTGTTCAAATGGAAAAAACTTGAAGGGAAAATGGCAGAGATAAAGAGTCTGATCAAGGAGCTGAAAATTGATCTTAGTAAAGCAAGAAAAGGGAAGCCACCACTTAACAATGCAAAAGGGAAGCCCAAAACGAACATCAACCTAGAAGTGTTGGAGAAATATATATAGTGAGAACATTTGTGAAGGTATTGGTATGTGTTTAAAGTCTTACAAACAGAATTTGCAATGGAGAGTGTGCCAAAGCTTGGGATTATTCAAGTGTTTGGAGGCACTATTAACAAATATGGCTACCTTGATAAATCAATTCATGGGAGTGCTCTTACAATATATTATCTTACAAGGATAGATGCTATATGTTCTCTGTTTATGAATTACAGTTAAACAATTCAAGGTTTAGAAGCAACAGAGCATATTTTTTTTCTGAAAATGATTGTTTTAGTCATTTTATTCAAAGAACTGTTTCCAGAAAGCAAGGAATCATTTTCAAAACATGAAAGATTTTTTTCATAATAACATTATTATCTACAATAATCTCTCTCATTTTTTACCCAGGTGCTAAGGATTGGGAGAATCAAAGTCATCTTTAGAGGGGAAAATGTTCAGATTTCAAAATGACTGTTCTAGTCATCAAATTCAAAGAATTGTTTACATCAAATGAAGATGAATTTTGAGAAACTGGGAGAAGGGTTTCTTCACAACATGCCTATCCATAATAACCTCTTTTATTGTTCACACAGGTGCTATTAGTTAGGAGAAACAAAGTCAGTTTTACAAGGAATTTTTCATGTTTTCCAAAGGACTATTTCAGCCATCAAATTCAAAGAATTGTTTCAGACAAATGGAATTTAATTTTACAAAAATAAGAGAGGTTTGTATTCTTAACAGGACTATAGTCAAAATACTCCTTCATTTTTTACATAGTTATCACAAGTTGGGAGAATTTAAAATATCTTCACAAGTTATTTTTTCAGAAATTTACAATTTTACTATCTGAGTCATTAGTTTCAAAGGCAGATTCCGAGGAGTTTGAGATGAGTTTTAAGAAAAGAAGACATGGATTTTGCCAGGCACATGGCTAATTAAAAAAAATTCTCCCATATTTCACACATATTTCACCATTAGAGATATGCAGGAGAAACTTTGTTGTAACTGTTTCTATTTTCAGAATTCAATTAGGTTTCGAATTCAAGGTTAGGTAGAGGTTATTCTTCTATAAATTAAAATGTAATTGATAGTTTTAGGGTTGGATTTTCAAGAGCGAAGAGGATCTACATTGTAATGGCTTCAAGTTTTCAGTAGATGAATGAAATTTGCAGAGGAGGAATGTTAAGCCTTTTCATGGCAGAGATTCCTATGCCATCTTTTTCTTCAGTAAGTAATTTCTTTATGTGACTATTTATCCTGTTTCTCACTCCATTTTGTATTTGATTTCATGCTTGAGAATTAATTTTTATGGGCTAGAATTCATCTTGCATGGTCTAGTTCCATTGTTCAAGCATTTTCAAAACATTTTCTTCTAAAGTCTTGTAGAATTCACCCTAGTTAGGTGCTCTGTTTGATGGGATGTCTCCCTTTGTCTACTAATCAACCTGCTAATACCTCAAGATCGAGTAAATGGTGCCTACCTTTCCTATATTCATAAACCTTCAAAACCCTACCTCTTGCAACCTATTTCAGATCTAATTGTTGATTCCATTTCCCAATGGTCTCGTCCATGACTATCCTACCAAGTTTTTTGAAACAAACCTGTTTTATTTGTCCCATCAAAAATATGACCTTTTGATTGTCTTGAATTGAATATCTTGAGTATAAATTTTTTGTAAATAGTGAGAGATCCCTCTCTAACTGTATTAGGTCAGAAATATGGTCTAAAGTGGTTTTTGATGTTACCTCAGGATCTACCTTTCACAACCTGGGTACATTCTGAGTGATAACAAATTGGCGCCATTGCCGAGGAACGAAGGTTCAAATATTCCCTGGGTATGAACGACATAGTTTCATATTTGATTGTTGGTGGTGAAGAACTGTCAGATATCAGCAAGGTTGTGCATCTTTCACCTGGAAAATCCATCTTTGAATAATCCAGTTTTCAGAATTCCTATGGCTAGTCCACTATCAAAATATTGTAAAGTTTGAAGAGTTGATTCAGTATATTCATTTGTCAAGATGAGTTCTTTGTCTGCAAGGTATGTTCCTATGAATTGTTCTCACATTCCTGGTTTTCCAAATCGAATACCTAAATTGGATTGGCAAACGGGTCTTCCAAAGTTTAAATATCAAAAGAATGATGATGCTTCCCTTCATTTGGTTAGATTTCATATGCCTATACATAAGCTGGGAGTTAAATTGCATGAGGATTCTTTAATGAAAATGTTCATGGCTACTTTAGAAGGAGATGCAAGGTCATGGTATGAAGGGTTACCATCACAAAGTTTGTTTTCCCTTGCTAATATCCATACAATATTTCATGAACATTACAAAAAATAATAGCCCTCCTTGTTGCTGGTTCAATACTGTTGTACGCATGTTAAAGGTTTCATTGGAGATTTGGAAAATTTGTATAGTGATGATGAGTTAGTGGATGAAGAGATTTGAGAAATTTTATATGAGAACCCATTTCAGAAAAAAGAAATACAAATTAGTTGTCTTCACATTCAAGGAAAATATCAGCAGTTAACAATTTCTTCCTCAACTAAAAGAGACATGAACCAAAACTTTGATTCAACCAGCTACATTTCTTTTCCAGAAGTAGATGATAATTTGCAGCAATCTTGTCAATCTTTGTGTGACCAAGAAGGAATTTTGGATGGTTAATCAAACCCTACTTCATATTATTCAACTTCTGAAGTTTTGTTTCAAGATGAGGCTGCTTATTCCCAATAAGAAAATTTCTTTTTGCAGCACCAATTTCCTCAAAGTTCTAATGCTTCTGTAGCTGATTACATAAAGAATTCTGATTCTAGAAATTTTCAGTCTTACAGTCCCTCCACACATTTATTTTCTGAGAATGCAATTAAAGAGAAATCAGACCTTGGGTTAGAATTGGAAAAAGGATATGAGCATGAAGACAATCATCCAAGTGATGGGAAATAAGAGGGTTATACTCTTGATGGTTTTTTTGAAGATTGCGGTCAGCTTGTTAAAAATTATGTTAGTGATGTTTTAAAGAAAATTTTAGTCTACTTATATATAATGAAGAAGAGAAATCATGCCATAAATCTCAGTCTATGAAAGAACCAACATTGTGCAATAAGCAAAGGGATCACAAAGAAGGAGATGAGGACTCTCAATGGGATGTTTCTTTAAATATTTCCAATTCAAAAACGTTTTGTCAAGAAGACATCTTTCTGCTTAATCTTGTTGAAGAACAAAATGATATTCCTCTTGAAGTGCTTGAGAAGAATGGAGTTGTAAATTTATAAATATTAAATGAAGTTGCTGATATATCATTTAAAAACAATCATGAGAATTCCTTTCAAAGCTCTTTTAAAGATCAGTTTGACAGTATGCAAGAAGAGTTACTTTTTGGACAGCCTTGTCATGACAAACAGGTGATTGAGTATTTTGAAATTTGTCATGTTTTTTATGATCCAGTAGCAGAGTACATAGATAAAATTTTCAAATGGAGTAGTTGGTTATATGTTTGTAGCAAAGGACAAATTTTTCATCATAACCTATGGCTATTTTGTTCTTATGTTCTAAGTTCGATCAAGCATGAGGAAGAAATGGAATTATTGGATAAATTGCTTGATTGGCTTCATTGGAAGTCAAATTTTGTTTGATTGGGAATTTGTGCTTAGTTAAGTAGGACGGGTAGGCATGAATAAGCTCGACATGGAGAGCATTTCTTTCACCGATTTTTCAGTTTGGTTTCAGTTTCAAGTGCTATTCAGCTATAGGTTATAGGTTGATAGAGTGGGATTTGTTTGCAAAATGGTTTCAGTTCCTGGTTCAGTTCAGAATAGGTTGAGTATTTTAGAGAAAAATTAAGAGAAACCCAATGGATTTGGCACCTGGTCTACGAGGTTCTTTGCTACCTCATAGGGAGGATAGCATCCTGTTGCAGCTGCAACTTTTTTCCCAATTTTTTGAAAAATTTTGGACCCTCCTTTTGATTTTATCTTGCCTGGATTTGTTTTGTATTGCTGAACTCTATTGTTCCTTTGCTACAATTTTGAATTTCTGAGTTTGATTTGAAGAAAATTGTTTTCTTTCATTTTGAAAGTTGAATGATCTAAAATGCCTTTGTCTAGCTAATGCTTTTGACTTTGAAACTTTAAGTTTGATTTGTAAATGGTTTGATTTTATTACTGTCAGAGATTTGTTGAAGATTAAGTCGGGGCGGTAGTTCTCTATGCAACCACCGTTGCGGAGGGTAAGTAAAGAACATCCCAATGGACAGTTCTTATTTTCACCGATGCGCTTTTATTTTATTTTGTTTCTTTGGATTGTTGGTGTTTTTTATTTTATCATGGTCGAGGCATTAGCCTTCTATGTCACCGCTGTTTCGGAGGACAGATAGAGAACAGGCCGATGAATAGTTATTTATTTCACCGATTACATGGTTTTATTGGTGCAAACTTTTTGCTTTGCGATGATTTTTTGTTTCGCTAACGGAATGTTTTTGGAAAATAGTCAGAGTTCTAGTCTCGAATGATGCCACCATTTTGGAGGTTTTGTTGTTTATCTCACCGACACTACAGAGATGCTTAGTGTTAAACTCCTCGATCTGTAGTCATTAAATTTTTTTATCGCCGAAGTTTTCATTTGATTACGGAAGCCGTCGTCTGATTGTTTTCAGTCGTTGCGGCTTTCTAGCAGACTACCCTGTCGACGCAATGTGATTAGTCCTTTCGATCTCCGATGCCTGTACGGTAGTTTTTAAGGTTTTATTTCGCTAATGTTTTATTTTTCCATGGAACCCTTAATCTGTAGGAATTCTTCCATTGCGTCTTCTTGGTGAACTAATCACTCGATGCTTAGTTATTCCGCTCACCGATGAAGGTTTTTTCCCATCGACATTTTTTACTGGGAGGTTTATATATTGGGGTGGGGTATTATTTTATTATTACCCTTGTGAACTTGTGTCTGCTCCATCCTCACTATTTGAACTGTATCATCGTGCTTAGCTATTGGGATTTCATTCGTTTGGAGTGCTACCATGGAATTTTCGGACCATCATGTCGACTTTAACTTGTTTTCCAGGTAGGCCAACCATGGTTTCTCCTTTATCTTGATTTTATGAGTCATTTTGGGAACTAGGGTTTTCCCCCGGTTGGGTTTTTCCCGTCGTTTGGTAGTTGGACGTCTAAATATGAATTCGTATCCTTACGGCGTGAGGTATCAGTTAGTTTGACAGTATTTGCGGTGGGGGGTTTTTCTTGAGCCTGTTCATAAGCCATTATGGAAGTTCGATCTCGGTACAAAGGTTTAGGTAGTTGGTGTAGACAAGCGTTACGCTATCTACACCGAATTTTTTGGGGTTGCTGATGGCCATCTGGGGGAATTTTCATTTTTCATAGGTGCATACCCTAGTTTCGAGAAACGACGAGGGGTTTTCAACATTTTGGTCGAGTTGGAATTTCCACATTTTTGTTTTACAATTAATTTGGTGGTTCATGTTATACAAAGAGTTTGAATGCAGTTCGTTTTAAATGATGCATTTGCTATCATGGTCATGTTTTAGTTACAGACAGAATTAGAAGTTTAGACCCAGTTTGCAGAAGTCCTTTTGCCTGTTATGTTCTATTATGCATTAATATTCTGATAGTTTATTTGTTGAGAATGCATATGGAAGAGGTAAATGTTTTGATACAGTTTTTCTTCATTCTTAGAACACTAAACAAAAGCTCCAATGGTCTAAGAAAATGTTTGGTTTATGACAGGGTAACTTCTTCAAAGGAGATATGTCTAAAAGACAAAAGAAGAAGGCTCATGTTGCTGAGGGAGAACCAGATGTGGAAATCATTACCAAGGTGGAATACATTTATGAAGATACAAGAGCTACCACTGGAGTAGAGCCATATTGTAAGTAGGGTGAAATATACCAGATGATTGCAAATCAAAATGTGCCTGATGCAGGGTTCAAATAACTGACTATATATACAAACATCGAGAAATCTGCTCTGATGAAGGTAGCCACTAGACCTGAGCTGTTCCCATGCTCCGAAGTGATTGGTTGGTTCCTGCCTAGGGCAGATGTGACCACGATGATCTTAGCAAATACTGCCAAATAGGTCTATGTTGAATACAATCCTGGTTATGTCTCACTGGCATATCACCTGCCTCATGCTCAGGTACACTTAACTAAAATTTGGTTGAACGAGATAAATTTGGACCTGGTTGAGACAGTCAAAAGAATGATGATACCAGGGAAGAAATTTCGAACCAGGACCTCAGGGGAATATGAAACAACCCCTCTCAGGACCCCTTATAGATTTATAGCATGGATGTTGAATAGAGTTTTTGGAAGGGCTCATGGAAAAAACTTCAAGTTGGGATGGATACCAATCATTTTCTATGTGGCCACTCAGGGGACTATTTTCAATTGGGAAAACATAGTGTCCAATAGCCTCCCAGCCTGCATATCTTCAGCTTTGGGAGGGGTTTCATAGAAGAAGTCAAAGTTCTATATGAGCTCTATCTTAGTGGACTGCATATTATGTACCCAGTCATTTCTAGCTTTAAGGTGTAATTGAGACAGGTACAGGACCCCTGTATACACTGCATACAAACTATTTTGGGCACGCAAATATTATAGCCACTACAAAGAGATATGTGAACATTTCATTTTGCATTTGTACACTTTAATCTTATTTATATAATGCAATTGCATGTTTGAGGCGGCATTCAAAGTCATTGAGGAACATGGGAATTACTATTTGACTAAAGAGGGAATGTACATCAGAATGTATGGTTGCTGTAGGGAACCTTCTCTACTCCCTAAGTATGCCACTGATTATGTGGTACATAAAGAAGCAGTTAAGCAGGTATATCTTGATGGTGTAGGAAGCTTCTTCTTTGAACATAAGAAGGCAGCCTATCCTGCCATACTTTTATGGCTGGGAAGTTACAAATTTTCAAAGGTCAAACAAACTGCAGAATTCGTACAGGAGTTGGAGCACTTTCATTTTGGGGAGATTAACTTCCACAGGAATGACTCCCAAAACAAGGTTGCAAATCACTGCAAAGAAGAAAATGTTCACTTCGAATACACAAACTTCTAGGACAATGATAAAGAAATCTTCATAAATGCAAAGAATATGACTACATTGAAGAAGAGATTTAAACAAGAGATCACCATTGTGGGCAGTAAGGGAAAAACCACACAGAAGAAAGATGGAGAAGAAGAAGCCCAAAAGAGGGAAGAGGATGATAGGAGGCTAGCAGAAGAGGCAGAGAGTTGGCTCAAATATGAAGAAGAAGAAAGAAAGAAAGTTGCAGAGGAAGCGGCAAAGAAGGAAGAGGAGGAAAGAAAGAAGAAGGAAGATGAAGATATGAAGAAAAAACAAGAAGAGAGTGAAGGTCTGAGATTAGTAGGAGCTAAGAAAGACCAACAAACTACTGACCAAAGAGATACACAAGTAGCACAGGATCATACAGAGCAGGGGTAGCGAAAAGATAATCCTTATTCCCAAAAGCCTGCTGCAACTTTTTGCAGTACTCAAGAACATGTTGTTTTTTTTGGTTTGAATCTGATACCTTTTATGCAGAAATAAGGAGAAGAGGTCCCTGATTTCAGCACCATCTTCTATGACAAGGAGAAGAAGAGGATTGTCAAGAGAATTGAGAAAAAGGTTGAAACAGGAGGACAATCAGGTATGATGATTACTGATAAATCTTTGGTGCATGGGACAAATGCAAATCCACAACTGACAGCCAGAGCTGGGGTGGCATTAACCTAGGCCATTGAAGACAATGTGGATAGACTTATGACAAACCTCGAGCAATCAAAGAAAAATGCAGCACAATTAAAGGAAACTTTAAAAAAGGAGAGGGATGAAGGTTATAAGTTGAAAAGGAAATTTGAAAACATGTAGAATGAAGTGAGGACTTCAAAGGAAGAAATCTAGACTCTGCATGCAAACAAGACAACCTTAGAAGTTTCCATGGAGAGAACATAAAAGGATGCTCAAGATAGCTTAGCAGAATTACGGAGGCTACAACTAGAGTATCAGGTGTTGAAGATAGAGAAAAATGACCTCAAAGTATCATATGAAACTCTGAGTGCAGAAAAGGACCAGCTACAGAGAAAAATTGCTGAGTTGGAGGCACATAAGGCCACTATAGAAGAAAGAGAAAAGCAATTTCAAGTGCAAGTAGCAAATTTTGAGGGACAGATTGCTTCATTAACAGCATCACTGAAGGATGTCAGTGAATAGAAGGCTGATATCCAGCCTTTGAAGGAGCATGTCCTAGCTCAACGAATAAGAATTCACCAACTACAAATGTGTATTGAAGAAGAAAGATGTAAAATCTTACAGATAGATAGCAGGTTGGAAGAAATCTTGGACACTACTTCATATTTTGTAGATAGATCTTAGGATATTTTGGAAGTCCTGGTTGGGAGGATAGTAAGGATGGAAACCACTGAAGAAACCCATGTAGAGTTACCAGCTAAAGATCGACATAGATTAAATCAAGATTACAACTTATTAGAGTTTGCAATAAATACAACAGAGAAATTCAAGAAGACTGTGAAGAAAACGAGGGGAGCCTGTACTGAATACTACAAAAGGGTGTTGGTCACCTACAACAGATGCCAAGTTGCTACAGAAACAAGGACTAGATGCACTGCCAGAACATGAGCTGTTCATAGAACAACTACAGAGCAAGTACCAGGAAGAAGAGTAGAAGATCCAATTGGTCAAGGATGTAGATGAGCCGATCCTGAAAAATGTAGTGGCTCATGCAGTAGTTAGCATCGATTTACTTGAATTTTAGCTACGCTTGAGTCCTACAAGAATAGAGGTGGTTAAGAATCAATATGCAAAGTATGAGATCAACATCTATTTTCTTGAACCTTTAGATTTTGAAAGCGTAGTAGCGGAGGCCCAGGCATGGAAAAAGTTCATGAATGATCAGCAGGGCCCTCTTCATAGAAGTGCTCTGTTAAAAAAAAAATTAATGTAATATATTGTATAATGTATGGGCACTCACTACAGGACAAAATTTTGATTTAAAACGTTGGGGAAGCCCACAAGTCACTTTGGGGCAGCCCAAAACTTTTTCCTTTTTGTATAAGTATAGGAGAGTTAGATAGAGAGAGGGATTATTTCCCAGATAGATTTGTGAGATTATGTTGTAAGAAGAACTATTTCCTTTTGCAATAAGAATTATAAGTTTCATGTTGGAGAAAGCTTGGTGGAAGATTTCAAATGCTGTGGTATAGATTTGTTGAATGTGAACTATTTCGTTTTCAGCTTGCATCCATTAACTGTGAGATCATTCTAACTCTTTGAACCTATGTTCTTGTTATGACTACACTCTAGTTTATTCTATGAAATTTCCACTATGAGTAATGAAGGCTTTTCATAAACAATGAGCTATCTTGCTGTTTATATATCTATTAATGTTCATGTGTTTTGAAATAAGTAATAGCTATCTATGATTTTTCTTAATGCATGTGCATAAATACATTACTCATTGATAAATGATAATCTTTCTCCATAGGGATAGGTTAGATAGTTAGTTATAGTTTCGTGCTGTGTGTGATTTAGATGCGAGTGAGTTAATACGAGAGCTAAGAACCTACGCATCACATTGTGACCGCTCCTCGTATTCTCTATTAATCTACATTCTTAGATAGGCACTTGTATATCATACTTAAATTCAAAAAACTAAAATATACACGGTGGACCGGGCCGTAACCAGTAAAACCTTTTATTTTGGTTACTTGACCTACGGTAGCTAGACCGTAAACTGGACGGATTCCCCATACCAAATAGTAATGGGCTAGTTGGGAACGTTTACTGGGGAGAATCCCTAGTTATTGTTACCTATGAATTTCCAGGCATCAACACATCCCTAGTTGGATCCAGTTGTTAGCACTAAATTTATTTTTGTCGGAATTGGTCTTATTGCCTTCAAAATTTTAAGTTTTTATGGGTGATTGAGTTGGTTTCCAAAATTTTCTCACTAAGCTATTTCCAAGTTCGCAAAGAAAAGAAGTTAAAGGCATTTTAGGTAAAAGGAAAAATAAGTTTTTCACAAGTGGGGCAAAACGTTTTATTCACTTTTGAATGAAATTTATAAATATGGTTTTATAAACCAACGATTGGATTTATATTCAAGATTATATAATTTTGGATATTAAAGAATTTACTTTGTCTAAGCCAAAAAAGGGGCCTCGTATTTACCAAACCAAGTCCTCCATGAAGTTTCAAGCGCTAAGCTTTCACAAGATCTATTACATTTCTGTGTTCCTTAAGGTATAATCAAACCACTAGCACATATAATAATCCAACGGTTCAAACAAAAAGTGAAATTTCATCAACGGTCCCATTCTATTTTGGAGTGCGAAATTGTGAGATAATTAAAGGGGAAGAGTGGTAGCGGAATTTTAAACCACTTTCCACATGGTAACTTTTGGTGAGTTTAGATGAGGAAAGCGGTAAAGGAAAAACAACTTGGTAAGGGTCTCGAAATGAGTCGATGTATAAAAAGTGGGTTGACTTCAGTAAATTCATTTTCGCTTGCATTCGTTTATGGTGAATGAGCACATTGGATAAGTTGTTTCATGATACAACTGGTAGCATTGTACTAGAAAGAGTTGTTGGATATCAACGTGCAAATAAGGAGGTAGCGATTTTGTGTAAGAATCAGTGATCTGTCTCAAAGTCTCATGGTGTTCAAATGGAAAACACTTGAAGGGAAAATGGCGGAGATAAAGAGTCTGATCAAGGAGCTGGAAATTGATCTTAGTAGAGAAAGAAAAGGGAAGACACCACTCAACAATGAAAAAGGGAAGCCCAAAAATAACATCAACCCAGAAGTGTTGGATAAATATATATAGTGAGAATATTCATGAAGGTATTGGTATGTGTTTAAATTCTTACAAACAATACTTACAATGGAGAGTGTGCCAAAGCTTGGGATTATTCAAGTGTTTGGAGGCACTATTAACAAATCTGGCTACCTTGATCAATCAATTCATGGGATTTCTCTTACAATATATTATCTTACAAGGATAGATGCTATATGTTCTCTGTTTATGAATTACAGTTAAACAATTCAAGGTTTAGAAGCAAAAGAGCATATTTTTTCTGAAAATGACTGTTTTAGTCATTTTATTCAAAGAACTGTTTCTGGAAAACAAAGAAGAATTTAAAAAAATTGAAAGAGGGTTTTTATCATTAAATTATGATATACAATAACCTCTCTCATTTTTACCCAGGCACTAAGGATGGGGAGAATCAAAGTCATCTTCAGAGGGGAAAATGTTCAGATTTCAAAATGACTGTTCTAGTCGTCAAATTCAAAGACTGTTTTATATCAAATGAAGATGAATTTTTAGAAAAAGAGAGAGTATTTTATTCAAAACATTCCTATACACAATAACCTCTTTCAATTTTCACATAGGTGATATGAGTTAGGAGAAACAAAGTCAATTTTACAGGCAATGTTTCATGTTTTCCAAAGGACTATTTCAGCCATCAAATCAAAGAATTGTTTTTGACAAATGGCATTTAATTTTACAAAATTGAGAGAGTTTTGTATTCCTAACAGGCCTATAGTCAAAATCCTCCTTTATTTTTTACATAGTTCTCACAGGTTGGGAGAATTTAAAAATGTTCACAAGTTATTTTTTCAGAAATTTACAATTTTACTATCTGAGTCATCAGTTTCAAACCCAAATTCCAAGGATTTTGAGATGCGTTTGAAGAAAAGAAGACATGGGTTTTGTCGAGCACATAGATAATTACAAAAACCCCTCCCATATTTCACACATCTATGACTATTAGAGATATGCAGGAGAAACTTTGTTGTAACTGTTTCTATTTTTAAAGTTCAGTTAGGTTTCGAATTCAAGGTTAGGTAGAGGTTATTCCTCTATAAATTAAAATGTAATTGATAGTTTTAGGATTTGATTTTTAAGAGCGGAGAGGATCTAAATTGTAATGGATTCAATTTTTCAGTAGATGAATGAAATTTGCAGAGGAGGAATGTTAAGCCTTTTCATGGCAAAGATTCCTGTGCCATCTTTTTCTTCAGAAAGTAATTTATTTATGTGACTATTTATCCTGTTTCTCACTCCATTTTGTATTTTCTTTCATGCTTGAGCATTAGTTTTTATGGGATATAATTCATCTTGCATGCTCTAGGTCCATTGTTCAAGCATTTTCAAAACATTTTCTTCTAAAGTCTTGTAGAATTAACCCTAGTTAGGTGCTCTGTTTGATGGGATGTCTCCCTTTGTCTACTAATCAACCTGCTAATACCTCAAGACCGAGGAAATGGTTCCTACCTTGCCTCTTTTCATAAACCTTCAAAACCCTACCTCCTGCAACCTATTTCAGATCTGATTGTTGATTCCATTTCCCAGTGGTCTCCTCCATGACTGTCCTACCAAGTCTTTTAAAACAAACCTGTCCTATTTGTCCCATCAGAAATCTGATCTTCTGATTGTCTTTGATTGAATATCTTGAGTGTAAAAACTTTGTAAATAGTGAGAGATTCCTCTCTGACTGTATTTGGTCAGAAATACGGTCTAAAGTGGTTTTTGTTGTTACCTCGGGATCTACCTTTCACAACCTGGGTACATTCTGAGTGATAACACCATCCGCAATAACAAAACAAAAACATTAAGATTTTATCTGAAATTTAAACTGAAACTTCATCCGCTGTTGCAGTTTGACCCTTAAGAAGCTTCTACTGTGCAAGATAAAAAGCCATCCATTGTAGCTGCTCAAAAGCTGAAACCCATCCAGCGTAGCAGGATGAAAAGAAATCGAAAGCGTTTTCGATATGCAAACCAAAAAATTCACCCATTGTTGTGGCACAAACCTGAGAAAGCGTCCGTTGTAGCGGCATGAAAACGAAAATTTGTCCACCATAGCGGCTCTTAACTTGGAAAAGCATCCACTATAGCGGGTCAAAAGAAAACTTTCCCTCTTTGTGAAAGACCAAAAAACTTGAGACTTTCCTTTGCTAAAACCAAATCATAAATGCTAGATTTCAAACTCAAAGTGCCTAAGAAGCAAAACTAAGATTTTAAAGGGAGTCCTAAAAAAATGTAAAAAAAAAATTGGGGAATAGTTGCAGCAACAACAATTGGCGACTGGCTGGTGAACATAGATCTTTGGAAAAACTAACTTTTAAAACCAAAATTTGCTTCACAGTATTATGTTAAATCAACTCTTCCCAAAACTTTAAGATTTCTTTAAGATGTTCAAACCTCTGTAGGAATGAAATATTTAGAACTTGAACATTCATTATAGTCCACTGGGGTAGGGTAACCATCCTTTCAGAGTCCTAATAACTATTTTGAGGCCAAGATATGAGGTTCAATTACTTCTGTATTCAGACTACTTATAGCTTAGACACCACAGGATTGTAACTGAGGGCAGACAGACATATTCATGTTTTCCTCATTAACATGCCTTTTGCATTCTTTTGATGCTTTTGGACTTTTCCTTTTGAGCCTTCCCAAATTGCTTCTTTCATTTGAAACTTGGTTTAGGTTCTTCCATCCATAGTATCCTTTTATGTGATAGATAGTTTGCTTTCAGCTCACGAATGGAGAAGAACCTCTGAGCAATCTTATCCAATACTAATTTTATTCAGTATGTCTTTTGATGTATGCTTTCTTTCTAGGAGATTTGACTCTTTCTATCCTTTTGGATTTTATTTGTGGTATGGGATCATTTAAATACTATACATCTGTTGACTCTGCGTCCTCTCCATGGGTCCTTTACTGTTAGCTCAATAGGATAGATTTTAATGTGTAGTGAATGGAGCCCCAAAATAGTATCATGGACTCTTCTGATTTTAGTTATTCGATAGGGGTTAAAAAAAGACTTCAATGTATTCATAACCTCCCTTCAGATAGTCTACCAACTTAAATAATTTGAATCATGATATATGTATATTTAATAAACAAATTTTTAATCAAAATATTTGCAGATTTCCCAAAATTCCAATGTTCCCCAAATGCCAAAGGTTGTGCTGGATTATTTGAAAACTGAAAATGAAGCAAATGAATCAAACTAAAATAAAGCAGACTAACTATGAAAGAAAAATATAAGTAAGATAAAACTAACTATGAAGAAAATAAACAAGAATCAAAGTTTATTTATGTACAGAAAATAAAATCAAAAGCATCAAGTAAAATAAGGTTTGAGAACCAAGCCATTAATTGGTAGATTCTCTTCCCACCCCTACAAATCCTATAACTTGTAAGTCGAGGGGCCTAACTTTTCTGCAATATGAAATGGGCCTATCTATAAATGTTGAAATTTAGTGTGCTTACCCTTTTCATCATGTGAGTGAACCCACTTCAGAACCAAATCCCCTACTTCAAACTCTTTCTTCCCGGACTTGTGCTTGTCAAACCATCTTTTCACAATTTCTTGTTGGTGCTTAAACGTCTCCTTGGAATTGACTCTAGAATCCTCTAATTTAAATAGAGTGTTGATTTGGGATTGTAAGACTTCACTATCATACCCTCTAAATGATTGGGCTAGTTGAGAAGAAGGAAATAGAATATTAGGGGGAAATATAGCTTCTTCCCCATAAAATAAGGTATAGGGTGACATACCTAAGGAGTTCTTGGGTGTGACTCGATAAGCCCAAAGTCCATTTGGAAGAGCTATGTGCCAACTCCTCTGGTTTTCTATGACAGTATTCTTTAGAATTATGATGAAATTATTATTAGTAGATTCAACTAACCCATTACCTTGTGGATAATAGTTAGCCAAATAATGCAATTTAATCCCTTTCTCAGTAGAAAATGTAGTAATTCTAATTGATGAAAAATATGATGAATTATAAAAAACCAGGGAAATTGAAACCCCAAACCTGGTCATAATATGATCTTGCAAAAAATCCATGACTGCATCTTCATTTACATTCCATAATGGGATGGATTCCACCCATCTAGTGAAGTAGTCTGTTGCTGTAAGGATGTATTTGTGTTTTAATGAGGAATTTGGATTAATATCTCCAATAATATCAATCCCCCATTGCTCGAATGGTTCAGAAATAACAATTGGTTGTAATGGCCTAGCTACTTTTGCTTGTCTCCCACCACTCCTTTGGCATGTATCACATTTTCTAACATAAGCGTGAGCGTCCTTGAACAACGTTAGCCAATAGTATCCATCTCTTAGAATCTTATGAGGCATAGTGTCTCCTGAAAAATGACCTCCAGCAGGGCCATCATGCAATTCTTTAACTACTTTGGCTACATCTTCTCGTTCTAAACATCTGGGGAAAACTCCATCATAACTTTTTCTAAACAGTACTTCGTCAATTATCTGGTAAGATGCAGACTTTAAGTGCAAGGCCCTTCTCTGCTTGGAACTCCAGTGTTCAAGAAAATTACCTTGTTGGAGATAGTGAACTAAATCTCTATACCAATATTTTGGGGTTATAAATATGGGACACAGATCAACCATGTGCAGCTATGTTTCATTTTCCCATTCATTCTCTCCATTTTCATGGATTTGAACCATTAATTTGCAAAGCGCTTGTCCTTTGATGATAGTTTCTCTCTTAAACTCCAAGTCGTACTCTTTCAAGGCTGTGACCCAGTTTCCTCTTCTTTCTCCTAACTCTTTCTGTAAAAAAAGATTTCGTATTGTTGGGTGAGGCACAATAACTTTGGTTATGTTCTTTAGTATATATGGCCTGAAATGCTTTACCGCCTTGAACACTACATATGCTTCTTTATCAACAACAGGATAATTCAACTCAGCACCTTGTTGTCTAGTGCTCATGAATGATATATGGTACTCATCTCCCCCTTCTTCTTTCTGTGTAAGCACTACTGCTAACAAGTTGTCTGAAGAAAAAGTGTATAAGATGAAATATTTCTCAAAATTTGGAATTTTGAGAGAGGGCACATGAGCTATTGCTGCTTTAGTTTTGTCGAATGCACCTTTCTATAAGTCGGTCCATTTAAACTAAGCACTTTGCTTAATCATTTGTTGCAGAGGTTTGACTATTTGAGCAAAATCAGGCACAAACCTTCGCACAAAGTTTACAGTCCCTATAAAAGATTGCATTCCATTCTTATTGTGGGGAAAAGGGATTTATGCTATAGCTTTGATCATTTCTGGATCTATTGAGATCCCTTTCTTAGAAATTATATGACCCAAAATCTTTCCATCTAATACAAAAAACACACATTTCTTTGGATTTAAAGAAATACCGTATTTCCGGCAGCATTCAAAAAATTGTTTTAAATGAAACATGTGTTCTTCTCTTTTTTTGGAAAAAAATGTAACATCATCCAAATAAAGTACCATGCTTCGGCCAATCAGCCCACAGAAATCTATATCCATGGCCCTATGGAAAGTTGCTCCAGTGTTGATAGGTCCAAATGGAATCCTTCTATATGCAAAATTACACCATTTAGTTCTAAAATTTGTCTTCAGTATGTCTTCTTTTCTGCTACCAATAATTGGATGTAGCCTGAGAAACCATCTAGTAGAGAAAATCATTCCAATCATTAGACCATATGCAATATCTATTCCATGGGCGGGACTAGGTAGTTATCTTTATCGGAGGGATGATTCAAGTTTCTGAAGACCACACAAAGTCTAATCTCACCAGAATTTTTCCTCACTGGTACTAAATTCGAAACCCATTCTGAGTGTCTAACTCTAAAAATAATCCTTCCATCAAGCAGCTTCTTCACTTTGCTTTGAATCAAAGGTTCCAGCTTCGCATGCATCTTTCTTAACTCTTGCTGAAATGGATTGAATCCTGCTTTAATTGGAATGATATGCTGTATAATATGGGTATCATACGTCTTAAGATCTGCATATGTTCAAGCAAAGAAATCTTTGTACTATTTAAACAAGCTAATGAATTTGTGTCTTTCTCTAGGTGGCCAACACTTTCCCAAGTTTGCATATTTAGGCTCATCTTCTGATCCCAAATTTACCAGCTCAAATTGAATAGATGAGCTGTGCATTTTGACATTAGCTAGTCTTCTAAATGTATTATTCAGATCGAACATTCCTTCCAAATTTCTAACTCCTTTGGGTATAAAATTTCTACTTCTAAGGTTTGCTTGATGTTCTTCGTCATCGATTACAACCCCTTTGAAATTCTCATCATTAGTCAGAAACTATAAGATTTGCGGGTTGTCATCAAACACTCTTATATTCATGATGTTATCTGGTATAGTAGGCTTGAAAGTCAATTCAATAGAACATCGATAATTAGTTGGAACAAGCTTAGTGGCTGATGTAGCTAATAAATCAGTTGCTGCATTTTTCATCCTAGGAATCGAAACTATATTAAATGCATCGAAATTCATTAGCAAATCCCAGACTTCATTTGATATCCTTTTAGATGTGGAGATAAACAATGGATTGTATTTCGAACTTGTTTGACAATAATTTCAAAATATCCATAGACTTTTAAATTCTTAACCTTGAATTCAATTTCTTTTTTATTCCTTGTATTAATGCTTCATATTCAGTTGTATTATTTGTGCATTCAAATTCTAATCTACAAGAAATAATTTTTTTTATTGTTTTCTAGATCCATCATGATACAGCCAGCTCCTGATCCTTCCTACATTTTTGAACCGTCAAAGTATAGTACCTAAAATGTATCTTCTAATTCTACTGAACTATTGCTACTTTCTACATCTAAAACTACGCTAACTATGTTACAGTCAACTTTATCAGCCCATGAAAACTGAAGGAGATTGGGCTACGTATCTGATCCATTATCAGCTTCTTCATCTTGGTAATTTCCCAGTTCTAGTTCAATGAAATAATTCCCCAACACTGAGTGTGAAAAATTTACCGGCTCATTCTTCCCTTCTAATTGTGTCACATTGTGTCTCATATGTGGCTCCCTCATTACTTTAATCTAATTTTGACATCCTTGATAGGGTAACCATAAATGAGACCAATCAGTTGAAAAATATCCATTTAGTTTCACAGACCATTCTTGGCTCAAGGTTAATCCATAAGCTTTTGGTATGTCAACCACCATGATGTCTATAAATTGGAACACTCTCTCATCTGCAGATAAACGTATCAGCATGTCTTCCATTTCTCCTACCACCTTCACAGTTGTTTTGTCCAGCTGTATTATATTTCCATTAGATGGCTTGGGTTGGCCATTTATCCTTTTACACACCAATAAAGGCATAACATTTGCAGATGCTCCTACCAAATAGTTGTGCACATTATGATTCAAAATATCAAAAGTAATCAAAAATGGTAATGTTCTGGATTTGGACTTTCCCCCAATACTGCCTTCATTGATTTCTTATTCCGACTGAAAATTTTCTTGGGGTTTACTGGTTGGTGGGTTCAACTTCCAAAATTTTCTTCTTCTGTTAGAGTAACCTACACATCTCAAACAAAGAAATATTATCCTTGGTATTCTTGATGTCTTCTATTATACCATACCCCATCTCACAGTTTGTTGAGTTTTTATTCCCACCTTCTAATTTTCTTCCAGTATCCTTTATGGGCTTACTAACAGTTGGATCATTCTACCTTGTTATGACCAAATCAGGTACAAGTTGGGTCTGAGTATTATTTTTGACTTTCTTCAAGTTTTTGTGAATTATTTTAATTTGGGCAGCACTGTGTTATCTTCAATTATTGGACCCTTGCTCCTAGTTGTGACATTAACATCTGACAGTTGTATCTCTTCATTAGGTTCTTCTTCTTCTAGTCCTATAATAGGTTCACAATCCCACAAGTACATGGTAGTTTATTCAGGTGTCTCTTCTTATTCGTGAATCTTTTCTTCCTTAGTTACAGGCTCAGTCAATTTAGAATCAAGTAACTGATTCATAACTAAAGTCATAGATTTAATCCACTGTGGGAAACTTTTTTCAAAGTGAGGTTGTTGATGGAAAGTGTAAAAGTTATCCATCCCAACCTTAGTGAGATTCATGACGACAGTACTGTATGTAGGTGGTTGGGAGGAACCACTTTAATCTATTCTCCTATAATAAGGCTTGAATTGCTTCTTGGTTTCTTTCTCCTTTTCCATGTCAACAATCTTATTGGAAAACTTCTGGGCCATATTGACTACCCCTTCTAATTCATTTGATCATTCATCCTTGGGTTTGGCCAATAACAGAGGCTTCTTACTACTGAAGGTCTTTGTTTCTGGCTCCACCGAATAATTGTTTATGCTTTCTAGCTCAACCTCTATCTTCTCATCCTCTTCATATGTTTTAGCCAAATTGGCCTTAACTCATCTTTTAGCAAACATGGCCATGTCAAGGACAAGAGCCAATGTGTAATATTCTATTAAAGTCTCTTCATCGGGTTTTATGGTTGCGTTGAAATTGTTTAAGTGAGAAGAAAACGTATGAGTAAATTCCTACACTTTTTCTTTCTTTTCCCTTTTTAGAGCCAACAGTTCTTTAATCAAGGCAACAGTAGTTAGAAAGTGGCCCAGCCTATGATTGAATTGACCTATAATCCAGAATACCATGATGCTACTTTACCTTTGAGAGTATGAGGATAATTCCTATAGACCACATCTTCATGTTCAACCGCTAATGCTTCCAAAGCCAGGAAAAAACTCTGTAGATGGTCATCCACAGATATGCCTTCCCCCAGGTCAAATCAAGGAAAATAATTTTCATAATTCAGTGGAAAATCATGCACTAGAGGAGCTTAGTTCAGTGGTGTTCTATCCCTCCAAGATGGTACAGAAGGATTAGACTGATTTGCATTAGGATTTGGAGGTATATTTCTAGCCATGATCCATTTAGGAGACTGAGGAGGGGATTGAAAAGGTGAACAATCTGGATATTCCAGTCCCATTTGATTAAGAGATTGAACAATTTCTTGTAAGGTTAAATCTACCAACTCTTCAAAATCTCCCACTCACACTGAATCTTATGTGTAAGGGTGTTCTTTTCTGTGAGTTTGTCTTCTAGGTAGATCAAGGATATTCGGCAATCCTCCAAGATTTTTTTCATACGACCTTGTGATTCTTCTTAAATGATCAACTAATTCATTAGAGATAGGATAAAGGTATTCTGGAACGTCTAACTCAGGATTAAATTTTCCTTCAGGACTAGGTCTTTTGGGAAAATTAGTTTCAAAACTATCACCAGTAGAATATTCTCAAGAAAATGGATTTCCTCAGCTAGCGATGCACTAGCATCCCTCCTTCTAGCACCAAAACTGTTGATGCTTGGAAAATCCTAGGTATTGATAGTAGGGATTCTCCCCAATAACCTATCCCAATTATCTCATTTATCATTTGGTATGGGGAATCCGTTCGATTAACGGTCTAGCTACCGTAGAAATAAGTAATGGTTTAAATCTATTTTACCGGTTGCAGCCTGGTCCCCCGTTTATGTGTGCATTTTTTTTATAAATGATATGCAAGTGCCTAAGTTAAATGCAGATGATCGGGAAGTAAAGGTTTCACAATGCGATGTGTAGGTTCTTACCTCCCATCTTATCCCCTTTGTTCCTAAATCATAGAAAGGAAATAACATCTACGCTAAACTAAGCTAATTATAACTAAACTACCCCTAGAGAGCAAGATTATTATTTGTATGAGTAATGCACTGTATTTTACGCACACAAAATTTTACAGATGGCTGATATAATTTAGAATACATGCAACACAGTAGAAAGATTAACATAGAGATAGCTCATTGTTTATTAAAGAATTCATTACTCATTTGTTGCACAAGATTCAAAACAAGGAAATGAAATCATTCATGACTAAGAAATATTTTAGAGTTAGAACGATCTCACAAATTTGCATAGTCATCCAACACAAAAATAGTTCTATCTAGCCATCCACACAACATGCATTTGAAACAACAGCTCCTTCTCCAATAGAAAATTCGATCCTCTTTATTATAATCAGAAATAGTTCCTCTTACAATAAGTATTCACATAAGAGAGATAGAAAATCCCCTCTCTGTTTGATTCTAGCTATATTTATACATTTACACAATGTCTCTTGGTTATCCTACCCTTTGGGCTTCATTTACATTCAGTTACAAAAGGATTTGTCTTCTAGTGTGTCTACTTGTCAAAAAATAAATACAAAAAATATTACAATTATATTTCCATGTGTACTTAGGACAAATGCTTAAGTGGGACCAGTCAACTCAGTAATAAACGGTTTCCATGCCATAGCATCCAAAACAATGAACTCAAAATCTGCTGGCTCCAAAAA
The DNA here is from genome assembly GCA_001517045.1 of Pseudotsuga menziesii. NCBI lineage: Eukaryota > Viridiplantae > Streptophyta > Pinopsida > Pinales > Pinaceae > Pseudotsuga > Pseudotsuga menziesii. Next base: position 653,176 of record LPNX010383407.1, read on the forward strand.
CCTGACCGTGACCTCATGTTTAGAATCCTGAGCCTTTATGTTAGCAATTCTAGCTGGAAGTACCCGAAGCTAATATTCCAAAAGGAAATTACTTATAGCAGCTTGAGAAATCACACTCTTTATCACCTTTTCACTTAATCTTTTAATCAAATTTATGCCAAGTTCATCTTCATGCAATTTATTTAGGAGTTCTTCATGTTCTGGAAGCTTATCTAGGATTTTTACAGATGATGTCTGACACTTATTATAAGTTGTGAGCACCTTCTTATAAATTTTGTGCATTTGTCTATAGTCCCTTTTACTGCATAGATCAATTTTTCAGTAGCTTTATTACTGAAGGCTATCAGCTCATGCTCGAGCTGCAATCTTTTCAAATTCTTGACCGATGTGTTTTTTCAGAGGATCTTTGTTTATTTCCAACCATGCCATCTATCCTTAACTGATTTCTATGATTTCTTGGGTTTTGTCTTTGAACTTAGTAGCTATTACTGATATTTCTTCCAGTTGAGCTTCTACTTTCCTAATCTTGAAAACTTCTTCTACGATCTTAACCTGTACTTGATATATTCTGCTCCTAAGAAAGAGGGCATGTTTTTTCATAGGTGTGATGTGTGTTCTTTGATCATTGGATGCCTTCAAGGGTACTTCTAAAGAGTTTTTATGTGCTTCAAGTTTAATAATCCTAGCTCTGTACTCTTCTACCTACTGATCAACTGCATATTTCTAACCTTCCATTTCTGTTATCTTGCATTCCATCTTTTGCTTCTCCTTTTCAAAGGCCATGTTTGGCAGCTTCAACTCATCCCTTTCCTCCCTTAGAATTTGGTGATCTTGTTGAATATTTTCATCGCCTGAAAGAGTAGCTTCATATTTCCTCTTTGATTCATTGCCTACTCTTTCTTCCTTCCTCAAAACCTCCTTCATATTTGCCATTTTCCCCTTGTACTTATCAAGGGTTTCTATGAGTTTATCAACATTAGGAGCATTTGCATATGCAGTTGCAATGCCCATGGAGTCCAATTGTTTCGGGTCTTCTTCTACATTTCTCACTACTATCTTATCAATTACTGTGGTGATCGGTGGTTGGGTTCCTATTTTTAAATTCTTCTCTATTTTCCATACAATGTATTTTGTTTTAGGCTCAAAGCATATATCTTCCAGGCATGCAACATTGTACTGCTTGGATGGGGTAAATGGAACCAACCCTATTTCAACCATAGGGAGATGCCCTCTGGTAATTATGTTGCTTGATGTGGATGGACACTTCTCCAGGTTATCCTGAACATGGATCTGTCCTTGATTTTCACCACCTAGATCTTATTCATATTTCTTGTATTGTTCTTCTGTGAACCCTTCTTGGTATTGTACTTCTTGTCCCAGATTTAAAGCCTCTTGAGTTATGCCCTCTCTAGCTCAACAATATTTTCTTTGATATCCTCCTCTTTCTTTCTCTTTTCTTCTTCTTTCTCTTTCCTGGAAGCTTCTTCTTATTTTTCTCACTGCTTTTCTTCAGCTAAGAGATTTCTCGCACCTTCTTTGAGTCTTCATGCAGTTTCTTCTTTTACTTTTCTGGCAACTTCCTCCTCCTGGATCTTTGGTTTTGGATTGCTGCTTCCACTGACTTTATCACCAGCTGCTATGGTCTTCAGTCTCAGCTTCTTGTTCAAGGTATTCATGCTGTAAACGTTCCTATACATTTCTTCGTCTTTGTCCACGTAATCATCATACTTGAAATTTACTTTGAGTGATTCCTTATAAGCTGCAACTTTACCTTGAGAATCATTCTAGTGAAAGCTATTTTCACCGAAATGGAAAATTTCCATCTCCTTAGGAAACTCAGGGGAACTTTTGACCTTCGTGAACTTGTAACTACCCACATAGAAGGGTAATGGTGGGAACATGACCTTCTTTAGATCGAACATGTGGCTTCCAAATCCATCCAAGAAAAGTTCTCTAACATCCTCTTTGTGAACTATGTAATCTTGTCGTGTACTTCAGTAGCAATGAGGGTGCTTCTGTCCCCTCATACATCCTCAAATATGTGCCTTCTTCAGAGAATAAGTAAGCCCCATATTCTTTGATAGTTTCCAAGGCACCTTCGGATAAGCACATATAGTCTTCCAGGAAAATCAGTTGATACAAAGGCATCAGGAATTCTTCACAGATCAGCTTATAATGACTATGGTATTTATGGGCCCACAATACTTAGTAAGTTTTATAGATAGGGGATTTCCCTCCCTTCCATGTACAGTTTAGATTCTCAAACGGGTGATGACACAATATGCAGTAAACTAAGAATGATTCCATGTAGAAATCATATTTTCCTCTAAGAAAACCTTCATGAGCTACAGTAATAGAGGTAGACATGTTCTTAGCTACTATGTCATCTTAGTTAAAATTTGTCCCCTTCATGGCTACATGATAGATGAGAGGAATCTATCCAGACCTGTAAGTATTTCTATTAGCTTTTCTAAAAATACTATTTAGCATTAATGCTATATGTTAGAATAATCAACCCATAGTATTTACCCACTTAGACATTATTTCATTTATTTTGTCTTATTTGCCTAGTCCATGAGTCCCACCATGTGCAAGT